>JAHFWJ010000385.1:0-607199 GCA_028555115.1 Himalopsyche japonica
ACACAGTATTTAATAGTCAGTCATAGAAAATTTATGATTTCTACTGAAGGTGCTTGATTGAATTTCAATATCAAATTTCAATTATTATAACTTTGGGCGATTCCACAAATTTCGTAGATCAACGACGCGGGTTTCGCCTTTCGGCATCTTCAGGCATTCTAGCACACGGATGCAAAAACACTGACGAACTAGCTCGCTAGGCATAGAATTGACAATCAGTTCTGTTACCCGTGTGATAGAAGATGCTGAAAGGCGGAACCCGGGTTGTTATTGTCAAAACTTTTCGAATCATACAAGTTGTAACAATTCAAATTTAATCATAGATATTTTTTTTTTGTTATTGATTTAATGTTTCGATTCAATATTTCTTTAAATATTTTTCAATCATATAAAATAAGATATTAATTAATTCAGAAACAATTTAAAAGGTATGTAAAATATTAGTTGTTTTATATAAATTATGGATAAAGCACTATTTGTGGTCAACTAATATTTTTCTACACGCAACAACCTTAACATAGACTAAAAAATCTTGTGGCAAGATGTATTTCAAATAAATTGCGAGACAAGATGCAGGCAAACAATTATTTTTATTGTTTTGTCTATGGTATACAAACGATAAATAATTTACAGTTGGCAGTAAGTCTCAGGGATTGATACTGCCAACCTGACAAATCAATACCTGCGGGAAAATGTACTCGCGCCTCTCGCGAACGTAATCTCGCGGCAGATTTATGCAGTGGCGGGATAATTTATTGAACACGCGGAGTAAAATCAAATGGCGCAGCGAGTACAAATTTTGAAGAAGTGAAGGAAAGCGTGCGGCGTCATGATTTATGCGTTAGGGGGAGCCAATGCTAATATTACACGTAGCTATTAATTTGGTTAAATTACATTGCTATAGATCGACCGCGTTACTTATGCGCGTGGAAACGAAGCGCTGTGTGCATTTTCGGTCTGACACAAAAGTTTCTAGAGTTCGAAAAATTTTAATTCCCTACTATTCGATAAATACTTTTCATACAAATATTTATCTACAATAGGTTTCAATGTTCATAAATACCGTGGCTTTTTAATTGTCATTTTTGCGGAATGTTCATTCGATTTATTCTGGAATTTCAAATTTAGTTTCATCATTCGCCGCATTTCCGGGCGCACTGTTATAGTGGTCGGTCAATATATAGCAATGGTAAAAACTCAAAAATAATGGCGAAAATTTGGTTAAAATTTTTAATGAAAGAAATAATCATATATTTCAGTCCATGAATGACTAATTGGTCCCGATTTCTGCCGCCAGCCAAGTTACAATTCATGCATATGAACCTCAATTTGCACCGCGGGCCACATAAGCTAACGTGCTTCAGGCGAAGGGACGCATATGTCATATATTGACCAGAAGGTATATACTGAAAATAAATATAATTTTTCCATATTTATTACATCAAAATTATATATTATTACTTTTTATGTGTTAGCTACCATTCCGGCATAATGATTACTACGTTTCCATTATTTTATATTGTGAAGAATAGAACTGGTTTTGCTCACCGGGGTTTATTAGTTGATAGCTCTTGCAACGAGTGAAACCGGTCCTAATATATTTGTTTTGAAACAAATAAACATTGTGTTTTATTATATTAACTTCAGTAAAACTTTGTGAAGACAAAAGTGGATTATTTTTATTAAAATATTTAATTGGTGTGATTTGACGTGAATTATCTGCGGAAGGGTTATATTTCGATTGGCGATTCATCAACGGAACGTGCACCGCGTGTTTATAATAACTTTTCACCGTAATAAACAATCATTTTCTGATTCCATAGAGTAAAATAATATTAATTATAAGCATCGTTTGTCATGTCACTGCACAAAACATAAATGTGGCAACCCTATTTATTTATGAATTCGCAAAATAATAGTCCAGATTTCAATAATGCGCTACCAACGGTCGTGAATCTAAATAAGTGATGGACATAATATCTCTGAATTATTTATTTCGCATAAATAATCAGGCAATCGGAAGGGTTTGGTGTTGTGTGAAATAAAATTTATGAGCTTATGCACATGCCGTTCGCCAGTGGTGGATTATAAAATCGGGAGAAATCAGGCGTAGTTTGAAGGCCCTATTCTTCAGACCGAAAAAAAAACATAGCGAAAATTATACGAGATGTCTATATGTTGTAATGTATATTAACCCTTTCCCAGTTGAGCCACGCAATATATATTTAAAGGGATAAATTAGTTTTGGTATTAAATTAACATATTACAAATCAGACTATCAAAATTGAATTGTTAAAAATTTGTACGGTCTCATATGTTTTGTCATTAACGTCAGACAGCAAAAATTATGTGAGATGTCTATATTTTGTAATTATATTAATCCTTTCCGAGCTGAGCCATGCAAGATATATTTAAATGGATAAACTAATCTTAATGTTAAATTAACTTGTGACAAATCAGACTATTAAAATTGAAATGTTAAAACATTGTAAGGCTTACATGTTTTATCATTAACGTTCAGACAGCAAAAAGGTATCGCAAAAATTATGTGAGATGTCTATATAATGTCGTTTAATCCTTTCCCGACTGAAATGCAAGATATATTTAAATGGATGATACAAATCAGACTATCAAAATTGAATTGTTAAAACTTTGTGCGATTCCACATATTTTTCTCTAACGACCCGGACTTCGTTTTCCGGTAACTTCGTGCATTCTATCACACGAATGCAACAGAATTGACAGTCACGGTGACATTCGACAGTTCTGTTGCATCCGTGTGATAGAATGCCCGAAGATGCCGAAAGGCGAAACCTAGGTCGGTAATGACAAAATATGTGGAATCGTACAAAATTTTAACAATTCAAATTTGATTTTGAAATTCCATCAAGCACGTACCATTGTACGTGAAAATTTTAACAATATTAAAACTCTTATTTTTGAAAGTATTAACTATCAATACACTGAAAGGCTTTCTCAACAGTTGAGACATAAACAGTCCCAAATACAGTGAAACCTCGATTTTACGTTTTCCAAGGGACCCTGAAAAAATAACGGTAAATGCGGGAAACGGTGAATGCGGGAAAGCTTCAAATAATAATAAACAAGTAAAATACGTAAAAAATATTTATTTGTACATACTGTATATAAAATTATTTTTTTAAAAAAGTCCTTTATGTTAGTTTGCTTCTTTGTTATTTGGCACTTTAATCGGAACAAAGACTTGTTACTAAGCTTGTGACTAAAAGTTTGTATGTACAGGAATCATTATTACCATGAATTTTAAACAACTCTACATTTGCATCATAAACAATAATACGCGTGTGGTGGATTTCAACCCCAAAAATAGCACATGCGTCCAATGCGTTACGTCTAACATGTACAGCGGATTCCAACTTGTCCAGACATAACACCTGCACTCGGCTGTGTCAAACTTGGTTGCCAAGATACGGAGAAATATGCAATAAAAACGGTCAATCGGGATAATATTTGTGACGGGACCTAAATATTTTTTAGGTTTTTTCCTAACTTATCTATTTATGTGCATTATATTAAACATCATCCAATCAATCCAGCAAAATGTCCATTGAGATATTTTTCAAAATTGTCTAATGTTATCGAAGTCGCTCGTTTTTCACGACTCCGTCTCACCACTCTAGTTATGATATAATAATTTCATGTAAAATACAGAGTAAAAACTACATGAGGCATATATAAATCATTTTTGATGCCGTCTTCCGTTTATGGGGTAATCTACCACTGCCCATTATGGTCACTAAATAGTTTTCTCCTTATGAGACTCGGAAATTAGATTCTTAAAAAGATTATCAAATAATGTTCATTCTACTTTTGTATAAAATTTCTGCGATGATAAAAGAAATTTTGTATTCACAGTGTCACATCCAGTATTTGGGCCGAATAAATGGCCCGCACCAAAAGTTTATATTCATAAAATCATATTTCCAACAATATTTATTCAATGATATTAATGTTTGCCGAAAACAATTCAAAAACGAAATCTTGTTACTAGACACTGATTAAATATTGTGTTGAAAAAGGCTTCGATAATTTGTTTTAATATTTATTAGAAAAATTAGAAGTTAACCTTATAACATAGACTTCATATTAATCATAGTTAAGATATACATTTTTATGGTGATTCCTTTATCTGTAATCTTTCAATTTATTGATTGAATTGGCATTCACTTGGTAGAACTCCATTATAACACTGTGAAAAAATAGCAATGTATTTTAATTCTACAAAATTTTGTAGAACTTTGTTAAATAAAGTTTTGTTCCACTAAAATACCTTGCTATTTTTTCACCGTGTTGTAATCTTTCAATATAGTATACAAAATTTTACGAATAATAAAATATACTTTTAAATAATTATTTGTAACATCACAAAATCTATTTTTTTTGTCTTTTTTATCTAATGTAAGCTTTGCCGCTCACTAAAACTAGTCGCTCGTGTGCACCGGGAGAATTCGGAAATTCAATTAGTTCGGGCCTATATACCTACTATAACCCATCGGTTGTATTGTATATATCATATAACAATGCATTTTTTTTATATAAATTTCGAACAAAGTTATTTTGTTCTAGTTCCACTTTTTTACTATAATTAACAAAATTTTCGCTCATCGTAAAAAATGGAATCAGTGCAAACCGGCTCTGATCTTGATTCAGTTAACCCTATATATAACTTAGGAAAATTTTTTACCGCCAGACCGCAAAGGCTGTGGTTATAAATCAGCCGAGACTTTGTTCTTATAAAATTAAGATAACATTAAAATATAACTCTTCTACAGTTCATCGTGTTACGTCGTAAATTGTTCATTTGCAATGATATTCTCTCATGGGCATAACTTTACATTTCCGACCGGTCTGTTAGTAGGTCGAACTGACTCGAACAATTCTTTCAATTCGATATCCATCTCCGAACATTCAAAGCAATTTGATCAATAACCAGTAGCTTACTACCATAGTCCTTATTCATAATATGATAGAGCAGTGGTTCTCACGTAAAATTTCACTGTGGCCGCATTATAAACACCAGCTGTCCTATGGAAATATCTCGTGGCCGCACCAAATGTGATAAAAATAGTTTCGATATTTATTTTTTATATACTGCATTACACTGAATGATCTTTCACAAGATACAGTTGTAGGCAAAATCGACAAAATTAATAAAGCATTCGTTGTTAATTCTTTATATTGACTTTATTCATGGTCAACGTATAGCTTCGACCAAAAATTTTGAACAGTTTTATTATTAAAACGGTTCTTTATTGAAACTCGAATAAATGCTGGATAAGTCAGGCTTATTCAATCAATTTTAAAGTAATAATAGTTTTACAAATATTTTTTTTTAAATACCAATATTTACTATAAAACTGATGGCCAGCAAAATCCCCTGGTGGCTGCACATGAGAATCACTGTAATAGAGCTATTTTAGATACATTCATCTGAAGAATGAGTCAAAGTTATTCATTAAATACGAATTCACGTTTTCTCACTATCTGCGTTTATTTTTTTTACTGTTTTTTTTTTATAAATTTTGTACCCGCTTTTTCGTTTTTATTTACTGTAATTAACGTATAAAATATTTAATATTCAGAATTCAAATTAATTTATAAACATTTTTAATTAAATGCCCGACGATTTGAGGAAGATAGATATTTCGGCACACAATGCTTTTATTGGGAGGGAACAAATTTCGGGACGTGATGTCATCTGAAATTACGAACACTTAAACATAATATAATATATCTCCAATTCCAATAAATGAAGATGCTATGAAACATATTGAGAGCCTTAAAATTAATTTACTGGTATTGAATGTACAAGACGAAATTTTAACCTTATAAGAACAAAAGAGTTGTAAGCCAGCACAAAGATATACACTTACCTGATTTGTGTGATTATCTAAGCACAAAACAATTTCAACTCAGTGTAAAAATATCAATGTGTTTTTGTTCTACAAAATTGATAAGATTGATAGTTAATAACTATTTCGACTTACACCCTCATCAGATCTATAGCATAAATATTTTTTTATATTATATTTTATAGAACTAAAATTCATTGTTTTTTTTTTACCGTGTTATAATTGAGTCCTATCAAGTACCAATTCAATCAACAAAGAAGTCTTCATTTTTCAAAATTTGTTTTTAGCTCCAAAACAAAGTTTTCCTGAAAATTACATTTGTAAATGTAAAACCGGGGTTTAATTTTACTCCATTGATAATTCAAACATTTTTTTATTTTTTAACAATGTTATTTTGAATTTTGAATTGTTACAACTTTGTACGATTCCACATATTTTGTCACTAACGATCCGGGTTTCACCTTTCGGCAACTTCAGGCATTCTATCACACAGATAGCAACAGAAATGAAACCCGGGTCGTTACTGATAAAGCATGTGGAATCATACAAAGTTGTAACAATTCAAATTTGATATTGAAATTCCATCAAGCACCTTCAGTCGATATCATAAATGTTATTCTGACTTTTGAATTGGTTTAGATCGACAATTATAGTTCATTAGCGTACCTCGCTTTTCCCACGCTGTTAAGATATCAAATCAGCCGTGTTGACGTATTTTGGCGGATATATATGGGAATCTAATTTAATTTCAAATCCTAAACATTGTAGATTTATCTCGGCGTGATAAAAACAATATTTGAAATCGGTACGTCACAACGTAATTCATTCAACCACATGCTAGTCATGCTTCGAGCAACTGCTGTTACATTCACAATATATATATAAACAAAGTTTTCCTAACATCGTAAAATATATTTCACATTGTGCAAGCAAAAGGGCTTAAGTCGCATTTTGTAACATTGAAAAAAAAGCAAAAACGTTTTTATTGATATATTTTATCCTTGGCTGTAGAATCGGAGTTGGAGTCGTGGAAATCGAGCAACTCCGATCAGACGATTTTGAAAAATATATCAATGAGAAATTTGCAAGATTGGTTAGTAAATATTCAATTTAACACGGTGAAAAAATAGCAATGTATTTTAGTTCTGAATTTTTTTTTTATAAGATATAGTTGATAGCTATTTCGGCTCACGCCTTCGTTAGAACTATGTTTAAACGTGCATTTACTTATCTATATACATCTGTGTAGAAAAGGTACACATTACATATTCTCTTCTGTTTTAACACCATAGCTTCATATTGTGTTCAATAAAAAGCGGCAGTTTATTTTTTTGGATTCCTGGACGTGGGGAATAAGCGTAAATACTGCACGGAGATGATTTATTACAAAAATGCGTTAGCCTTTTGCAATTGTCGGCGAGAAACTTATATTTGTCTGTTTGTTTAAAATTTGATGTGACAATTGATATTTGTTTATTTACAGCTGTTCCAAAGCCGTCATCTTGCGGCCTTTTAACAAAATTAAACTTTTTCAATCGGAGCCGTGTTGTGTTGTTGGTCAATGTCGGAGGTGGGATTTTAATCTAACGACTGCACAGCCATTGATTTTATCTATTCCACGATTTTTCACTACGCACTGTTGATCTATATTTCTTGGTGGAAGGAAATAATATATACAGATATATTCAGTTATTGAAACGTACTTAAGAGGTTTTATTATTTCAATTATTAAATTTATTTAGTTCACATAATTGTCACTTTTTAATTAATATTATTATGATGAAATATAATGTATGATTTGTATTATTGTCATATTAAAAAAAAAAAAGTAAAATCAATAGAATGAAGATAAATATCCCCTCGGCCTTAATATAAAAATAAATAATATGTAATTTTTCTATCACAAATAAGCATTTTTTTGATTGTCTTAAAAAAAATTACACTTCGATTTGTCCAGTTCCTCACACAATCCGTTGATCAAATGTTAGTTGTTTTAAATAATAAAAACACATTTTTAGTACTTATTTTCACAATATGTTTTTGATCAGGACCGGTTTCGCTCATCGCGAGCATTATCAACTGATAAAGCACAATTTACAAACAAGTCTAATTATACAAAATATTTGAGTTTAAGGTAACAGGTATGCAAAATCATGGGTTCTTGAACCGAAAGCGAAACCGGTCCTGATCCAAAAATGTCTTGTGGAAATAAGTACTAAAAATGTGTTTTATTATTTAAAACATCATGCCTTTCCATCAAGAAGTGACAGTTAACATATCAAAAGTTAGTTCTTACAATGACATGATGCTGAAATACCTACCGATAACTATCGGTATATAATTATTGTATTTACTAAATAGAAATTTAATCACTCATAGTTGATAAAAAAAATGCGATTTTCTCTCAACTTTTCCTCTGTGATTTAAATCTATTACGATTGTCATTCATCTGTGTGAGTAAAAACATCTCAGTTAAATTCATCAAAAAAAACTTTTTGAATATTTTCAAATATAATTTAAGCCATTATGAAACTGAAAGACTAATATTATATAATGAATATTGCAAGAATCTTATTATCCATATTAATGAACTCTAAAATGTCTGTAAGACCTTTCGGCTGACTAACATGATATGTTGATATTTTAAACTGACGTAAACTAACCATATGTTGGTCCAAGTTTGCCAAATTTTTCGAATCCGCTTTCGGCATACTAAATCAATGTAGTACTTGGGACATACGTTTATATTTACCCATATAAACATATAACACTTAAAGTAGTAGATCTCTGATTTAAATATATCTAATTAGTTAATGTGTAACGCCTTTAAGAATATTCAAAAATTAAGCGAAAAAGTTAAGTGTTGTCGCCGTGAGTATAATCAATAATCGTGTAAATTCAGCAATTTTTAAAACAAAAATCAACTTATTGATTGAACTGCCATTTATTTTGTAGAACTCCATGATATAGCGGTGAAAAAAATAGCTTTTATACAAGAATTTCAACACGGTAACACTCTTTTAAATTGATGAAACTTTGTACAATACACATGTTTTGTCACCAATTACCTGAGCTTTTCGACATCTTCAGGCATTATATCTCTCAGATGTAACATAACTGATACACAATAAACAATTAACATCGGTTATATACCATATGAGTTAATTATAAAGGTAAAACACAGACCCTAAGGCTAGGATACAAACAAAAAACTGGAATAACTTTCAAAAAATTGATTTAATAATAATGACACTTAATTGCCTGTGATAAGATATATTAACACTAAATACTGTTAATGAGCCTTTGATTGAAAGGATTAAACAATGAATATTAATCACCTATCATTAAAATGCAATTGAGTAATTTTAGATTTAGAAATACCTATGTATTTCAATTTTGTGCGTAACGGTGGGAATTAAACATCAGATGACGTTATATGAGAATTTTATTTATGAGGTTGAAGTGGCATAGCAAGGGAGAATTGGGAAGATTATGCTGATCGTTAAGAATATGAAATGAATTAAATAATTATTAATTAGTTATTTCTGAAAATTCCTGATAAAATAATTTATAATCCACCTTGTTTTGGTGCAATAATTTAACATCTTCTTCAAATGCATGAATAATTAGTGACAAAACATGTTGAATCGTACAAAGTTTCAACAATTCAAATTTGATATAGAAGTTACATTAAGCCCCTTCAGTCGATATGACAAGCTGGTAACAATTTTAGTTTTTTTATTAGTGTCAACTATCAACACACCGCAATTAGCCGTCTCAACAGTTGAGACGTTAGCAGTACCAAATTCCTCGTGTTGTAATTAATGAATAAATTGTAAAACATTGAAATAATTACGTATTCCACAAAATCCATTGTTATTATAATGTAATAATTCCTCGTAAACAACAGAATTAAAAATACTTAAGGAATTTAGAAGTTAATTTTGAGGCCCCCGTGGGGTAATCCACCACTGCCTGTTGCTGTGGAAAATAAATTTTCTATAAAAACTTATTAGCTATATTTTGGGAAACACTGCAAATCACCATCACACTTTAAATATTGCTAATTCATTTTCACATATAAAATTTTTAATTCGCTTCTTTTTTTCTTGTATTTATAGTAAACATTTACCTCTCTAAAAATACTACAGTTAATTTATTCGAATGAAAATAAATTTAATATTCATGCAGGCTTAGAAAAATATGATAATGAGGTATATCGGATATATAAGATCGTTTATGCTTAAAACATTCTTTTCGAAGTTTATATTTTAAGGAGAGTTTTCCAATTAGACATAAATGTTTGTGGAACACATCCGTTTTGCTTTTTTAAAAAAGTCGCTTCCTACTAATATATATATACTTCTTCATAATAGATTTAAAATGTTTAGCTTTTTTATTTGTGACATTTACATGCCTTAAAAATTTCATGTAACTTTATTTTTAAATTTCATTAGGTTTTACTACATTATTTTTAAACTAGTCCAGTGGTTCTCATGTAAATTTGTCACGTCGAATTCAGTAATCTTTAAATATCACAACCGGAATTCCGGTCGTAGTAGTTGAAAAGTTTAATTACTTATTTACTAAATTACTTCACTTTTCGTTTTTATCTTCATTATAAAAACCAGGGCTGTGAAAACGTAAAAAAAACACGACTCCGATTAAAAAAGTTTACTTTTGTCTGTTTGTTTTCCTACCTTACTTGTTTATGTGTATTAAATTAAATATCAACCAACCAATCCGGCAAATTGTTTATTGAGATATTTTTTAATACGTCCAATCGAAAAAATAGTCGGAGTCACTCGTTTTTCACTACTCCGATTCCGACTCTATAATCCTAGTTAGAATGTAGTCTAAAAGAGGAAATTCTAATTTATTAATAAAACAAATACATTCTCATAGTATATGTATAGATATCCATCGCAAGTATTTTTTGATGACTTAAATAATGACACTAACTGTCTATTGTGCGTCAGTTCTGTTGCATCCATGTCGAAAGAGCGAAACCCGGGTCGTTAATGACAAAACATTTGGAATCGTACAAAGTTGTAACAATTTGATATTAACCGATAAAACATGCATTGCAAATTATGCGATACACCGCTCGCCCCTATCTTGATTACAAAAACAGTAGATTTACTTTGGACAGCCTTTCGAAAGGTATTCTATGTGTACAATAAAAAGAGTCGCGAAACTATTTTTACAATACCCACACCGATGTAAAATGAAGCTAAAAGTTCTCGGGCGCACAGTGCTTACGGAGTGAAAATCAATATCACAATCAACGCGAAGTCCTAGATGTTTTTTCGTCTCTGTGACGTGTATATGTCCCAGAATTTTTAAACGTTTTCCATATTTATGTGTATACATCTGTGTCGAAGACTTCTGCCTTCTGAAAATTTACAATTGCCATTCAAAAAAGACAGTGAATAATATTACTGTATCAATATCGCTCACTCAGTTCTAATTGACCAAAATCAGTAATGTATTGTTTGTGTACGGTAAAAACAGCAATAATGCTTAGTTTTACTAGAATAATCGCACATTTTTTAACCGTTTTGGGCATCATGGTATTGACAACTTTTTCGTTTAATTACTCTAAATATGAATCGCGATACAAAATAATTTCATACAATTATGATAAAAAATGCAAAACCAATTTTTGTCGATTTTAATATAGAATATTTGATTGTGTGTTTCATAGTCACAATTATTTATCATCGAGCTTTACTTCAACTGGAATAGATAGCACAAAAATTGGTAATGTCGCAGGTTTGATTTGAAATAAGAAAATACCACTCAGAACCATGATACAAATATCGTATAACAATTACTTTTTAAACAATTTTTAAGTTTATTCATCGTTTTACCCACCGCCAACTGCAGCGACTTTATACTTATTTTACACGGTGTATTCTGCAGCATAACAACGTAATGCCTGTTTCCATTTTTTGCCAAGAATGTCCGAACAAATTCTTCAAGATTTCGTTGTATACACTCTAGTGTGCAGAAAATTTTCAGCATTTCGAATCATATTACCGCATTTACATACAGAACTTTCAAACTAACCGACAAAACCGTGAAGAGCTTGGCAGTGAATAATCATGACCAATTACGAATAGGCTGGTCCAAAAATTAGGAATGATTTATTGCTTGCCCTGGAGTCTGTGTTTTCCTGTCATTAATATCTTTGGTATATAGACAATACTAACTGTTTACTGTACATCAGTTCTGTTGCAACCGTGTGATAGAATGCCTGAAAATACCGAAAGGCGAAATCCGAGTCGTTGGCGACAAAAAAATATGGAATCGTACAAGTTGTAACAATTCAAATTCTTTTATATTGATAAATTTTACATTTTATTCTAAGTTTATCTAGGTTACATAAAAAAATATTGTTAAAATATTTGGACCACCAATAAATGATTTTATATTTTACTTCAAAGCCTTTTTTGACCGAATGATAACCGTTTTCAAACTATAACGTATTACTATGACGTGAGACAGGTTCATTTCACGCTATCGGGCACTGTATTGTGCGAAATGTATCGGATTTAAAAAAGCTTCTTTCATCGAAAGCTCTGCCATTCGTAAATAATTGTGCGTGACTGTACTATTTCCATTTTTACAATAATGTTTTAAGGCATCCATAAAACAATTCCACGAAATAAATGTAGAATGAAAATATTTCTTAAAAAAGATATATTTACGTAAATACTTTTTACAAGTGATATATTTAGTATGTTGTATTATTTGAACGTTTTATGGAGCGTAATTTTTGTAAAGCACAATTTTTAAAGTCAGAAATACTGAAACTAATCCCGTAAAAAGCTTCGTGTTCTTTACATTATTTCCTACCTATTTTCTAGTTGGCCCTAAAATATCACTGTATTATACAATATAAAATGAATAATTAACGACTTCTCAGTTTAAAGCCACACTATTCTATCATTTTTCTTCCAGATAAGCAAGGTTAGGCAAACAAAACAGGACCATTTTATCAATTATTATGCTGGGAAGTAAAACCAATTTATATTTAATTTATCGAAAGCCATTTCACACAATATTTACTAATTGAAAAATTAAGTTCACTACCTGAAAAAGTACAACAAATAATTCAAGCTTTTAATGAAATTCACAATCCGATAAAGTGAAAACAATCAAATGCCGATATATTCGATTCTATTTCGATTATGTTTATTGCGATAAAGAATTGACTAGCTACTGAAAATAAGCAAAGTTTTTTTAATTCAAAAAACAATACGAATGAATTATAAAATATCAACTAAAACTTTACACGAAACGCAAAAACGTAGTTTATTACTAATATCATTTAAGGCTTTAACTGTCACTAGACAGACATTAAATTTAGATAATAAAAATAGAATGTTTGGTATTATTTCTACAATGTTATATTTTTAATATTAAGACAGGTTTCGCTCGCCGCGAGTAATATCAACAATATAATATAAACACAACTAATATTACCATGTAACAAATTGTTTTTTTTTGCTATTGAACGCTTCGATTAATAAATTATAAGAAGATATAAAATATTTACAAATAAATTTGTATTTTAAATAAATTCTCCGAAAATGAAAAGTAATAACGATTAATTTTGCTGATGTAATGAACGGTGTTTGGTCGAGGCTAGAAATTAATCAATGAATGGAGAAAACTATGAACAATAGGACAATAAATTGAATGTTTAATTTGATTCTATCAGTAGTATTCATTCTACGAATTCATAGTGAAAATGATCAAAATAATTATCTTTAATTTTTAGTATCATTTATTTGCATTTTTCAATTTAAAAAAAGCATGGTTTATTCAATCAATATCTTTTTATGAGTGAATATTTGTAAGTGAAATTTTTTATTTTAGTTTCTATATTAATTAGGTCCCCTTTATATAAGAAAATGGTTAGTTTTTAAATTATTTTAATAAATTAGTTTAGTTTACAAAAGATTTTTTACATCTATAAGTTCAGATCTTTCTCCAGCAACAGTTGTTAACACATTAACAGAAGAACTGTGGAGTCGCGTTGTTTTGATCAGAGTAGTAGTCGTGGAAAACGGGCGATTGTTTTTTCGATTGACAATTTCAATGAACAATTTACCGGAATGGTTGGTTGATCTTTAATGAAATATACATAAATAGGAAATATAGGAAAACACCTGACAAAATTAAACTTTTTTTAGTCGGAGTCAAATTTTTGTTCAATGTCGGAGTAGGGGACTTTTTTGATATTAGAATATTATTGGACGTATTAGTGCGCTGGTAACCTTAATACATGCTTTGATTAAATTTACAATTTTATATTATATGCATAAAATAATATTACATTTTTCTCAATTTCTTTGGGGGTGTTACAGTTCCGCAGTGCGCATGGACGAGCCGCCACTGCATATAATACTAACTGATCTCTCTCTAGCAAAGTACCTATATAATACGGTAAAAAAATTGCAATGTATTTTAGTTCTACAAAAAATTATAAGATATAGTTGATAGCTATTTCGGCTCACGCCATCGTCAGAACTATGTTTAACGTACATTAACTTATCTATATATAGCTGTGTAGAAAAGGTACACAATACATCTTCTCTTCTGTTTGAACAACCAAGTTTATATCCTGCTAGCAATAAAACTAAAATTTAAATTTATACAAAACTCAACAGGCGGCAATTTCAACAAGCTTAAATATTGTCCGGAGATGACTTTATACAGAAATGCATAAGCCCTTCGCAATGGTCTGAGGAGCAGCGAAAGACTTATATTTGTCTGTTCGATTAAAATTTACAATTTTTTTTTCACTTACTTTCATTTACTTCAGTTTTTACCGTGTTATCATGGAGTTATACCAAGTAAATATCAATTCAATCAGTATACCTATATAATAATTATTGTTTGATTAATATCGCAAAAGGAAGTTGCCAGAGATGCTCAGTTGTTTGAGAATGAATTGAGATATAATAATGTTACACAGACGTGCAGCAGTGAGCCGATATAGATGAATGCTTCAATCTAAACAGCTATTCTATAAATATCCGAGCAAGCTGAGGTGAAATGCCGATTGGCATACCAAATAAAAGAGATTTAGCACATGCCACAAATAATATGCGTTTGCGTGATTCAGGCATACGGTCAACAAATTAAAATGGCGAAGGGTTTTATGATTTTGATCATTGATTGCTTTGTCCAAATAACGTACAATTAAAACATATTTAAATCGTCTTAAAATTGTCAATATTTATTTCGATTCTTGTTTTTGAATACAATTTTAGCACTGATCATAAAATATTATATTTTGTGGAAATAGTACTAAAATATATTTTGTATACCTGCTACGTTTATCTCAAATATTTTGTATAATTAGACTTGTTTGTAAATTATGTTCTATCAGTTGATAGTGCTCGCAATGAGCGAAACCGGTCCTGATCAAAACCATATTGTGAAAATAAGTATTGAAATTGTGGTTTTATTATTCAAAATGTCATGCCTTTCCATCAAAAAGTGACAGTTACACTTTAAAAAGGAAAATTAGTTACTCACTAATTGCTCAATTAGTTTCTGAAAATGTTAAGTGTCGCCATACTTAAATTGACTCCCTCAGTACTAAAAAATATATAATAGATAATTATTAATGGTTTATTTTTACGTACTTGTCTACGAACATTATTTGAATTGATACAATTTTGTATGATTCCACATTTTTTGTCACTAACGACACGGGTATCGCCTTTCGGCATCTTCAGGCATTCTTTAAATAGCATAATTTTAAGTAATAAAACACAGTCCTTTGCACAATTTCAAAAATTTATATTATTTAGATCAGGACTGGTTTCTAAAGACCAGCTTACATAGTGGCAATGAGTGAAACTGTACTAAACAGGGTATTTTATTATTTAAATATTATGCCTTTCCTCCATTTCAAATATCAAAAGTAAACACAATTAGGTTAGCTCAGAAAGGCATTCCAAATAGTGAGCTTTATCTTCTATACCATCAGAGCTTTTCCGGGTGTTTTTTTTTATATTATTGTATTAATGAAGTTTGAGAATGGGTCGATTGTTTGAGCGACGAGGAATTTCAAACACTTTTAAGTTGGAGAAGGTTCAGTATTTTTTTAAGACTACTATATCTTGACGGCGTATGGATACTACCCATTGCTTTATCTATTTGACTTTCTTTTAGGTATGTTCACATTTAATAGTTTAAAAGCTCAAAGAAGAATATACCTGATTACATATTTCTTTAGACTTTTATAAGACCAAAATGATTCTGCTATTATTGATACTGTCAAATTGTATTTTCCTGGCAAGTTGTTGAGGACTCATGGACATGATTTGTATGTTTTTCTTAAGTGTAGAACAAGCCTGCCGATGGGCATGTCGATACATCCCACGTTAACAAGGATGATTTCAGAAAAATAGTATATTTAATGTAAATGAAATAAATTTTATGAGCTTACTTGGTGGATTTGTTTGCAAATTTCCAATGTTTAGAACATATTTTTAATTTTGCCTTTGCAAATTATTAGAAACAAATGATTTAAAACTTTAGAAATGTACAAGTAGGCCTCTAATCACTAATCAATTAATTCTTATATTTTACATTGCCATTTTACCAATATTTACCTCTGTATCAATGAAAACTGTTTAAACGGTATTGAACAATCGACGCTGGTTTTAAATAAATTATGATATATATATGTACTAAATATAATTAGGTATTTTTTTTTTAATTTCTTTCATATTTTTATCCGACTACGAAAGACCATAAACAAATATATACGGTAAAATAAACATCTGGCTTTATACAAAAGCTTTTCAAAAGCTCATCTCCACTTCGCTACTCCGACTCCAGTCAAAACACCGTGTCTCCACTACTACGACTCCACTGCCTTGGTTATACGAATGCGAATCGTAGCACATGATCAAAATGCATTAGCTTCGGCTTATCGTTATAAATTGATACACACTATATGTTACCTTGCGCTTTCGAAAGGCATTTGTGGACCTTGTTCAAAATATCACGATTATCAAACAGACATTACGATTACTAATCACCATCACCACATTGAAAAGTTTCGTTCCTTGGCTTAGGCACGTCTTGAGGATTCCGTCTAAGAGTGCAAAATTTCATTTTATTATGTCGTAAAATTCGTGGTCGTCTCTCGGGAGCGATCTGCGTGCTCCAGAAATATTATTGGATTCTTGCACTGTCTCGAAGGAGGGTTGGCCTATTCTTTATATTGAAGCATAAAATACCGGAGGCCAGCAAAATATTAATTGGGTACCTATGATTCAGTGGATCGATAATAGGAATAGAGGCTATGTAAATGATAATAATACATGGTAACTAAAACTTTAAAGACATAATAAAGTTTTCAAGCCAGCATTTATAAATATTGTTTTAATGCCTGTTTAGAAAATAATTTATTTAAAACATGTACATAATGAATATTTCATAGCTAAATCATTGATTTAAAAAAAAGTATGGTTTCAATTATCACTAAATATTTCAACACCATTTGAAAAACGTATAAAATAATAAAGGCTTTGTCGAAAAAAGTCACCGGAAAAATTCTTTTGTGTCTATGTAGCGGAAAACATATTTTTTCATACAAATGACCAGAACTGGATCATATTGTTTAAATAACTCTTTAAAAAAACATTTTTTTCTGCACAAATTTTTTGTAACTAGTAAAGTTGTAAATTCTTTGGGATGGCAAACATAATTTATTTATTATTTTATTCTCATTGAGTTTGCATGTATGTAATTATATCGTAGTATATTATTTAATGATTGGTATCAATTATTATATTATAACAGAATTGATAAATCAATAATTACATATGAGATAAATTTATTATCTTTAAAGATACGTTATCTCTAGCTAGCAATTAAACGGTAATCTTTTTATGTAAATTAATATTTTATGATTACTGGAAAATATTTTTTTTTTTGTTATATTTTATGATTGAAGTGTCAAATGTATATAAGGTTTTATTAATTTATTGACGTTTTTACAATCAACATCAATTTCCATTACAGTCGCGATTTCTATTTATTGTAATGGCATTGAATTCGGCAATCAGTAAAGTAGAAATCAATTTTTTTCTGTAACCTTACATAAGGAGTAATTATTTATTTATAATATTATTTGAGATTACCTTAAGTGAAAGGATTTGAATGTGTTGGCGAGACATATTTCAAAGAAATTAAAATTCCATTTTCAAATATTTCTAATGTGTCTAATGTTGCCCTTATTATCCATTTATTAATTAGAGAAAAATAAAAATTAGCATTTTTTACATCCGAAATTTACAAAATAAATGTTATCTTTTTAAAGATAAACGCTAGTGCTGCGCATGTTAAATTAATATTTAAGAACTCACAATATGTGTCTATGAATTTGCGAATCGAATATTTTGGAGTTCATTTTATATTTGTGAACATAAAAAATATTTAATAAATTCTTTATAACTTACATCAATTATGGCATCACCCATTGAACAAACCACCTGAGGAACATTTTCGTAGAACGAGGTGGGTATAAATAGTTCTCGTTCTAAAAAATATGCATTTATAAAAAAATCTGGCAGTCAACATTTTAATGAAAAAATAACATATTTTAACTGATATCAACTACATTTTATAGTGATTCGTTTTCGTTACACTGAGTGTCGATTTTTTGCCGAATTATTCACATTTCCGTGCAACACATGTCACTGAAAAAACAATAACTAATTCACTAAAAAATATTAAAACCTTTCCCCCGGTTTTCCACGCACCACTGAGGGGACATTTTGACGTGGCCGTTCCATGCGTAGATTATTTACACATTTTTTCGGATACTGGTTTACAATTGAGAATATTTTCGCCAGCGTTTTCAAAGAAATGAGAAGATGCATTCGATCCCGCGCTCTCCAGAAAACTGACCCCTGAATACGAGGATAGAGGTACCAACCTTAGAAACTCTCCTTCCAATTTGACAGCGATAATACCAATATAGTAAAAAGTGCCCTCAATGAAGAACGCATGCGCGTGACATGGAAAATTCAGGAAAATTATTTTCAATCTCACGTCACGTCGACGGAATAAACACTCTAATTTAAAAGGAGAAAATTTAGATAAAGATCCTTCAATTGAAAATAAAATAAAAACATTTTGATATCATGTAAATTTTATCAACAAAAACGATAAGATAAAAAAAGTAATTTACTAGCAAAGCTTCCTGGGACCGTCCATGTATGACGTCACATTCTGTGTGATTGGGTGGGGGGGACTAATAAAATGTAATGATCTGTAACGGTAGGGCTATTCATTTGTCGGTTATAGAAAAAAAATACTTCTTTTGGATTTGTTCACTAAATAAAATATGAAGTTTTTTTTTCTTTTCAACTATCATACAATCTAATTATTACTATAGAAAACTATCCCACTCTCTTGATTTCGTTTACAACTGACGCCCCTTATAAGCCCATTATTTCATCACGATGCGTACGTGCAGCTTTAATTAATTAACCTTTTAAATGAAGGGTGGTATTTATATAGCAGGACCCAAAAGGCCAATAATTTCTAAACATATCATTGTTGGACTATAATTCTTGACAATACGTCGCGTCTTATTATTTCACCATGATTTCAAGGTTTTCATGATTTTACTGTGGCTTGGCTAGATATTTAGCGTTAAAGTACAGCGCGTATACGCGCTCATTTTCTAAGATGAACCTGGCGTGCAGGTTAATGAGTAATGTTACCTTTGCTAAATTTTCATAGTTCTGAATTATACACAACTTTAATCGAAGATTTCGCTAAAATTTCAACTATAGCAAGGAGATTTGCAAAAAAATGGTATTGAAAAACATCGCTATATATTTGAATGAATAATTAGCCAACCAGGTCCAGCAGAAAAAATATAATGTGTCGTCAGCAGAGCTGTGAACACTCCGTGTGTTAAAACTCCGTCTCCGACATTGACCAACAACACTACTACGACTAAAAATAGTTTAATTTTGCCAGGTTTTTCCTACATTTCTTTTGTATGTCGCTCGTTTTTCACGACTCCGATTCCGATTTTCATCATAACACGGCTACTTCACGACTCCAACTCCGACCAAAACACTGCGACTCCACAGCTCTGGTGGTCAGACTATTTCTAATTTCGTCCAATCAATGACTTTAGCAAAGGCTAACCTCAAATTATTACTAAGATCTTTTTAATTAAACGTTGTATTGAAATCTCTCCAATTCGGTAATATGTATCTTTCGAATTCCAGGTGTTTTTAAATTGTAAATAAATGATAGCTAAAATTAACATACTAAATCAAATAAACCACTAAATATTCTACACAGCCATTATTCAACACTGTGCCCCTCTTTTATGCATACACCAATAATTAAAATCCTGATGTGTCCATAAAAGTGGTTCTCAGGTGCAACTTCATAGTAAATATTGATATTTGAAGAAAGTATTTTTTTTTGACATCAATTTGTGCCAGTGTGACCATGACACATTTTTATAGGACTGATGATGTTTATAATGGGGCCACACTAAAATTTTGCGTGAGAACCACTAACCTATAATATAATATAATAGTTTACCTCAACCTTTTTAATCTTTTATATTTAACATCATTATTACGGAATAGTTTATGTTGTGGCCCACGTATATACATATATGGCACCCAAGTAAAAAAAGGTTCTGTATGGACGATATATTCTTTGCTAGTATCAAATAAGATTCTCGCTACACTACATGTGCCAACTTCAGCACTTATTCCCGATTCTTGAATTCAATGCATCCAACAGTAAAATATTTTCTTAGTTACTCCGCTGGTTTTATATTACAACAAAATTTCACGTTTTTAAGTAGCATTGAGGCACACAATCTCAAAAAAAAATACAATCACGGAGTTCCAGCATTCTGAGATTTTCAATCCCATTTTTTGGTCATGAGGCATTATTTTGCTAGATGTTAGAGTTTGAAGATGCTTGCCCTAAGAAGCATCTTCAAACAAACTTAATATTATTATATTTAAGTTATGACGACGATCTTTCAGAGAAAATAGAAGACCAGGTGAAACTCATATTTTTGTCGTTAACTTTTGTTAAAATTAAAAATTACACTAAAGAAAATATTAAATATAAGTACTTAACTGATACTGTTTTTTTTCATAAATTATTTTCTTGAAGTTGGAAGTCTTGTTCAATCTGTTAGTTTACAAATTCAGAGCTGACAATTGAAGCTTGAGAATAAAGTCAATTCCAATATTTTTGTTGATCAGCTTGATTTATGTTTTTTTACAACATGGGCGTATGTGAGAAGACATTTCATTATATTGTCAGCGAATTACTCTATGGACAAAAAGAAATCGTGTGTTGGTTGCCTTCTTTGTCATGTTGTTTGAAATATTTGTGTTATTTGTTGCTATGATATGTCTAATATGGCCATTTATTTTTCTTAACATGGGATATTTTAATTTTTTTTTGTAATAGAAATCCTACAACAAATAATGCAAATTTATTGAGTTTTGTTTCAAAATGAAATGTATTAAAAATATATACACAATACAATAAAAAAGAAACAGTTTTTCAAACAATTTTTTTTCAGTGTTTCAATTTCATTTCTCAAAATACATGCCATGTATTTGAAAACATTTTTTTGTAATTACGACCATCGGTTTTTTTTTATTCTGAAAGAAGTAAGCATATGAAAACAATTGTAAGACAGCATGTCGTACATTTTCGCCATCCCCCAGATACTTCGGATACCCCCCGATCCCGACTCTTCGATAACAAAATACTATAGACCATTTAAAATCATACAATAACCACGGGTCATTTCCAGCGCACATCTGAATGCCTCTGTATCCGCAACGAAAAGCACAAAGACTATTTTTGAGAATCCTTTGAACACACCATTCTGACGAAATTTGTTGTTACTTTTTAAATATATCCACTGTCAAAAAATCTTATTTTGAAATAATGATTAAGTAAATAAAGGGAGGCTAAAATATTTTTTGCCTAGGGTGTTGAAAATGCTGGATCAGTGTACAGAGCTAACTCTCATAACTTTTCTTTCATTGCTAGTATATGCACACTCAAGGTATCTCTTCAAGAACAATGAATACATTAAATTTAAAAACATATCTCCTTAAAGTACATCAAATTGCTTTGATCCGGGTTAATCAAAAAATGGCATGAAAGTGTTTACATTTACCAGTTATATTCAAACTTTCTTACTCATATGTCATACAGGCCATAACATAGTAAACTATACCAAAAAATTAAAATAATTTGAAAAATAAAACTCAAAACATAAATATATTGTTTATTGAAAAATGTAACCAATTTTTGTTTCAGCCAAATAAGGTGTATGATTGCTACTTGCAAATAAGCTTGCTGGACTGTGTGCCATAGGTTGAGTATATCTGATATATACTATAGGATGAGGCTGACCACTTGGCTACAAGTTTGATGTAGTCTTCGGTTGAAGTCTCCTCCAGTTCTAGTGCCTGTGCGGACTAAAATGTAAATTGATTTTTAACCAATATATGGATGTGTCATTAGACATGGATTCTGGTAATTTTCCGTAAATTCTTTCCCATACAACCTTTCATTAGCACGAGGGGTAGGATGTGATGGACTAATTACAAGACTCGTTACAGCTCCAACCTTTTATACTTAACCTACTTAAAGAAGGTTGAGCCCTTAGCGATACCTTTTGGGTAACAGACATAGTAAAAAAAGGGCCATGATTATCTTCTCATCTGCAGTCCTATTTTAATATTTTTTAGTGTCTAGCCAGTTATAGAGCATAGGCAATAACGCTCAAAGTCTTTATGCGAATAACTATATTTTTTTATTTACGTAGTTATAAAAACATAGAATTAATCGCGACTGTGTTCACAGATATTATAAGACGATTTATAACAACTTCAATGATATTGTTAGTCAACAGTGTTATATGATCATAGTTTTTTTTCTTTGTTGAATATATTTGTTGCCTCTCAGCATCTTTATGATTCCCTGAAACCTCTCAGCTGTTTTACCTTTTCCCATTATATCCTAGAATTCCTCAGTAGTGTCAAGTACATCCTGTGAAGAGCACCCATAGGAACAAGCTAGTTTCAACGCCTCCCATGACTATGAATATAGCAAGGCGTTGCTGCTGCTGCGTTGTTTCTGCTGTTGCTGATACGTTCCCTAATCTAAATTTCTCATGAAGTCAAACCGCCTCACCCCCAATAGCCGACAAGAAGCATCTAAAGTGTATGCCTTTGTCAGGTGCCCTGATTCACAGCTGTAAATTTTTAATTTTAAACATATACAGCTGTGTATCCCAAATGGTTCTGCATTTAGTTAAATATATAATAGCTCCAACCATGCCAAGAAAAATGGCAAGTTCTTTCCTAGTGTTATAGTCTGCTAGAAAGTGTTAACCGAGATAATTGAAACTGAAGACCCTACCTATGATCTATCCTGCACACATTGGTGTCAAAAAGTCAGTTATGAAACGTTTGATTGACATAGAACTGTAAGCTGCAACTATAAAACTTGATGAAGATGGTGTTAAGTCGATACAACATCTTACAAATATTCTTAGCTTAATAAAAACTACCTAAATATGTGAAATGACAAATAATTGTTTGGTCCCAATTCATGTTTTATTATCTTTTTTTATTTTTTTAAATATACCCAACATAATAAATAATAATGCTCAAAGAGTTTGATAAAAAAAATCTCTTCAAAAAATAATAGTGTCTCTTTACAAGTCACCAACACTGAGTTTGTTACCTTCGCGACGATTTTCCAAATGCGCCTGAAAAACAAAGTATATTATTAGTATTCAAAATAATTTACTACATACAGCAGAGCTGAGCACTAAATAGCTTTTAATGGAATATCAAAGAGTATGCCTTTATATGAAAAGATGGTTAGTCATACTGAATTTTTGACGACAAAGTAAATTTATGGCAACATTTATTAGTTTCAAAATATGTCAAAACTCCAGCAGTTTTGACGTAGAATCGTGGAATTTTTATGGGATTAGTTAATATTTTGATTGATAACTTGATTTGAGAAACATATATTAACTAACTGACTGCTAATGTCTACCTGTCTGTTGATAGTTGATATGAAAAAATAAAGGATTTTCACAGTGCTAAAACTTTTGAGTACAAGCTAATCTAATTTGTAGAATTATTTATACTAATAATCTACATACATTTGTGCAATATTTATACCACTGAACTATTTTTGGAAATATTTGGTATTAAATATATTCTTTGCATAGCTTGGCAGGGAACAGATTAAAAGAAAGAAAATTAAGAAAAAGAAAGATTTTATTGTAAATATTTCAACTCTGCATAAAAGTAATTTAAAAAAAATGGTGAAAGGACTACGTATTATATATTAAAGATAAAAAAAAACAAAGGCATTATAAATATATTTCTTAGTATAGGTATGAAGTAAAATTTCCAAATATCCAAATAATCAAAGAGCAGTTGGTACTAACAATGTCAACTGGTGAGACAGCTAGCCATAGTATGTTGATAATCAATGCTCGAAAATTTTAGTGTTAAAACATTCGCGTAAAGCTACTTTTGAAGTTTAATCATAGGTTTATTTGTCCTGATTAATATCTAAAAGATTTTTTATTTCCAACTTTAAATAATTTTTTTAAATAATTGCTGGAATATCTACTACACAGCTGAGCAGGAATGGGTTAAGATTGAGAAGTAACTCCCAGTTAAAAAAGGTTTTGTACCCTTGATCAAGGCTACGGATAATATACAACAATGCTTGGATATAATCGTACAGCAACACAGCAAGAACATACCGTAATGACACTTCCGAAGGCATCTCTCTTTAACATACTGTATGCGACACACATCAGAGATTTAACAAACGAGTGCAATGATTTATTGCCAGAGCAGAAGAAATCAATTCCTAATTCAAGCCCAGTTCCAAAATCACATTCGTCTGTGGCAAGATGTGCGTTTGTTATTATCGGTTGTAATGTTGCGATGGCTGCCATTTTCGCAGTATCATTTTCCGCTTCTCCAACTCGCCCTATTAATACTTTCAAACGAGCTGTAAACAAATTTATTAATAACACAAAATTGAATTGTAGAATGTGAGAGCTTTACTCAAGCATATGAGTGGATCTGGGTTAAAGTATTTAAGTTGGATCAACTTTAAAGTTTTTTCGATGAAAATTTGTGATTTTATATGTTATTCGTAATTTCCAGGGCTGTGGAGTCACAGTGTTTTGACCAAAGTTGGAGTCATGAAAACGACCTGAGTCAATTCTTTTACATCCATGTGATAGAATGCCTGAAGATACCGAAAGGGGAAACCTGAGTCGATAAGATTTCATTTGAGAATTAGCGTTTTAATCAATTGATTATTATTGGCTGTAAATACTTTATTTTTGATTTCTAAAAAGTTTGCACGAGTACACCAATAAAGCCTGAATTTTTAGTTGTTGCATCTGTGTTATAGAATCCCTGAAGATCTCAAAAGGGAAAACCTGTGTGTCAGTCAGACAGCATGTGGAATCATGCAAAGTTTCAACAATTCAAATTTTATATTGAAATTCCTTCAAACACATTCAGTTGATATGAAGAATTAAAATTAGAACATATTTTGCTCATTACTAACTGTTAAACATTGCATTGTATACATTTGAATATTTGCCGTTCCAAAAAGAAGTGACAATTAACACCACAAAAAAAAATGCTGATATGAAGGGATGCAGGCAAAACAGACAATCTGGAGATAATCAAATATGGACAAAGAGTGTTTTTTTCGGCCTCATCCTTCTATCCTTACCCTAATCATATTTTGTGAAATTTAAGGTCGAGAGTACAAGCTCCAAATTGGGAGTTGCATTTTAATTTTGTTGAAAATAAAATATCATACCATTGTTTTCACTTATAGGTCTATATCCAACATTGTTTTTCTTGTCTACAGAAACAATTATTCCTGCAGTGTGAAATGATTTGGCAACGATTTGCCTCTGGCGTTTTTTCATTGATTCAGAATATGCTTCCAATGAAAGTTTATGTTTAGTTGCCCATTCTTTAAGTGGTGTGATCATTTTTTGGCAAGCAACAGATATAAAAGGCGATTTCTTTTTAGTATTCTCCAAGTGACGTCTGAAATATTAGGAACAGATAAGAGATTAACAGAGCTTTAAAAATCAATTCACCAGAAAATCTCCATCCAGAAAGAATTCATGAAACCTTATTTATAAACTCGCCACTCAAAGGGTTTGGGCTCTTTTTTTTATATTTAATGTTTTCACATATCTGAAATCCTTTTTAATTCATAATTGACCATTGTTGTTTTTTTTTTTTTTTGTATAAGTCAATATAAGATAACTAATGAAATACCAATTTGACTATCAAACAAAAAAATATCTTACAGAACAGCTCCGAAAATATTTGCAGCCACAGATTTGATTTCACAATTATTGGCAGCTTCATTACTGGCAACAAAGGACGGAGTATCAGACGGAATGTCCCTGTAGTACCCCATGTGGAAATCACTTTTTTCTGGTGACATCAGGATCGTCTACAAAAATAAAAGTCAAGATGACTAACAATGTAGCAATATATAACATGGTTGTACGAGTTTCGAAGCTAAGTAAAGAATAAACTTTTGTTTATAAACGGACTATTCAAGTATTATCAAAGTTTTCATTTATGTGACTTGGCAAGAACCAAATTATTGAAAACAAAAAAGTGCACTCTGGTCCTTCCACACCATTGAATTTGTAATAGTGATACAAAAAAAAATTGGATAGACAAAGGTAGAATGTTATAACGCAACCTTTTGCCCTGATGCTCAAAACCACCTCAATTTATCTCTAAAAAAACAGTTGAATTACTGGCAAAGCAAGGAATTAGTCATTATTCATTGGAAAGAATGAAAATCAGTATAATCATTGATTTTTATATAACACTGCATTGAATTCCTGTCTGACTCATTCTTTTCCCGGCCTTTGAGCTGAAGAGAAAGTGATATATCAAGTGTCATCACATCACTCGATGACACCACCTTACTTCAAGGACAAGATTCCTTTAATTTTTCTTAATTAAACTGTAATTGTGTGAACTGAAACAAACCAATTTGCACTAAAAAAACACTGCAAAGGAGGAAGCATTTTTAATTGACTGGAAACTGAATCTAAGACCATCTGATAATTCTTTCCATTAATCGCCACTCCATTTCATGACAATCTTGCTCATTTCAGCATTTTCTCTTTCTGTCTTGGCAGCGTCAATATTTATACAAATAGATAATTACGTAGAATATTGATGAAGATAACATACCTGAAACTCAGGAGGATCATAGAAGTAACGCCAATGAATTAAGTAGTCAGATTCTTTACTCCTTTTAGGCAGACTTCCATTTAATACATCGAAAGGTCCTACCAATACAAGATTAACGCCTTTTAGCACGTTCACTGGACTTTTTCCATTACTGATCGAACAACAAAAATCCCAAAAACTATAAAAATCTGCGGGCATCTGGACTAGGAATTTTTCTTTAATAAATCCTGGAATATCAGATGGAACGTCGTGAAAACCATCAGCAATATCTTTGGATTCAGTGTGATTTGGGGAATCAGTATTCGACTGATCCTTGCTTATATTGAATGCTTCTGATAAAATTGAAGGAGATGGAGGTTCATCTGGAATCTCTACATCACTGCTTATTGAATCAATCTCACAAGCCTTCGGCTGAGGTGATGGCGTATTTCTTTTATTGTCTTTTGCTATATCCAATTTCATTCTTTTGCGGTTAGGACTTTTATTTGGCGATGGTGAATTTTGTTTAACTGGATGTTTAAATCGCTTTGTATGTTCAGGATTTTTTTGGTAACACTTGGTGCCATACTTGCACATCTGCCTAGAATCTTTAGGATTCCCAGTTTCATCGTCATCCATTTCTTTTAAGTTATTGGAATTAACAAATATAAAGAAACCGGCACTCGAAGAATTTCATCTCGGTGAGTTCACATTTGTCAGATTCGCCACAATTTTTTTGCAAGGTTGTCACTACTGTAACTGGAGAGAAATTTGTTTTTCCTATAAAAATATTAGTCTCATATTTTTTAATCTTTTTAATGCTTTTGTCTACAAGCTCACATCTCATTTAAAAAGTAATTTTATTTTTTTTTACAATTTTTTACATCTGTAAATACAATATAAAACTTGCTAAAAAAATGAGTAAAATTCATGAACATTAAGTATAGTGTTGCCACGATCTATAGTACCGTTTTGTATGAGTCAATCTAGTTGTGTCAAATAAAATAAGTACATATCTCCAACGCAGCAGCTGTCAGATATTCATTGTTTCGGCGAAATTTTCTAGATACAATATATCGAAATGGACGACGACCTGCCGACAGATTTCGACATAATTGTCATCGGAACAGGTAAAGCCTTTAATTCACACCCAATCAGATAATTTGCGCAATGGTTAGACTCCTTAGTAATACATTATTGATGACTAATTTTTTTCTCCACATTTGAATTACAGGGATGACCGAATCAATTGTCGCGGCCGCCGCCAGTAGAATTGGGAAACGTGTTTTGCATTTAGATTCGGATGACTTTTACGGAGGAATGTGGGCGTCTTTTAATTTTGAAAGTATCCAAAAATTAATAGAGGACAGCAAAGCAAAATCAATATCTGACTCTATTAATTTCGGAATATTCAATGTTGAGGACTCCTGGTTCATAAATAAGTATGTTTGCTAAATAGAAATACCTATATGCTTCAAAATTATTCCGATTGACTTAAAATCAATATCATTGAACAATTTTTCATAATTTCAATCATAGGGATAGTCCAGCAAAAGCAGAAGATGCTCCCAAAGAAGAGACTGCTGAAAACGTAGACCCTTCATCTGAAAAGAATGGTGAAGCCGAGAAAAAGAACGAACTTGATTGGACTCAGGATAAACTTAAAAAAGAATATCGAAAGTTCAACATCGATCTTGCGCCAAAGGTGATATATTTATTCTTGCCCATTACTTCTAGACAATATTTCTTACAACATCAATTTATCATCTACTTCCGTACGAAGATTTCTCATGGCTTTATTATTGTTCTTCAAGCTATGTAGGTACTTTTTAGCTGTTTTTAAATGTTGTAAGTATAAGTAATTTATTGTTGCAATAATTTTAAAAAATGTGTCTTATTTTCATTTTTGTAAAATGCAAATAAAATTCCCCAATTTATAGCCAAAAAGTTTATAAAGCTGCTCTTAAATTGAAGGCTTATTTTTTGAATATGATTAGTAAAAAAAGACAATGTAACCCGCCACACATGGTGCGATAAAGTATGCCTTGTGCAGCTCTGTATAAATTGATCCAAATTTTCCAATTCATTAAAATGCACGTACATGTCAGGTTGAAAAAGTCAACCAATTCCCATTTCTTTTGTGTAATATTTTACCTTTCAACAACAAAGCATAGAAGCATCAAGCTTTTAATTAATGATCCTTAATTCATTGGTAAATTTACATTTTAATATACTATACAAGAAATTTATTTATTGTTGATAGTTATGTTTTATTGGACAGGGTATAGGGTTAATTGATACCAAAGTAACAGCTGTTTTGCATGAGTATTATAATCAATATTCTTTTGAGCTTTTATGAAAAATGTTGTCCATTATACAATCAAAAAACTCAGATATGTTTACAGAATAGAGTCAATAATTTAACGAATATTCAAGCCACCATGCTGCATTTTTTTCTATATTTGAGTTCACTCAGTGCTCATAATAACATCCAAGCTTTTCCTAAATACAAATATCATATCACCATGAAAAACTGACAATAATATTTAAAATGATTAATTATTAGAACAATCCATCGAAGAAATTTGAAGTGTGGCAACAAAATTTTCAGTCTACATGCAATTAAATTTCCTAGAGAATTGGTTTATCTTTTTTGTGGCATATAGTAAATTTTGCACTACACGAAATATAGCATTTTTTCAGCATTTGTGTATTATTTAAAACTGTCATATTTTCATTGATATTATTGTATAATGTACGATATCCAGCTTATAAAAAAACTATTGATCGGTTGAAAGTTATTTCATAGGTCAATAACCCCCATCCAATGAGTAACATGATACATTTCTGGTTTTGTAAAATGATTACTCAACGGGCTATGACATGCAATGTTGAATTAATTACCTTAATTAATGAAATTATTTTACTCAATATTTTTTGTTGTTGTTGAATTCATTTGTATAGCTGTTCACTATTCCAAATATGTTAACTGAGAACGTTTTCAGTCAGAAATAGGTGTGACGCACCTTAAGCCTTTTTTAACCTATTCCCTGCTGAGCTACGTAAAGGATTTCATTAACTTCATACTGCAAATGTTAATCGGGTAGTAACAAACTTCTAGAGACTATCTAGATGAATGAAGCCATATTTTCACACAAAATTAGCATGTATATGAAAATATGAACAGTGTTATTTTTTGAGTGCTATATATACTATCACTATCAACACACTGAAATCGGCCGGCTCTATGATCTGGACATTAGCAGTCAACGAGTTAAGAAAAAATTGGTTGTCTGTAAAGTCGGTTTACGGACGATAGTTTAACGTGACTACTTCATAAGAAAACATTGATGAAATGATTGCATACTTTTATGAATAAAATGGAATCATTTTTATTGAATTATCATTATTTTGTATGGATACGAAGAAGGAGTGAAATGAAATCTACAATTTTTTATTGATATATTTTATTCGCACGCGACAAACGGGACAATGAGTCATATTTTTTCGTGCGTGCAGCGGGCGTTCATCGATTTATAAGACGTTGTCACGTCAAAAAATTCACAGACTAACTTCATATTAAAAGTTTTAATCATAACGTAGATATTGATTATTATTCTAATGGATGAATTATCTATAACTAGCAGTGTTTGGAGAATATTACAGTTGAGTTGTTTCAATGTGTGTCCATATGCTTCATGCTGAGGGCGGACATGGTTTTTTAAAAATAACCTGAAATTGTAATAACTCATATAAATTGGTTGTTTTTTGAAAATCCACATCCACAGTTATGGTTTTCCTGCAATAATTGTTGAAATCAAATTATTCCATAGAAAATTGATGATCATTACACTGTCATGTATAATCAGGGCTTTGAAGTCATTAAAAAACACAACTCAAAATTCCAACATTGGCCAACAGTATGACTGCTACTTAAAAAAGTTTAATTTTGTCAGGTTTTTTTTCCTTATCTTTCCTATTTATGTGCATTAAATTGAATATCAACAAACCAGTTTTCCATTGAGATAATTTTCAAAGTCGCCTAATCAAAGAAGTAATTAGAGTCGCTCACTTTCGCTTTCGCTCACTCTTCCTGACTCCAACTCTGGCCACAGCACAGCGACTTTCCACCTCTGACGCCAGCTAAAACATCGCTACTCCGAATCCGCAGGCCTGTGTATAACATATTATTTTTTATTTAATATACTATTTTTATTTTTTGTTAACAGTTGCTCTTTGCTCGCGGAGAACTTGTAGAGCTGTTGATTTCATCTAACATCGCACGATATGCCGAATTCCGGTGTGTCAATCGTGTCCTGACATGGCTGGAGAACTCCTTAGAGCCAGTTCCGTGCTCTCGCGCCGACGTATTTGCCACCAAGCATGTGACAGTTGTAGAAAAAAGAATGCTCATGAAATTGTTGACATCTTTTATGGATCACGATAAAATAACACAAGAATTTCAAGGTAATCCATTTCTCATCCCAAACCGTCATGTCATTTTTCTTTTATTACATAGCGATGACTGTTTTAGGGTTATTCTATTGATTTTATTAGTATTTCAACCTTTTGCACTCGGGTGTCACCATAGGACATCTTTTTTTCTTATAAGTCAAATGCCACCACTCTCACCAAATCATAGAAATGTAATATCAAATGTTTCAATATCTAATTTGAATTGTTGAAACTACATTTCCACGTGTTTTATTACTCACCACCCGTGTTTCACATTTCGGCATCTTCAAGCATTGGTTTAAAAACCTTTCTTTATTAAAATTATTGTTTCCAAAATTAATGAATTCCATTCCAGTAATTATAAAAATTATTTCAAATATAATTTAACTCCTCTAGCCTTAGGGTCGTCTTTACATTACTTTAAACATGGCCATTAACTGGTGTTCATGGGCATAGTTTATTTTTTAAAAATTGCTCAATCATCACTTTAAACAAGGTTTTGTCTACTATTGTATTATAAAAACAATCCAAAGTTCTTATTGAAAAATGTATAGCTTACAGGGCAAATCAGTATGAAAGTATTCTCATTCAAGTCTTTTTTCTCTAGTCTTTCCTAATTAATTTTTCACCAACACATCTTTTTTTACCTTCTAAATAAATAAGGCCATGAACATTCTACATGTTTTAAATTTCTGACCATCTACAGTTTGTGTACTGACAGATAGTCTTGTTTACCAAGTGAAAATTAATTAATTTGACCTCATAACAATTAACATCTTATAAAACTGCTGATAATGGCTGCTTATATCAGTTAATTATTTCCGAATTGTGCCGAGTGGTCAATGTTTTGGGTTTTCCATACAACTCAGTTGCGCAGTAAAAAGTTCGAATTGATTATTCAAATTATCAATTTATGAACGTTATGAGCGTGATGTTTACATTTCTCCTCAACCAACCCTTATCTGATCCTGCTAATGGAATTTAGAGAAATAGATCAGCCAATTACTAGTCCAAAGTCAAGTAACTTACTTTTAATGAGATCTTGCTAGACAAATTCTGTTGCATTGCAGTTAATAAAAGTAGATGGAATTCAAAGTTTGTGAATAATTCTATCAAATATTGAATCTACATAGCTAATTTTATATTGTCCTGGTCAATTTTAAGGCTTTGAAAACAAGACTTTGTTGGATTATCTGAAAAGCAAGAAACTGACTGGAAATCTAATTCACTATGTGATTTACGCGATTGCTGGCGGCACCGACACCACTCCGTGCATGGACGGTGTTGAAAGATGTAAAAAATTCCTCACCAGTCTTGGAAGATACGGAAATACACCTTTCTTATGGTCGATGTATGGCAGCGGTGAACTACCCCAATGCTTTTGCAGGTGGGTGCAAACTTTGTTTGGGCATTTATATAACATAAATATTGATTGAATTCGCATTTGCTTGATAGAATTCCATTATAACATGGTGAAAAAATAGCAATAACTAAAATACATTGCTATAAAACATAAATACTTAAAAACAATTTAGTTTCAGTAAATTAACAAAATATATACAGGAAAAAATATTTTGGTACTCAGGTGCTCACACATAGAGGGAGACTCATCTCGATATAAAAATATATTAAGCTTTGACATCATGAAACAGTGACAATTATTTAAATTTTTGTACAGATGGTGGGGCCGTATGAAGAACATATATGTTTATTCGAAGTAAATAAATGTTAATTTATAAAGAAGCTTCAAATGGATTAATCCATCTTTCATATCATCTTACATTTACACATTTTTAGCATTTGGAGTCGTCGATGAAATCTGATTGGAAAAATGTATTTCATCTCTGTCAACCTTTACTAAATAGGAAAGTCAATTTTTGGCATAAGTGAATCGTTGTTTGTTTGCATTACTATTAGCAACAGTGTTTTTCTACAATTTTGTTTTTACTTTGGTATGTATAGAATAATTTGAAACAATTACGTTTGCAATAACCCTGTGAAAGATTGTCATAATTAATTCACATATATTTACATAATAGTAACCTTTTTATTGGGAGACCTTCCTTCGACCCTATATTTATTATAAAAACACCAACCTTCCAAACACTATAAAATTGTTCAGAATTAATACACACTTATTGCACGCCTGGTAGATTGTTCATTAAACTATAGTGTAAGCAAACAGATATAAATGAAACACTTTAAGCTAGAGAAATGAAATGATAATGATAATATGTCCCGTTGGGAATGAATATGCTTAGATGTCTATCATCTAGAACTTAGACAATATTTTATTAATAGTATTTCACTGTTATTTTGGAATACCTATATTTCAGGTTGTGTGCAGTATTTGGTGGAGTGTACTGTCTCAAGAGACAAATTGACTCCATCAAAGTGGAAGAGAACGACGAGGACCCGAAGAAATCTGTGAAAATCCAAACGCAAAACAAACTTCTTACCTGCGAACATGTCGTAATGGGAATAGACAAAGCACCCAAAGAATTCCTACCGACTGAAAACCTCTCTAAAGGCCTCTCTCGAGCTGTCTTTGTCATCAACAAGAGTATGCTGGACTATGAAAAGGAATCCCTCACCCTTCTTCAGTTTCCACCATTGGAAGGCAGAAGTGATCCAGTGACCGTTATCGAATTAGGACCTTCCACCTCGTCGTGTCCTAAAGGGCTATGTAAGATTAAACACTATTATGATTATGTATTTTTTAATATTGCTGTCAATCATTGTTTTTAATCTGTTCCTGTTATATTGTGTATATAACAGTTGGACTCTCAAATGTCCAGTGATTGTATAAAAAAAAATTTGCTAGCACTCTAAAACTATATTTTAATTCATTCATTTATTCGTTTATCACTCACTTTTCAATTTTTGTATTTCGTGTGAAAGAAGATAAATCACTGCTGGCTGGTTAGGCAAGAATATTGTTAACCCACTGATTGCTAACATTTCAGTTGGTTACAGTGTATTGCTAGTAAATTGATCTCAGAAATATGAGATTGCTAAAAGTGTTGAAACTTTCGTGAACAAGCTAATCAGTGTATTAAAATATAGTCTGATTTATCTTGAAAAATTTTGTAACTTATTTGACACCAACACTGCTAAATTATTTTCTAAAGAACTTCAATTCACTATCAGTTTCACAATATCTTGTATGTAATTCACCGGGAAAACTGGTTATTTTCAATACAATGTATCACATTTTAATATACAAAATTGTCCTACAGATATTGTGCACATGACGTGCCCGCAGACAAAGACATCAAAAGAAGATTTACAAGAGTACGCGGAGAAGTTATTCTCATTCGAACAATGCGATTCAGTCAAGTCTTACTTGACACCGGTTGACAGTATCGCTCTTCAAGGAAAACCACAAGTAAATTGAACTTCATCATTAAAACCAATAATATTATCTTTACCAGTTATTTGCTCAATTTAATTCAAACAAATAATTCTGTTGTGGAGTATTATTCATTAAAATAACCATGTTTTTTCATTAGGTCCTGTGGTGTTTATATTTCAATATGATAGACACTAGTCAGGAAGGCCTGTGCAAGTCATTTGCATCAAGAATTCATCTGTGTTCTGGCCCAGACATTGAACTTGATTTCGACCACGCGGTTAAGCAGGTATTTAAGTTGAACCTTTTGATTGTAACATTATTTAGGCTGCATTTAATAACACCGTTTATGAGGACATGAAAATAGGGCTGATTTAAACACTATATAGAAAAATTTATTGTATCAATCGATTTCTATATTGGGAAAATTTTATGAAAAACAGAAAATGTTCTTTGATGCATTCTTCATTATCTTTATGGAAATTCATTTTTAACCCATTGTACTTGAAAAAATAACAGACAATAATTGACAAGTATCATCCTCAAATGCAATTGGTTAAAAAAATAATTGATGAGTTTGGGTAGAAACAATAACAATATTTCCATCGCTTTTCTGTGGAGCATAAAATCTCACAGGGAAATACATTTTACAGTGGGGCATTTGTTATATTTAAAATGTTGCTTATTAATAATTGATTTCTGTGTCAGCTTGTACTGATTATGAGTTATTCATTTTGAATCTTTCCCTATTTACTGATGATGTAGAAATATTAAGTAAATTATCGTCATTGAAGAGTTATTTGTAATAGATATTGTATAACCGACGACGGCTTATTATTTATGTTCAGGTTTAAAACTCACTTTGTAATGCTGTGGATATATTGACCTAAATACATATTTGCGTCTATATGACATGGTTAAAAATTACACTATTGAGAAGCCAAATAACCCTTGTATAGAAAGAAGTGTTATTTCAAGTGTTTTTGCAGCACGTTGTATGCTTTGAGTCGATCTCGGAATGTTTTTTTGTTGGGATCCACCAGTTATTTTACGAATTTATCATGTTGTTTAATCAAAATTGCATTATCTACGCTAGTTGAATAAATAATTTTTCAATATTAAAAAACTTAGTTATTATTAAATGGATTTTTAAATCAAAATCACAGAAAGGAAGATCAAAACACATTGAAAATATGATTCATCCCAAATTGTCTCAATGGGATGATAAAAAATTAAAACACTTTATTTATATGAATGTGTCTAGCTAATGAACGTAATATTTTTGTTTGAACTTTAATATTTTCATATATCAAATTTGATTGTTTAAACTTTGTACAATTCCACATGTTTTGTCCATACCAAAGGTATATAGACGATGCTAACTGTTTATTGTACGTCAGTTCTGTTGCATCCGTGTGATAGAATGCCTGCAGATTCCAAAAGGTGAAACCCGGGTCGTTGGTGAATAAATAGTTATCACTATAGAAAATGCACATAAAACTCCCCAGCTCCTGATTCTTGGTGTCAAATAATTTACTTGATACGATTTTAGGGACGAGAAATCTTCAACAAAATCTGCGAGGGTGCTGAATTCTTGCCCCGCGCTCCGGACCCAGAAGAGATCGTCCTCGAAGGAGACGACTCTGAAGCTGGTCCCGTGTTCGAAACGAAGGTTCCCGAATCAGAGGAAGAAATTGTTGAAGGCGGCAAATAATCGCATGAAATTCAACATTGTCAAAGAACAATTTGAGATTTCGCTTGGTGAGAGACCAGATAAATTCAGCAATTTAATATATCATTTACGCGAGTGGTTCTAATGTTTATCTATAATTTTAATTGCATTTATCCAAATAGATCACTTATTCATTCCTGTATTGATAATTGCTATTGTTGAATAACTGCGAGGCTACGGTTAATCAATCTTGGAGTTTGCTTAGGTCCATTGTTTGTGGTGGAACCACAGAGTCTTATGGATATATTATATGCTACTTGTTAGGTTATTCAATTATATTTGTATTGATTGATATACTCATGATAAATGTTTATCTGTAATTGGATGCACACACGCTTTTTGCACCAAGGTGATGGCTCCTTGTAGACGGTAAGCGTTTTGCGAATACCTTGAATTTTTATATAAAAAAAATGATTAATAGCAGTTTGTAATTTTTAAACTATTGAATAGCATAATTTTATGTACCCAGTAACTGAAATATTTTACTGTCGCTTAGATAAAAATGCATACGTTTTTTTGAGTGTCGCCAGACTAGAGAATGCAAATGTTTTTTTCATAAATATTTATTCCATTCATACACGAAATATAATTAATTTGTAATATTATCATTGAATTTTATGTATGTCGCTTTCTACATATTCAAATAAATTGAAATGATAAAACACTAACTCTTGTTTTCTTCATCTATTCCCCAACTTTGCCTATTTTCTCAATTTTTTTTTGTGTTAAGTTATGCTGATTTCAAATATTTTGATTTTTCGTAAAATGGAACCAGAGAATGAAATGTTCTAGTAAATTTGATTTAAAAAGTGTAATAGTTAAAATTCTATCGTGAGTAGGCTTGGTCAACATTTTCACCTCATGAAAAAAAGTTTCATGAGCTAGATGCCAAAGAAATTTCAATGGACTCAAATAAAAAGGATTCATGCAAGAAAATCTTTATATCATAGTATCACAGTAAAAGTCTCAATCTTTGTGTTATAAAAAAAAATTTAAAACTGACCGACTCAGGGAGACAACTGAATCAGTAGAACATCAGTAGAAACATAAAATTACAGTAGTAGTGGGACAGCAATAGTGGTTGAATCGAGTTGTGCATACTTCTGACGAAAATGACACATGATCCATCAGGGTGCCACATGTGACGGGTTCACGATATTTAATTAATAAATATACAAATGTGGAAGTATTTAATTTAATGCATATGGTGTTAAAGAAATTAAATTGTACATCCAGGAAAGCAATGTATAGATCAAGGTTCTACTGCTATGAATTTTTTTGGTATCTGATGGGTGGGAGGGAATTCAGAAAAAAAAAATCTATGTCAGGTATATTAAGCAGCATCAGGTCTCCTCTACGCCTATTATATCAGTGGTTATTATGTTTAGGGCTGGGGACATTATGATCCGCAATGTGTATCTCAAGGTATTCAGATATCCAAGACGCTCTTTGTTTTTAAACTATAAATTTTGCTACCTTGTCAGGTTGGATGTGGACGAAAAAAATCAGGAGGTTTGCAAGTACAGGGTCTGTTTGTAGTTGTATCATAATCTTTCATTGTAATTATTTATTATTATTTCGAATTTATACATACTGTAATCAATATAAGCAAAGAACCTAAGAGCTTTTATTGAATGAAGACTGTCTTTTATGATAAAGGAGAGAAAAAGTTAAAAAAACAATTAGTTTCTAAATAAATTTATTTTAGATCACAACAAAACCTTATTTCAATATTGTGTTACACAAATAATATTATCAAATCTATTATGAAGTGTTTGATACATTTATACAAACATATGTTTAGATTGAACAACAATATAAACTGGTTTGACACATTTTTCTTAACCATAAAATCTACACTAACATTTCAAATATAAAATATCACTATTCTAAAACCCATATATACTTTGAATGAGAGCATTCGGTATTTTACAATATATTTTATGCTAGCATAACCTATTTCAATAAGATTTTTGACAGTGAAACAAATCAAATAATTAATGACATGAGAACCAATTTTGAATTGGTACTATTTGAATAATTTTAAATAATAAAAACACATTTTTTAGTACTTATTTCCAGTGCTGATCAAAAAATATATTGTGGAAATAAGTACTAAAAAATGTGTTTTTATTATTTAAAATATCATGCCTTTCCATCAAGAAGTAACAGTTAACACCTTAAAAGTATTTGAATAATGCAGTTTGACCAACATAACTAATAATCTTCCAATACTTACCTGATGGAATTCTGTTAGATAATACATGTATATTCAAGGTTAGCTTATATATAATATATTATTTCAATAAACAAACAGAAAGGGCATGACACCAGCAAATTTTATTATTAATTTATGTCATCTAGGTAATGTTATAAAATAATGTTTAACATTCAGAAAGAGATTGCTAACCTTTTGACAATTAGAATTGCTATAGCAATCATTGTTAGTAAAAATACAATGGTTAAATATTTTAAAAGTATAGTTTATTTATCAATAATAATTGATAGCATATCTCGCTGTGATTCTTAAACATATCACAGCTGCCAAAGGGTTAAGGCATGCATTTTCTGATAGTATTTACTTTTAAAAAATCAATAATAAATGATTCATTTATTATCGCCATGTTTCATTTAATTGATTGCATTGACATTTGAAAGTACTCAATTACAGTATGATAAAAATGACTAAATATTTATTCCCACAATTTCTTTTTTAATTTTGAAGATATTTTCATATCTTGTTCATTTCCATTTAATAGATGTTTCTTGTTTTATTGACTGGGATATCAAAATATTGCTATAAAAAAAGCAGTACATTGTGTGGGATAAATTTTTAAATAAAACCATAAGCAAATATGGAATACCTCAGTTCACCAAGATTGCGACACACAGATAAAATAAATACATACATATGTAACAGAACAAAGAAAAAACATTTGGACTAACTCAATATAATCTAATCTGATAGCAATACAATATGGTGTAATGTATTTTATGTAGACATAAAGAAATTTATGTTTGCTATAAATAGAAAAACATGATAAATGTGTTATGTGTTCCTTGATAAAAACTGAACCACTTTCAATAATCGTATTTTATTTTCATATCATACAAAAATTATTGTCTTGTCAATGAAAATTCGGAATATTTAGAGAATGAAAACTGGATAACACAATAAAAATAAAATATGAAACTACTTACAATTAAATATTTAGTAAAAAGTATTTAAAAAAAATACATTGCTTCTATCTAAAAAATACCCCTCTATGGTTTGTTTTGGAATGTAGACATGTAAATTGAAAGTTCCACAAAGACATCAGCCTAATTATTATTAATGAATTCATAATATTTTGACCATTTTCAATGTAAAAAAAAACTTTTAACGATAAAGCAACAAAAATATATTGCTTCTTCTGAAAATGATATAAGAATATTGACATGTTGGGCACTGCTTAGTCTGTAAATAATGCCAGTGTCTTCCTAGAGACATGTGCCCACTGTATGCAGCTTGGACACATTAAACACCTGACCTTGAAATAATGTTGCACATTTATAACAAAAAAGAACCCAAATGTACTTTGAATTACATAAATAATCATCAAACAGCTTCAAAATTATTTAATATAAGTAAATAGATTTTGGCTATAAAAATTTATTAGCATGACATTTGAGTATGTCATTTAATTGGCAATTAAGTGACAATTGAGTGGGCAAAATTGATCAGATTCTAAAACAGTGACATCTATGAATAAGAATAATTGAAAGCTCGAGAAGTGATATGAGCCATTGACAAAATGGAGGAAGGTTTTATTTTATTTAGATTAAACATTATTTTTTTAGCACAGTGCATACGTTTATCTTAAGAATAATATACTATTAGTACATATTTTAAAACGTCGCCTAACTTTATGAAATGGTTGTTTGGCCATTTCATTTCTCATTGCTTCAATTATTAATGATATTCATAGTATTTTGACAAACACAAAGGTTTTTAGGTTAATTTAATCTTATTTCTTTTGCAATAAGTAATTCACTCTGACCATCTACAACCACGGAGATATTTTTAAGTATAAAGCATCGTACATTATAAATATAGTAAGATTAATTATATTTACATATCTTAATTTTTTCAACATTTTTGACAAAATACCAATTGAATCTACAATAGTTAAGGTAATGGACCCTGTAATTATTAAACTAATACTTTTGAAAATCTATTTATGTGAATTTGTTAAATTTTTTTTAATTTATGAATATTGAGTGTAATCACAAACAATATATAAATCAACTGGACATATAAAAATCAAACTATGACTCATGTTTAGCCTCTTACTGCTAATGTTTCAAATGTCGTGATAGCTAATAGCAATATTATTAAAAATCGACACTCATGACCACTAAAGAGATAAGAGTTGGTTTTGTCAAGATTGATTATCACCAAAATTACTGAATTATTTTTTTTAATGTTCAAGTCGGAATATCTTTTATGTAGCTCAGCAGGGGCCATATTGAAAAAATATTAAATGAGTTGAGACATTCAGTATATCATGTTAAAACACTTCCAGTTGTTTGTAGAGAAGTAAAATACATCTACAATAATTTAAATCCCAGTAAGAATCATAAAATATATAGTAAAAACAACTTCACAATACGTATTTTAATAAGTGATAAATATTTCTAATTTAATTTTACTCTATAAAAATTTATAGAAAATGTAATTAAGACTATCGCAGACTTCCATCATTTGGATCTATTTGATGAGGATGAATTTAAAAAATCAAATTTCTATCTGTCATTATTCGCATCTTCATATTTAATTTGTATTTTTACTTGACAGATTAATTTTCTTCAGTTGGTATCAAAAATTCCAAGGAAATATTTTTTTATTAATACTGTAAATATTTGGCACAGTTCAAATGCAGGTTTCTAATTTTAAGAAGTAATTTAAATTCAAATTGCTTCAAGTATATGCAACAGTTAAATGTTTCTACATTATAAATGCAGAATTTTTGCACAATCCAATATTAAAATTGTTGTTATTTATGTTTCATATTTCCCATCAAACAAGATATGCCAAAATAAATTGAATGTTTTTGAGAAACATCTGCATTTCCAAATTTGGGCAAATAGACACACAATTCTATCAGAAAGTTTTCAATCAGTATCACAATATTATAAAAAGATACATCTGTTAATATTTTAATACCAATCGATCAGTGTTCATCACACTGAAAAAAAATCGCACATTTTTTTGTAGGCATGTATTTATACATACATATTCTTTATTAAAAAATAACTCACATAATAATAACTTATTAAGTACATTGATAAAAAAATACAGAGGTATTTTTTTTCAACTTTCAGACTATTTAATTTGTCATATGTAAACAAATAAAACTACCAACTTTACCTTATTTACTAGAGTAACAACCTTGAACTTTATAAAGGGGGGAAAATGTATACATAATTTGTCATAAAGTTCTTTCTATAAAACATATTTACTTTCAAAAAATAATATTTTTAGTAGAAAAGTATTAAATTAATTCATTTTAAATAGTACACTCAAAATATTAGCACAATTTCATATATTAGAAAGAACATAAATTCAGGAAACATTCTGGTATAAAGGAATGTGTTGATAAACACAATATAATAATGCTATAAATGTAAAGCTAATACATAATATTTAATCTTACAGATGCAAACTTTTAGTTGCAGCAGTTCTTGAGCTTTTTTCATAACTCGATTAGTAACATAGTCATCTATCATTTGCTCCAATTGCCACATTAGAATTAATACACCAAGTAAACTGTGATTATGTCCATGTATATTGTTAATCTAGACAGAATATTCATATATAATAGCTAATTCATAATAAAGGATTAATAATGTTCTATATATGTTACAAAATATTATGCAAAGCAAATAAAAACATACACAAGTAAAATTGAAATGGTTTTCTTTCCAGAGGAAATATAAAAATAAACTCTAAAACACAAGTTAGACAGCCAAAATTTCTCCTCAGTACCAGCCATTGAACTACCGCTTTTTCCAGGCGAGCGCCTAAATTCATGCAAATGAGCATTGTTACCAATCAGTATGTTTATTATTCAATATATATAACACTTGATGTTATATCATTCTTCATTGAGATGATGTGATAGAGGTCGAATTGTGTGGGTCTATGTTTCAAACCGCCTGCAGCTCACCTCATGTATGATCAGACAGAATACGACCTTACAATTTCAGGATAAACTAGAAGCATCTCTTTCAAGATAGTAGCTCAATGGTACCAACCCAATATTAGATGGTTTATCTAATAAAGCCGCTTTTCATATGAGAAGAGTCCATGTACATTGCCTTCCAATTGGGCCGAATGGGTTCGCCGCATGAACCTGAGTTCGCTCGAGTAAGTCATTTTCAGCAATTCTGTCAGAGATTTCGCACCGAGATCTTGACAGCTGTGCTGCAAACCAGTTTGCAGGTAAGGAAGGAATCGCAAAACGGATCCTTTGTCCACAATACTTCCGCTGACTCCTTGAGCGACTCGGTGCTTGTCAGATTCATTGTGAAAGTAGCGACTCATCGCAGCACCTTTACCATCTTTATGCTCCATGGCTTCCAAGCTTCCCATTCCCCTGTATTTTTTAAGACGCACTCCATCCGAAAAGAAGTATTCACCGGGAGCTTCAGAGGTCCCGGCCAGAAGGGATCCCATCATGACGGTGGACGCTCCCAGGGCTAGAGATTTAACAATGTGACCGACAGATTGTATTCCACCATCGGCGATAACTGGAACACCGAATAGACGGGCGTACGATGAAACTTGGTAAACTGCTGTAGCTTGTGGACAACCACACGCCATGACCTCCTGCGTGATGCAAATGGAACCGCTGCCCATACCCACCCGTAGGGCATCCACCCCAGCATCTATTAAGTTTTTAGCTTGCTGACGGGTGACAACGTTGCCTCCAATGACTTGAATGTGGCTGAATTCAGCTTTGATATACTTGATCATGCTGATTTGATATGTAGAATTACCTTGGGATGAATCGAGTACGACGACATCAACTCCGCTGGCATTTAACAGCTTCAGGCGTTCTTTGTCGTCTTCTCGAGTTCCAATAGCGGCTCCCACGAGCAGTTGCTTGTTAGAATCTTTCGAAGCGTTAGGGTAGCTTCGAGCTTTTTTCAAATCTGTACGGGCTATCAAGGCTACCAGTTCGCCCTTAGAGTTGATAATGGGCAATTTCCCTTTTTTGCTCTTTTCCAAAATGCCGTTAGCGTCTTGTAGTGTAACTCCTAATTTGCCAGTTATCATTGACGTGACGGGAGTCATGACCTCCTCTAAGGGAAGTTCTGGAGAGTTTTCTCTGAAATCGATATCTCGCGAAGTAACAATTCCGATTAGCACCCCACCTAATTTCCCGTTTGCCGTGACCGGATAACCTGTGAATCCGTTCTTCTTTTTAGCACTTATAACGTCAGCGACGGTATTATTTGGCCCCATGCAAACTGGATCTCTGATGAAACCGTGTTTATACTTTTTGACTTTCAAAACTTCGTTTGCTTGGTACTCAGGCGAACAGTTGTGGTGAATTATACCTATACCTCCGCACAGCGCCATCGATATAGCCATATCGGCTTCGGTGACAGTGTCCATCGGCGTGGACACGAAAGGAGCCTTCAAAGAGATTTTCTTCGTCAATTGTGAAGTGAGATCCACTTCCTCCGATGTGAAATCAATGTAGCCTGGAAGTAGCAGGAAATCATTGTAAGTAAGCCCTTCGCTGGAAGCGAAAAGTTCTTGAATGGAAAGACCGTCCCTCAAATCCTCAATGCCGTTCATAGCTTCAGCCATTGCAAGTGGGCACTTTTAAGGTATCTTCGTAATCTATAAGCTCATGCAAATTATCGCACTTATTCGGAATCCACTCGAAGAGCACGTGGTAAGACTTCGATGAAGATCAGGACAATTTTAAGGAACCAAAAATGGCTCACCAGTAAGAAAAATCTGCCTTAATCGAAAAAACAATTCACGTTGCTTTGTAGCCTTTTATACAGAAAAAAAATAATTATGATATTTCGATCGACACAGAGAATTGCTCAGCACACGCGACCGGCAACAAATAGTTAATGACAGACTACAGAACGATAGACAATATTAAGCTGAGTAGATCGACAGTCTTACCAACAATGAGCAATAATATTCATATGATAATTTATATTGATTGCAAAAAATATATTCCAGGAGCAATAGAGTAAGGTAATATTTCATTAAAAATATAAAAGATTCCATAAAAATCAAGTAGGAAATGGAAAATATTAGAACGTAGAATTTTTCAACCAATTCAATAACTTAATGCAAAATATGAAATGTTTTTTAACACAACGTCTCGTCCCTCTTTTGACGTGACAACGTCTTATAAATCGATGAACGCCCGCTGCACGCACGAAAAAACATGACTCATTGTCCCGTTACGCCGAAGGCAAGCGTGCGAGCGAGAGCGCGGATAAGCGATGGAGAGGCACGATCGGCCTACCTTTCGGATTGTGCCGCATCTATCTCTCTTCCACTCGATTGGTCGATGCGTCTGAGTAGAAAAGAGACAGCGGCAGCACACAACTTATACACCTACAGTACCTACACGTGATCTGTTTACAACTGTTTATAAAGTGAAGTGAAATGTTAATGTGGTTTTCATTGTTTATATTACCACAACAATTGCGGCAATAAAGGTAATTAATTCTTGCATATTAAAAATCTGATTATCATCATATCCATGTAGATTTCATTTCAGTCCTTCTTCGTATCCATACAAAATAATGATAATTCAATAAAAATGATTCCATTTTATTCATAAAAGTATGCAATCATTTCATCAATGTTTTCTTATGACGTTGTCACGTTAAACTATCGTCCGTAAACCGACTTTACAGACAACCAATTTTTTTTAGAAATAGTTTCGAAATATTTCGATCGATTTGACAAGATATTTTATAAATATTATTAAGAATACCTTTCTACATATAATAAGTATTTAGTCGAAAGTTATTTCTATATGAATGTAAACTTTTGATTTTAGACTAAATGTAACATTATTGTCTATGGAACAGACATAACCTTCAGTTCTGACTTCTGTTGGCGGTCTTATTTTTTAAGAACGTTGATAATGTTTTCACTTAAGGTAAATAATCCTATCAAGTACTTAGTTGATTACACTTTAATCAGTCAAATAATTTTCTATTTATACAGTGTTCTAAATTTTTATATTTATATTATAAGTATTGTAACAAAGAACTTGAATTATTCTAAATGATCAAATAAAACTTATTTATATTTTTAGGTGTTTCCTCTTATTCAAAGATGCATCAGCAGAGAGGCTCGCCTTGTGCACATTTCAGCAGTTCACCAAAATGACGTTAAAATTGAAAAATGTATGTAACGATTCATATGAAATCAACTCAGGTTATTATCTATGTAACTGTCAGGTTGGCGTCGTAGTTTAAAATTATGTAGTTTGTTCACAAGACTAGTGTAGGTCATAGTTTTATCGTTGATAAACTTCTACCATCAAAACATCCACGATGGTACCATATAGATTTCTAATCCAAGTTATTTATACTGTACATCTTCATTACTTCCAGCTGTCAACAAAGTGACCCTCATTGGTAGAACTGGGAGTGATCCTCAAAAGCGTGGCTCTGAGGAACATCCCGTTGTAACATTTTCGGTCGCAACTCACAACAATTACCAATATGATTCAGGAGATGTACTTCAACGGACAGATTGGCACCGAATCAGCGTCTTCAGACCTGGCTTGAGAGAGTCGGTTCAAAACTATCTTAAGAAAGGTCAAAGAGTTTATGTCTCCGGACGAATCTCATATGGGGAAGTAAAATCAGAATCTGGTGAAATTAGAACAACCTCAAATATTATTGCTGATGAAGTCATTTTTTTACATAGTTCCAACAACATAAATAACACTTAAAACAAAGGCTACGATTATATACTGTTGTTTCTTTTTTAGTTCTGTTAAATTTAAGTTTAGTTGATGGTAAACCTTTTCATATTGAAAGGTTGCATTCAAGAAATGTTTATTCAATCTCATTTATTAAGTCTTACTATGTAATAAATAACTTCCAGACCAGAGTAAAACTTGATTTTTTTATCTTAGTATTAATAAAAATACAAATTAATTTTATTGCCTCTATTTCAGTGATTTATTTTCTCAACAGATCCAAAGTGTGTAACGGAAAATTGTTGTTAACTTCTCGCTCATCTTTATTCCCAAAGCTTTTTTCTTTCCTTGCTGGTCAGCGTTTAATGTAATTCAACGTTTACTTAAAAAAAAGTACTTCAGGAGTGTTGGTATTAAATAAGGTTTTAGGGATTTTCAACACAAATCAGACCATTTTAACCAGGGCTGTGAAGTCAGAGTTTTTGGTTAACATCGGAGTCATGAAAATGAGCGACTGACTACTTTTTCGATTAGATGAAATTGGAAAATATCTCAATAAACAATTTGCCGGACTGGTTGATTGATCTTTAATTTATTGCTTATAAATATCAAAGGTAGGAAAAAACTGACAAAAATAAACTTTTTTAATGACTAAACACCCCTGATTTTAATTTAAAAAAATGCTTTTAAACGATAATTATAAGACAATTACCATTCTATTATTGTGAAGGATTTAGTTTACAAATAATGTGGAAAAAAATATTTACTAGCTGCCCTGAACATCGGTTGAAAATAATTTGCAAATGTGTATTGCAATTAATACAAGGTTTTCCTGAAGTATAATTATTACTATTATATGATCATGTTTATTTTCATAAGTATTTTTTGTTGTTGTGGTATAAATGTGACTATAAATAGTTTTTCTATATTTAGCTTCCATTATTGATAATCGAACAATATTTGTTTTATACTTAAGGGACATATTTTTATAATCGTTTTCATTTCATTTAGTTCAACAAATCTGATAACATTAGTTTAGAAAAATAAGAATCACATAATGCAATGATGGCGAACATTTTTGAGAAGTGTCAAATTTTGTTCCTTATTCTCCTCAGTCTCATGTGTCACTTGGAAAAGGGGGAGGTCACTTTTGAAATCATGGAAAAAGTTTACAATTCCTTTCCGTTTTACATTTTTTTTTTTTACTTATTTTCGATTGTCTGTTTTCTCTTTTATGCTGTGAAAATTAACAACTGGGTCAGTATCATAGGTTCGCCATCACTGTTCTAATATGTGTTGAAGTGCTTTATGATGTTTATGTAGATTTATTATACATTTAAATAAAACATTGTATTCTTTTTGAATAAAAATATTTTTCAAATTGATCTGTTCACATTATTTACTACAGCAATTGAATTCTGGGTGAAGTTGTTGATGTTGGTGCATTTTGTGACAAACTAAACTGTCATCTGGTCACTGTTAACGGACTGATGACGGATGCAGCACTCGGCGCCTGGCAGAAGCGGTGAGAGGTCTACCTGAATGGGTATCAGACAAAAGTTTTTTCGTGTCAGTCAGAGTGTGACATGAAATAAGAAATAGGGTTATGCTCAGTCATTGGAAAAGCCAGCTCGTTTCGAGGCACGGTGCTTTTATTAACAAGCTCTTCAACCTTGGCCTGATAGTAGATGGGCCAGCATGTATATGTGGCGAATTGCAGGATGCTGAGAACATCCTCCGGTATTGCCTTCTCTTGTCCAAAGACTGGGAAGAATTACTCAAGAACTTTTTTGAGTATTAACTTCTCTCTTTAACGGCTCTTAACTGTTTTACAAATTTACAGTATCTTCTGTACTGACCTTCACAGATAAGAAAATGACTTGAAATAAAATCAGGGACAGTTTGTAAACTTAAATATTAGCCGCCGCTTCTTGTATGATTGCTCCCAAGACAATCTCTTCACAAAATGCAGTAATAAAGTGCGATTTATACAGGAAGTTCGCCAGGAAAATTTACTACTTTGGATGTGGTAGAAGTCGTAGATTATGTGCATGTTAAGTCATTTGCTGGCAAGTGTTGTGATTAAGTCTGTACTATATATTGTGTCTATAGTGAAACAGGTATATGCCCTGTATACCAAAAGATGTCAGCGAGCATAACATGTTTATAATTTGTGCAGTGTTAAAGATGGAAAGATTCACATAGAATGACTGCAAATATTCTTATCCCTATCAAAACATGAAGTGAAATAAAATAGATCTTTCAATCAATAATTTTTCATACTTGAAACATAGAACACAATCCAATAAATTGAGATTTATCAATATTAAAAACATGTGTCTTTCCTCCGCTTATCTTACTTCCCAACTATCAGAAACCCGGTTTCTTGTTTTAGTACTGTAATAAATAAACAGTTTTTGCATAATGAATAAAATATCAGATACCCATAAAAGTAATTTTTTAATGATTTTTAGACCGCCATAAAATGTTTTATGACACTATGTAAATATTCCATTAAGCAAAATGATCAGCCATCATGAATTTTAATAACTAGTAATAAAATATCTTTTAACAAAACCAAAGCTATAATTACATAAGTCATGTTATTGAATTCTCATATAGCATATCATTACTTCATTCAATTTCATACTGACATGAAAATCGTTCTGAAAATATTGAGAAGAACTCTTAAAAGCTATGATAAATACTAATTTAAAGTCACTATTGGACAATGAAACCAATTATCAATTTAACACAATATCTCGGTTTTCATACAATAAGATACACTGGAAATCAAATCAGACAGTTGACTAATCGGGAAAGATACATTGCATTAACAATATCTTTTGTGGTGTATTTGTACCAAGCTGTTCATTTTTCATACATATCATGGCTTGGTTGGAAATTTAGAGATCTTTTAGATTATTCATTTCATTTATCTCTCATCGGTTGGGTTGTTGGCTCAATCTGTAGTATTCTTTTCAATAAAGACACCCTCATAATATATCTAAATAGCATTGATTCTATTGACAGTTTACTATTTATTAAAACTAATGAATTGTATTTCAAATTAAGGAGAAAGATTTTTAAGAATAATGTAATTTTAGTTTTAATTTGTCTTCCTTTTTTTATAATAATCCTTATCGCTCACATAAGAAACGTTCAAATCTATGAAGTATATTGGCCCAGCTTAATTCCAGTACAATTAAGTATTATTTTTTACTCAGCTCTACTTTATACAATTATCGAAAGACTGAAATTTTTCAACTTACATCTTAAATTACTCAATGGTCGTTCAGTTAACTATCTTCCTATGAATTTATTGTCAGATTTTCAAACATGCTTATCACCTTCATTGAGAAACATTTATGGATACAATACCATAAAAAAACGTGATGAGATGGAGTTATCAGAATTAAAAAGATTGATGGCTATATATGAAAAAATAGTCACATCTGTGATATGTCTGAATAAGATATGTGAAGCACTGGTAAGTTATATAGATTTGTTTGTAACAACTGTAACATGAATGCACATATAATATTCACCAATGAAAAATGCAACTAATGGCCATTTGCTTTAAATGAGCTTAAAGTAAGTATAAAATTACCAATATTAATCCATCGAAAATAAAGGAACCATCTTGTTTAATTTAGCTATATATTTAGTCTTGATACTAAGAAATGTGTTTTTATTATTTAAAATACATAGAATTGTTGGTGCTAGAATAGATAAAATATTATATTTTCTATCTCTTCTTATGCAATATAAAAAGCTGAACATAATTTTAGTTCAATCATAGTTCTTTTCATAGGGTTTTTTTTTTTTGATGGAACCGGAACTCACTTCATGTCAAGCTTTTTACTAAAGAAAATTATATTCAAATAACATTTAATCCCTTGGCAAGGTAAAATATAAAATATTATAGAAATAAATACAATAAAGTGTGAAATAAATTATAAAATTTCTTACTCTACTTGGTGTAATACTACATGTGAGTCGTGTTTCACTTCTTTGAAAAGCATTTTCAGACTAACAGTTCATTGCAACGAGTAAATTCATAATTGTGCCTTTAGGTTTGCAATATAAGTTATCAGTACATATTTCAAGCCTATACACTATGCTATTGTTATACTTTGATTTCCATACCATAATAACATGTTATCAAAATTATTTTCGATACAACTAATATTAAAAAAGGTTTTGATGTAAGATGACTATTTTAGAGTGTGTGCAATTTTTGTGTCAACAACTCAATTTATAAGATTTTTTTAAAACTTATTGATGCACCTTTAATTGCATTCAATACAGCGGAACTATGATTCTTGGTTTTTCAAGATGCAATATTGGGAGAGAAAGTCTTGATTTTTTTTTAGACTGTCAACTAAAATGCTAACTTTCTTCATAGAGACATTTTAATTCCCAGTCAAAATAATTCACAATACCAAATAAGAGATAAAAATACACCCTGACAAATTCAGGGTAACAGGGTCTTAAAAAAACTACTTTTTTTTATATGTAATGTTGCTTGCTTTCAAGCAAGCCCTCAATGTATTTAGATAGCTAGAAAAATGATGTAAACTGTGTTGAAATAAACTTTAAAATACAATTGTTATCTTATCATTAATATATTATATAATTCTTTTAGATACTTGTCAGAATTTTACTTAATCTGGCGGCTGTCTTACTGTCGATAGGTAACAAGTTGGAATATCCGATGACATGCGTAAGTGGTAAAAAAAAATTGCATTTATTATATATAATATTTAACGTTTAATTGATTTAATATTCATACCCAGACGGTAAAAAAATTTGCATTTTTAAATATAATGTTTTTAAGATTAAACATTTAATTGATCTAAAATTCATAGCCAGACATAAGGTTATTTCCTATGCAACAATCATGCAAGAATATTTATGGTTTTATATTTGTTTCGCTAATGAACCATAATTGAACAATGAATTCTCAAACTGTAGTCAATTTGCTTTGAATCATGTATTTTGAAAATGTTAAGTGTCAATTGTTTTCCAAAAATGAATTAAGTATACAAAATACCTAAATACACTAATGTAATACGAAAATCTTCCATGTATGTATGTTATTAAAGTATTTAAAAATATGTATTTTTTACGAAAACTTTACCATTCCACATTTGGAAAAGTGGATTTAAAAAAATATACAACCTTCAAGAAATAAATCTTTTAATTATAACCTACCACGAAATATCATTATAAAATTTTACAGGAAAAATATTTTTCACTCTCCTGAACATTTAAGTGAAGTGTTACTCACAACGTTTTCGAAATACACAATTCATTTACGCTCCAAAGTTTGATACTATGTGATTTTTTTAAAGAAATCGTATTGACATAAATGTGGTAAAGTTAATGATATTTTTTTATAGGAATTCTTTGCTAATATATATTTATTATTATTCATATTTGTACTGGATGTCTGGCAAGCATATATATGTGAAAATATTCAGAAACAATTGAAAATATCAAAATGGATCGTCACAAAAGCTCTTATCCAGAGCCAAAGTAAGTGAAATGAAATCATAAAGATTTGTTTACATATGACCGATTTGATTCTTTGAATTTATTGATTGATTTGTGCATTCACTTGGTAGAACTCCATTATAATACGGTGAAAAAAAAGCAATGTAGTTTAGTTCTACAAAATTTTTTTTTTTTTAAGATATAGTTGATAGCTATTTCGGCTCACGCCATCGTCAGAACTATGCTTAAACGAACATTTACTTATCTATATATAGCTGTGTAGAAAAGGTACACAATACATCTTCTCTCCTGCTTAAACAACCTAGCTTGTTTCTTGCTCGCAATAAAACTAAAAATTATAAATGAAACTAAAAAAGCGGCTGTATCAATAAGTTTACATATGGCACGGTAATGGTCCATTATGGAAACAAAACGGCCCCCCATAGCGGGTTAAGCAATGGTGATCGACATATATTAGTTTGTTCGTTATGAATCCTTTGAACCATATAGGCCAGGTATAATGTATTGTGTTGTGGTCTGCACTTTGGTTGATTTAGAAAATCATGCATGTGCATTTATTCATTGTGTTAAATAACTGTTTCAAATTGCCATTTTTTTATTAATTATTATTCATTAGTTTCATAATATTTTTATCACACCAAAACATATATTAATCTACTGGCAAGAAAAAGAAGGCATAAAACAGCCGCAATGCAAGATCTGAAAGACTTTCAAGTTAATAATTTAGGTGCAGAAGATTTGAAAGCGAGTATAGTGATGAGGAATTATCCTCGGTCCATTTGGTTGATGACTTTATCTTCATTTTCACACAAAAATTTGACAGTAAATTGGAGAATATAGGACCCACCAACAGTCCATGGTCACAGTGCTTAAAAGGATTAGAGGTCAGAGGATACATATATTTAAATAACACATGTATTTTTCAGAATCGGATTATCAGGAAAATCTTCAATCATTTTTGGACATTTTGAAAAGCCATAGAGTGAACATAAGTGCTTGTAATTTCATGACAATTGACTATGCATGTACCAAGTCACTTTTCAAAGCAGCAATGACATATATTTTAGCATTAAAACACCTAATGAAATAATTGTATTATGAGTTAATAAAATAAGTTTAAATTTCAACAAATCACTCAAAATGCTAAGTGTTCAAACGTTGCTCTCCATGTGCAAACCATGGGTGAAAATACATGTATGTGCCGTCTGCCGCTCAAATTTGATTCCAATAAGCCAGAGGTCGGCAGTTTTTCAATTGAGATGAGCCAAATTGTCATAGAAACAGGATAATAAATGTACCAGACAGCCGCATACAGTAGAACCTTGATTATCCAGATTGGTCAAAACAAACCAAAAATATTTCATGGTGAAGAAATAGCTTCAGTTTCAGTTGTTGGACTTTGTCAGTTCTGCTGCATTCGTGTGATAGAATGCCTGAATATGCCGAAAGGCAAAACCCGGGTCATTAGTGACAAAACATGTGGAATCGTACAAAGTTGTAACAATTCAAATTTAATGTTTTTTTTTGTAAAAAATAGCTCATTAATCCAAGGGTTAAAAGTGAGCATGTTTAATAGGAAGCCAGTTGAATAGTCATAGGTATTATCCATACACCGTTAAGTCGAGAAATCTCAAATATTTCTACTGAACCTTCACAACCTTAAGGATAGATTTCAATATCCTTGGAGCCCGACTATAGACTCGCTCTCTAGTCTCTACTCTGTGCTCCGGCATTGTATATAAATTGTATCGTAGAAGAGAACTAAAGGTTAAGAGAATAATCCTGAGATCAACATCTGAAAATAAAAGTTCATATTTGAAAGGCAGAAAAAGAAAAAAACTGTTGTAACTGATATAAGATGGATTTTATTTAATACCATTTCTTAACTGAATGAGCAAGTGTACATATTTTACAAATGCACACAAATTAATAGAGATACAATTGCAATTAAATATTAACAAGGTAAGATGAACAAAATATATTGGTTTTAAATACCGCAGACATGGTGATGATAAATAAAAATGGTTTGCATTCGATGCAATTATAATTTTGTTCGATAATACATTTAACATAATGTAAACAGAAGTGTCTTACAATAAAACCTTACTCGTAAATCTGGTAAATATTCCAACATGCTTAAATATTCCAATGTAATAACTACAGAAAGGGGAAGGCCATAATTTTTTACAGGTGAAGTCCCTGAATTTTAAAGAAATACGCCGACAGAAATGCCGGTCGATTTACCCTGATAGATTAAAAATATTTCAGAGAAGAAAATGTCTCCGATGCGTTGTTGGACTATCAACAATATTTCTTATTAGTCTTGTTTCGGTGATGACAACAGTCGTGTCCTTACCACTAATCTCTTTTATAATATAGAATTTAACTATTTTTTTTTAACCTATTTTTATAGATCGTAAAGCTCTTTTAAATCTTTAAAATTTACCTTCCTGTACAAACTTAAATACACATAATAAATCTATATAATTACAAGTTTCAGTATATTTTTCTTAATCAGACAGTAGAAAGTCGTATGCGAGATCACAGAAAAATATAGCTGGACATTTAAATAGCCTTTGTAAACATTCAGGTCACCCGAAGACTTATTTATCACAGAAGTAAGAGAAATTTGTTCTTCATGAATCTCCGGGCGAACATATACTTTGCGTTTGATAATCTTACAGAGAAATACTACTTTTTATAAAAATATAACGTTTTCAAAAGTAACCATCAAAAAGAGCCGTCCAGCAATGCGATCGCAAAAGTAAGTCGATAACAACTTCAGCGATCTCTCGGCTGAACATTTCTTAGGGTTACATTAAAAATAATTATATTATAATGGACTACATCTGCTTTCTAATAGTGGAATGTTTCCGAGCAGATGACTTTTTTTAAGCAAACGATGTTATGAATTGTTTTGAAAAATACTCCAAAATACTACTATATTACATTCTGTGAACAGGGTTATTGGAGATCTTTTTATTCAGGCGTTACAATATATTTTGTACATTGTATATGAACTCGATAAAGTGCAAGTTTAAACTGTCATTACCCAGAGACCGCGGGGCCTCGGAAGGCCGCCGGCGAAGTTTTCATTTTTATAAAAAAAAGAATCGTTTGTTTTAAAACTAGTCTTAGAATAAAAATTACACAATTAATTATTGGCACGTAATGTTTAAGTGTCTTTATCACATTATCACTTGTTTTTCATTTGCACATAATGAATTAAATCAGTCTTGGCTTAACGATATAATTTAACACAGTTTCAATGCATTCTTGTGTAACGATCATTGATGGGTACTGTCTTCTAGCTTAAGGTTAAGAGAGGCGGCGTACTGTTCTCTTTCGCGGCTCAGTTTCTGGAGGTTTTCACCGACGATCATGCTGATTCTGTGCTTGTCCGATAGAGACATAGCTTTGGGGGAATCGGGGTGAGCTCGCTTTCTGGAGTTGACTTCGGTGGGCATGCTCAGATCCGTTGGCATGTCGTCGTCTTGCGTACTCTGCATCCACGCATGATGCGGGTGTTCTTCTTCTTGTTTAGGTTCAGCTTTGATGGTCAGGGACAAAGGGGCGGACTGACCCTGTTGTGGCACCCTCGTCGGGCTCATCTGCTGTCTCAGTAGTGATATATTTTTGATGTTCTTCAATTCTGTCGAGTTCCGGAGAAACCTAAAGAAGGAAAAATAAAGTCAGTACTATTTTCTGAGTATAATAAAACGAATCTTCAAAAAGATAAGAATTTGTTTATTAACCTATAAGCCAATTTTTGGCTCTTTTAAAAGTGTGTTGGAAAGCCAAATGTAGCTGAACTGTTAGGTGCCAAATGAAATAAAATACTAAAAGATACTATCATTTAGCATGAAGTTAATAATTATTAGCTGAGAAATTGACTTTGTGGTACTTTTGACAACCCTCAAGCATAAAAAGTTTAATATGATGAAATGGTTCTATAACATCACAAATTACGTAAAACCAGAAAATCATTTCTTACTTTCTAATGTATATCAGTTTCATAATGGTGTACTTACTGGTAGCAATGGCGTTCTCCTTGAACTTTCCTCAAGATATTTACTCGGTAGTAATATCTGAGAGCCCTGGACATCTTATCGTAGTTCATAGAGAGGTGATTCTTCTGGATTCCCCACAGCTTGGCTAATCCTGAGGGGTCTACAATCTTGAATACTCCCGAATCGTGGTTTTTCCACGCGATATAATTGGTGTATCTTTGAGTGGGGTCATTGAGCAATTGTTGTAAGAAGTCCCAAAGAAGCCGCCCATCTACAACAAAGAAAACAATACATTAGATATTTGGTTTTAAATAGGTAAAATAGTAAAACAAAGAATGTCACTAAATGTATTAACGACTAAAAAGTAACTTTATGAAAATGATGTTACAAAGAAAATTGATGTTGAGAGTTTTATTGACACTTGATAAATTTCAATTATAATATACTTACTCGTATTGGGTTCTGGCATATCATTGGGGAAGAATTCTCTGGGCATCGATGATTTGAATGAGCCACTTCCTCCAGGGGTGAGAGGAGTGAGGGCTGGGGTGGTAGGCAGGGATGGAGTTAAAGGTTCTTTGGGGGAGCGAGGTTGAAGAGGAGGAAGCAGACAGAGTGGAGCTACAGTGTAGCTTGGTGTTGTAGGGGGAGTGCTCTGAGATACTGAAGAGTGGGATACGACTGTCAGATGAGACTGGCTATCTTGAAAGCTGTCTTCGTCAGAGTCTGACTGGTTGCTCCCTGAGCTGGCGGCGGATGTGCTGTTTCCGTTACCGTACATTGTTTGCACATAATTTGCAGCAGTGCCAGTTTCTAGGCGCTGCGGACTGCCAGTCTGGCTTTCTACTGAAGGTGCAGGACTGAGGGTGACGGAGTTATTGCTTTGGTTGATGAAGTGGGCTAGGTTTGCGGCGTGCTTGGCCTGGTGGAAGGTTGCCTCGGCGGAGGGCTGCGACAGGAGATTCCAATTGGGAGTTGGCGGGTGGGAATGCGGACTGAGCGGGTAGGGAGCTCGGGAAGTAGGTGTGATGGGGGATGAAGGCAGGCAGCGTCCCAAAATTGAGGCATCGCGCACCAGCATTTGAAGAACATTGTGAAGAACGTCTCCTACACCAGGGCAGCGTTCTCCCAGATCATTTTTAGTCAATAGACACATGGCCTTTCCTATAGAGAAAAAAAAACAAATAAAAAATTAGTAAACAAACTTCGTCAACCTTTAAAGATTTTTACAATCAAAAAAATATTCCTTTTTTTATAAATATTCAATTTAATCTATAATATTTTGAATTGTTACAACTTTGTACGATTCCACATGTTTTCTCACTAACAACCCAGGTTTCGCCTTTCGGCATCTTCAGGCATTCTATCACACGGATGCAACAGAACTGACCAACTGTAAACATGCGGAAACGTACAAAGTTGTAACAATTCAAATTTTATATTGAAATTCCATCAAGCACCTTCAGTCGATATCATAAATTAATCTATAATCATTTAGAAAAAAATTTAAGGCAATTTTTTAGAAAGAATAAAAGACCTAGCATTAACATATTAGAGGATGGACGCTTCAATGAATTTATGTATGCAAAAATATTTAAACACGTTTATTCTTACCGTTCATTTGAAACATTTCCATATCAAAATTTGGCAGGTCAAACTCTCTCTCGCACCACTTGAGGAATGTAGCAACGTCTTCCCTTGTCCATATCCTGGGATCGGATGCAAGGGCTGCTGGCAAATGGGTCTTGAAATCCATCAGCGGGGATTGCTGGCTTGGCGGTGGGAAGCTCAGAGGATAACGCCATAACAACTCTGACGGGTTGAATGGGAGTTGAAGCGGCATTCGCTCCATGGTTGCAGGGGGAAGTTGCAGAGGTAATAGCTTCATAACCTCACGTGAACTGCAGTGTTATAACTTAGAATTATCTGAAAGAGAAGAGAGAACTATAGTAAAATATGTCAGATGTACGATTTTCCTAGATGTTTCCTAAACATTTATGAATATGCTCAATATTTAAAGGTATTAATTCGATTCTCTATGTGCATTTCTTTATATAATGCAAAAAATTCTTCCACTGTGTAAATTAAAACATTGTACCCAGAATTGAAAGGAATTGTATTGCTTTATAAATAATAAAATTTTGCACGCATATATCAAAAGAATCGTAATATTGTATTATGTTGTTTGAATTTGTCAGTAAAAATCTCTGTATCTGGGCACAGTGGGTTCTAATAGTATATGTAAAATTAATACTTTTATCGCAAACCGAACAGTTAAAAAACAAGAATTATTTGAGATCAGTTATTTTACTTAATTTTGTAATTTTTTTTTTTTTCTTTTCTTTAAACTCATGTAAAATGTTGGAATAACATGATTTTGTCTTAAAATATTTCTCGGATTAACAATAATTTATTGAATCATTATTTAGACATAATTCTTTAAAAAAAACAGTGTTAGATAAGAGTAAAATATGTTTTTTGGAATATTTATAAATATGATGATAAGGGTCTGATTTAAAATCAGCTTGTATGGTAGATATATTTTATTAAATAAAATTCAAAAGCGCGATATAACTATACATTCAAATAATTCTATCCAGTAAAATTGTGCGCACTCTTACGGGCAATTTGAAAAAAAATGTTAAAATTAAAAACCATAAAAATTTTAGAACGAAATAAGGTATCTTGCAAAAAAAATTTGCGTCTATTACAAATAAATATGGCTATCCTCAGAACAAGGAAATATAGAAAAAAATCTGTAATATATTTATGAGACTATTATATTGAATATTTTTTAATGTCTTATTTTAATGCATATGAAAGAACTGTTTGAAGTGTTTTGTCACATTAGACATGAAATTTTGTAAATTTTCAAAAATAATTATTCCGTCTTATGGCTTACAAGAATACAAAAATATGTAAACATTAAACAACTGAAAATAATTTAAAACCTATGTGACTTCACTAAAAATCTATTTTTGTCGGCAAAAACAAGGAAGAAACATTTAATGATAAAACACGAAAACCACGATGTAAAAAAATTCGATATAAAATAATTTCTGTTATAATATGAATTTAATAAAGGTTGCCCAAAAGATTTTACAAATCGTTTTGAAATATTAGCTTTCCGTACCAATGACTACTATGTACCTAAAATTACCATAGTAAAAAATTATTATGTTTGTCAAATAACTTTATGTGTAGATACATTCAAAAAATTTCGTCATATTTTCATAACTTAGCTATTTCTACTAGCCGATAGATGGCGCTAGTTGTTAAAATGTACATAAATACTCGCAGAACTTTCAAGTCTCGGTTTCTTTTCGATATTAAAATAAAAATTGTTGTAAAAGCGATCCGTAAACTTAGGGTTTAACAAATTTAAATATCGTATGGTATTTCAATCGTCATAAAATATTATAAGATCTTATCCGTCTTGAGCTTGCCTACTTTATTTAACGCAAATTACATTTAAGTTCAATGTTTACTGTCTTAGTGAATCGTTTCGTAGACCCACAAGCCTCAAGTTTAGACTTAGAAAATTGTAGAAATTGAATAAAGATACAGTCAGTTAAATATTACAAATGTAGTGTTCGAAAAGCGAAGTTGTCTGTCATGAAATTTTTAATTTATTTTCTGGTGTTCGGACAAAAAAAAATTATATTAGGAAAAAGTATATCCTAATCATTTTATTTTCGGAAGTGCTAATCACCCATTATTATAATTCTTTCGTGTGTTTTGCAGGGATTAAATAACAGTTCAAGAATTGGCATGATATTGGTAAAAATTAACCTGTTTGGGTCAACAATTTTTATGATATAAATTTAAACTAAGATATGTGGTTGTCAGTAGAATTTTCGTGTAAATATATTCGCGTGGTAGCTAGAGATTTGTTAAGAGATTTTAGCGATTTGGTGGATAGTAATTATAATTTAGGAATTGCTTCGTGATATGCAACTCATGCATTTAAGTAACTCGTTATAGAACAAAAGATCAATTAAAGTATTTGGTTATAAAACCCACCTGCAAAGCACTTGTAGTTTCTGTAACAATTAAACCAAACACAGAGGAATAATGACACAAAACCTCACGGCACGAAAATATGCACTGCACTTTAAATCTTTTTTGCAATCACAGTTTTGTAAACAGTCGTTACAAACGGATAAACCTCTAGGCACACTAAACAATTTAGCGGCACGTAAGTAATTCCGCATAAAACACAAAATAATATAATAAATCACAATATTGTTTACAATATCCAATTCCACTGGAATAGATTCCTTGGCGTCGAACAAACTTATGTTTTCTTTCACAGAAGTGGACACTTCGGGTTTTCTGTTGTGTTGTTTTTTTTTTTATTATAACATTCTCGAGCGTAACAAGTGTGTTTGGATGACGGTGTGTTAGCGCGAGGCTCAGACTGCCGACTAATACGTGTTATCGGCCCAAAGCCCCGGCGTCGACTGATCGTGTGCGGGTGAAGGCGGGCGGTCGCAGACGAGGCACCGGCTTCTACAAGGAGCGTCCGGGGGGGACGGGGGGGTAAGGAATGTTTCGTGGTGTCTACACGTCTCAAATCTCAAAACTGGTGCTCTACCAGTCAAGACCTGAATAATTTGTGCGCCCGTCGAATGAAAGATAAGTAAAAGATAAACGAATCGATTACTCTGGACAAAAAAGCGATTACTCATAACACAGAAATTATTTTTGTGTTACCGGATAGTTACATCGCAATCAATTATTGACAAAAAAATTAAAAATAACACGGTATTTATTCGTAAAAAAAAATCTTTCTTACATTTAACAGTAACTCTAATTATTTAAAATTCAAAATTATCTATTTGCTACGCGTTTTAAACATTTCATCAGAATATTTCTGTTTCCTTTTTAATAAAATCGAGAAGATAAGACACCGTATTGATTGAATTGGCTTGTACTTGGTAGAACTATTATAACACGGTGAAAAAATAGCAATGTATATATTTTAATAAAGTACGCATCCTTATTTTTATGTAAGATTAAAAATTAAAAACATTATATAATTTGTATTATACAATACAAATGAAAATTATTAATAAAAAATAAAATTTCTTTTGATTCATTGTCGGTGTTTTTTCATGAAATTGTATGTGCTATCAAGAGTTTGCAATTCCCGGGATTATCTTACAATCAGTTCTTATTATACAATATTTGATTGATTCATCGGGACTGTGGAGCTTTTAAGCGATTGTAAGACACCAAAAAAGGAAGAAATAAAAAATTGTCTTACGATTGAGGAAATACGTTAATATTTATTTCCATAAAATTTCTTAGTATACATATGTAAAATATCCTCAACATGTATGTCATTTCAAACATACACCAGACCAAATTGAGGTGTTGCTTTATTGGTTAGTATTTTTTAAATCATTGTGAAATGTAGTCCATTTGTATAGTAATAACGTGCAAAACCATTAAATAATTCACCACTTTCATGTTTCCTGCGGTTTATAGTATTGTATCACAACTTATGAAAAAAGATTTCTTACATCATGCGTGAAAATCACATATCAATGATCTAATCCACTCAAATTGTTAGTCTCTGGACTGTTATTTTGACAGTAATTTCACTGCGGTCGGAAATGGCGCGCTATTTTCGAGATTCCGGAAATCGTTTGAATTCGAATAAAGAATTATGTTTGATTGGTGATTAATTTTTTGAAATCTTCATGTTCCTGTTTTTATATGGCAACATATTGCTAAATAACGGCCAAGTTATAATGATTAATATTTTATTCTTTATTATATACGAATTTTGATTGTTAATTTCTTAGTAAATCTGTTAATAATAAGAATTCTATCGGACTATTCTTAATCCACCGTAGAATATTCATAATTATTATGAATATATTATCAAGTATAAAAAATCCCTGATGTCGCGCTTTACTGGGGGATTTTTAGTATCAAGATACTAAGAATTCGACATTTTTATTGAAATTTTAACACAATATAAATATATAGAGTTAAATGTATTTGTTATTTTTTTCTTTTTCATATTTGGCATTATAGCTTATGCCAATGTGCCAAATATTTAAAATCGAAAATTCGTCCAAGATACACTAATATTCAAGATCAAAACATTAAATTAGATATAGATCTTTACGTGACTTAAAGAGCACAAACCACTTGACCGATAGCGAAAAACGTTAACGAATAGACCAAAAATGCGATATTTCGATTTCAGTTATCAAAATTTGACCAGTACAACGTATTTTTACATTTGAATTTAGATTCAAGAGCGTGGCTGTAAACAATACTCTTAACTACAGAATGTCAACAGCTTTCGTTTTATTTCGCTCTGTTATAACGCACACAATAATAACAATTATTTGGTTTAGCTCCATTATAATAAGGTCGAAAAATTAGTGTATTATGGTTGTTGATTGATATTTCAGCTTCCGGCATCGTCAAAGTTGCAGAATTATATACTTATTCATGGGGCTACAAATACATAGTTCTCTTGGGTACTTCATATATGTTATTACATTGAAGCTGTGTCAACCCTCTGACTGTTAACGTCTCAACTGTTGAGACGGCTAATCACAGTGTGTTGATAGTTGAGAGTTAAAATATGATAAGCACTGTAAATGTCAAGCCTTTTATGAATTGAAACAAGGCATGTTTTTTTCCGGAAATTTTAATAAGTGTGTTTAATACCAACACTACTAAATTTATGTTAAAAATAATTGGTGATAGAATTCCAGTTATATCGTAGTAAAGATTTGTTCCAAAGATAATTGATAAAAAAAATATTCAATTTTATTTCAAACTAGCTAACCCGTCGCGCGTTGCTGTGATCTCAGAAGAAAGATAATTCAAGGAAACTCGTTACGATAACAAAAAATTAATTGTTAATAGTATAGTTTTAATTATATTTATTTACTATATATGCTAGAAACATTTGTGAGAGTGTACTCAATTTTTTAAAAGTTTTATATCATTCGGATGAATGGTGTAGTAATGCATAAAAGACAAACACACATACGTACATTGATTTTTTATATTGAGAATATAGAAGAAGGTTGAAAATTCATCGATTTTTTAAAGAGGTGTTATGCCAAAACCTTTGCAGGATTGTGGTAAATAAATTTGTATCTTTTCATATTTATTGGATGATTGGTGTAGTAATGCATTTAGTACAAACAGACACATTGATTTTTATATGTATATATTTGAAGTCAGATTTGTGTGGATACGTCATTTGGATTTTCTACCATAATACTTATTATAAAATGGCGTTGATCACGAATAGTATTGCGTAATTCATAGATAATATTTTTTTATGTTAATATAATAATGGATTTGTCATTTCGCTCAATTGAATGGTGACCCTGAATAAATCTTACCAACTAGGTATCTAGACACATAGAAAGCGAATCACTTCCGTATTATTTCTGACTGTTAAATGCTCACGGCGTATCATTTTTATTTCCTTTACATATTATATCGACAGTAACAAAAGAAAAACACGTTTTAATAATCACTTACTAAATAATATTTTATCACATAACTGGCCAAATACGATAATGATCAGTTAGCACGTTCCGTATGCATAATTATGTCACATTGTTCATGTACTCGAATATTTATTTGCGAAAATTGTAACAGAAATCGAATGTTATATTTTACTGTTATTGTAAGACGTGCATTCTTGGAGGAAACGAAATTTGACAATGTTGTTTCAAAAGTTACCACCCAGAAATCGTTTTTAATAAAGTACGAATGTTTTTTAAATTCCTAAATTATAAATACAATCGCTCTATCAATGAATAAGAAAAGCAACTATTTCGAGATATTTTTGTCACTATAATCATACAATTATTAAAAATATAAACTCAATAACACATATATCGGAATTCTGGTATTAGAGAGATTGAACTATAAATGCAGTTTGATAATGATTTTTCTCTCTCTCTTTTAAGTTTACTGAAGTGTTACAAAATATGTGAACCCAAAATTTTAGTATTATAAATTTTATTAAGTAAATGAAAGAAAAATGTCTACAGTATTTTTTTTACATCTTTATGATTTACATATGGCAATAGAACTATTACATGATATTTAAATTCATAATTATAAATAAATAGACTATGTATAGGCACTGTCTTCAAACTTTTGTACGAAGGTAAAATAAACAGCGAGTTGATTATATGAAATTTACTATTTTAATATATTATACAATTGTTGTTACGCAAACATACAAGTGCTGACGTTTCAATTGTTGAAGCAGATTGTCAGTACAGTGTAACCCCGATCAAGCGATCTCGCATAATACATTTTCCCGGATGGATCGTTAATTTTTTACAGTCGCGTCAAACGCCCATATGAACAATTTTAAATACGTACGCATTAACCGTTCCCCGATTTATATATTTTCTTGATCTTTCGTTTAAATATTATGGTCCCATCTTATATATTATCCCAATTGACAGTTTTGGTAGATACATATTTCTATCCAATATTATTTGTGAGTTTGAGGACATTAAATGTTATATCATTACTAAATAAATAAATTATGAAATATATAGTTCGCTCAAATTGAGATTTTCTTCAATAAATTATTTTACAAGTAGAAGTTTAAAGCACCATTCGATTATTTTAATAAATAAGATTTAATTAATATAACTTTTACAAGATCCTCTCAATTTGTAAATTATTGTAAAACCTCATTTTTGGAAATTAAGCTGGGGGACATCATGTGTGTTTTTTTAAAAATTTACTTTTTTTTTATTATTTTAAGCTTTTCCGCATTCATCACTTCCAACATGTTTCTTTTTTAGGTTCGCTTGAAAGATGTGGAATCGAGGTTTCACTGTATATATGTTAGATAGTTTTTTTTTAAATACGACTAACGGTGTAAAAAAATATTTTCGAGATAGTATAAATATATAGATAGATATTTTTTTACTTGAAGTATATCCTGAAATTCTCTATAAGTTTGTTTAACACCATTTTTGAATCATCTTTTGAAGTATATTTGATGAGATATTCTTTACACAGCTAAGTGGTTTGATAAAGTTATTATTTGGAACTATTTTACATGGCTCCCAGTAGATAGTTCTGACGATGGTGTGCGCTGAAATAGCTATCAACTATATCTTACAAAATTTTGTAGAACTAGAATACATAGCTATTTTGCAGGGTTTCTTACGGTTGGTTTGCGTGCCACTGATAAATAAAAAACAACATGCCTGATAGTCTATTAATATTTTTCAAGATGTTACTCAAGAGTCCATCCGACACCACCTCTGCTTTGCCAGTTTCGCAGTCTGACAAACTTACGTCACCGGCACAGTTCGAGCCCATTCGACGATTAGTTTCCTTGTTTTGAAATTGCCGGCAGGCAACTGAATGCTCTTGCAAAACGATTATATTAATATTATTGGCAGATAAGCTAGGCTATCACAGAGCACGCAAACGTTTTTCTGTAAGCGAACATTGCTTTATTTCAAGTCCGCAGGTAGCGAAACCCTACTTCCTGGAATACTGAATCATTTCCTCCCGCCACAAAGTTTACGTACCCTCAATGTGACAAACAAAAGGCGTTGGCACGATAATTATTGTATACCAAAAAAAACATTTCCCTACAAAATACTCCACTGTCTTTTTTGAAATTGTCACGTTTTATCATGAAGTGATAGTTTACACCTTAAAAGTGAAATTAAACATAATTCGTGGCATGAGGCTTGTTGATTCTCTTCAGGTAATCAATGACAATAAAAAATCACATACGGTCACAACACAACAAAGATGAAAAGAAAGAAGAAGAACCACTGTTCTAGATAATTGATTATCATCTAAGAAAAAAAGTGTTATTTCTGGAAGTAGTAAAATTATAATCATTAGTCCATATGCCAAATAAAATTATTTGGTAAAATATATCTCACTTCTCAAATGGTTAATGACGTCTCTGTCTCTCAATTATCACATAGTGCCTGTACACATATTTTTTACCAAAGATTAAAAAAGGTGGGATACCTTAGGTTTACACATAACTCTAATGTGAACTTCCATTCACCAATCGTCAACGTTGAAATTCTGGTGCAAAAATTATTTCAATTATTTTTTTTGGGTATGGACAAAAAAGTTCCCATATTCTTTTACAGTTTAATATCTTTCCTTGATTGATTCTAAGAAATAAGAATTCTATAGCTAAATAATTCTAACAGGTAAATTAAACATAAGATTTATACCAGGGCTGTGGAGTCGGAGTGATAGTTGTGAAATACGAGCGACTCTCGACTACTTTTTCGATTAGACAATTTTGAAAAGTATCTCAATGAACAAGAAGAAATACATTGCATCTTTGTAGTAACGGTCACAGGATGACGGTTTTGGAACAGCTGGAAATCAATAGACATCAACTATCACAAAGTATGTTTAACGACAAACTAATATATTGTCTTCTCCATTACTTAATCCTCTCCGCTTCACTTTCCGATTTGCTTCCGTAATAGACCATTTCCGTGCCACATGTAAACTTATTGACATAGCCGCCTTTTTAGTTTCATTTACAATTTTTGGAAAAAAATAGTTTTCTTACGAGCAAGAAACAAGCTAGGTCGTTAAAACTGGAGAGAAGATGTATTGTTTACCTTTTCTACACAGCTATATATAGATAAGCAAATGTTCATTTAAGCGACCCTACTACATAATTCTGACGATGGCGTGAGCCGAAATAGCTATCAACTATGTTTAAAAAAATTACTTTGTAGAACTAAAATATATTGCTATTTTTTTCACTGTGTTATAATTCACTCTATCAAGTGAATGCCAATTCAATCAATCAAGAAATAAGTCGTCCTCGTTTGAGTCGTTTATGACTCGACGAATGTTTAGCAACGTTGTCGTTAGAGCGGGAGTCGTGTTTTGTGCCAATTTTGGAGTTAGGGTTCGAATCAAAATAGTGTTTTTTTATATATTATATATATGATGGGTCATTAAAAGTCTCAACGGGTTAATCCCGTATTTTTTCCAATTTAACAATATTTGACGTCCTGGAGGACAGCTGTAGTGTCAGATTGTTTGAGAAATAAGAAGAGAGACCAAAAATATTATTTACATACTAAAAGTACTTACAAAAAATACATTGCATTGCTTGAATTGGCATTTACTTTGTAGAACTCCATTATATATTGCTTTTATTTCACCGTGTTATAAAACACTGCATCACAAGATTGGTTTGTTGACCTTTATTTTAATCACTTTTAATGTGTTAACTGTCACTTCTTGATGTAAAAGCATGACATTTTAAATAATAAAAATACATATTTTTAGTATTTATTTCCGCAATAGATTTACTGATCAGGACCGGTTTCGCTCATCGCGAGCATTATCAACTGATGCACATAAATAGACAAGGTAAGAAGAAAAACCTAACAAAATCATTTGTTTAGTCTGAGTCGTCGTGTTGATCGATAATGGAGTCGGAGTAGTGTTTTTTGCCGACTCTACAGCCCTGGTATATAAGTGTATACACTTTAAGGAAATATGTCTAACATGTCATCCGGACTTTGATTTATGCTAATTTGAAACCACATGATGGGTTTATGATACCAGGAAATGTTAATTCGTTGCAAATTGCAATGTAGTGCACTATTTTTTATTTGGTTGGTCTTTTTCCTTGGATTCTATGGGAAACCTCATTTACTAGAGTCATATTCCTGTACTGGATAATGTGACAAAATTGTACCGGGTGAATATACAAGCACGTGTTTAAATTTAATATTTTTAAATTGTGTGCACTATCACTCGGATTACACTGGCGCCATTTTTTTTCTTACGGTCAGTTGAAAGAAATTATTACAAAGTGGGTGATTGGTTAACGAACAGTACGGACAATGGACACTGTAACGAAAGATTTTTGTGTTCTTACAATGAACATATATTCGGATTACGAACTACAATGATCTTTCTAATCCACTTTTTCTATCTCTAACATAATAATGATCGTCAAACGAACAATTCGGATAGCGAAAATAGACTCACTGTATAGCATAGTTTCTCAATCGGTGGTCCGCAAAGATTTTTGGGTGGTCCGCGATGTCCGCGGATGTAAAACGGTTAAAGAACTATGGGTTAACGAACAGTTTGGACTGCTTTGTAAGTAAATTATATTAAATTAGACATATTAGATATTCAAAGCTTTTTTTCATCGTGTAGAATAATTAACAGCCAATATTAAAATCATAAATTATTAGAATTTGATTAACCTTACAGTTTCTGTTGTTAACATTGATTGAGGAAGCTAGTTAAACTTTCATTATAATTAAGAAATAATAAGGCATTGAAATAATTATAACCATAATTACATTCATATTGTCAATTAAGTTGGTGCAAAGTTTAATTTCTTTGGTTTAAGTGATTAAAATTTGACTCCCGCTTTAATTAATTAATATAAATGTATTTCGAAATATGTAAGTACCTTTAAACAATCTTCAAATCCATAGAGATATCTACCCTAATGGGTTGGGTGGAGAAAGTTGTTGGTAGACAGATAGCCTAGAAACTATGTAAAAATGCACTTCAAGTGGCGAATATACGAAATAAGACTTCGTCAAGTATGAAAATCATTTTCGTTTACTGTTCGTAATATATATACTGTCAAAAATCGCATCAAATCTTAAATATAAAACTGAAAGTTGAATTATTTGTTTGTTCGTTTCGCATGCGCTCATACCTTAATCAGAATGCAATAAAATTAAGCCACGGCCTTAATTTTATTGAATTCGTTGGAAAAAACATGATACCGACTTAAAATGTTTATTTTTGTCAGGTTTTTTCCCTACATTTCCTATTTATGTGCATTAAATTAAAGATCAACCAAAAAACCTGGCAAATTGTTCATTGAGATATTTTCCAAAACCGTCTAATCGTAAAAATAGCTTGTTTTTCACGACCCCGACTCTATGTCCCTAGTGACAATTGAAATAAAAATGACGTCGCAGGGCCGAAAAAACGACATCCTGTCTTTTGCGCGAAAAACAGGACCGTCGAAAAACCTAAGCCTCGTAATCAGTTAATATGATATTTATAAAAAGCTTTGACGTAGTATATATTTTATCTCTTTATAGTGCTCAGGATGGATAAAACATGTCCTAATCATTTTTTTAAAAATAAAATTGAGTATTTAATACAAACGTAATATGTATATTCTTTTAGAAATGACAATCAAAAAATCATTAGTGATTAATGAATACTTATATTGATGAAAAAAACGATTTGTTCTGACACGCTCCAACGACGTCGAACCTACTTAAGGCCGATTCACCAGGAACTTGCTAAATTCAGTAATTACAAAATTAATTTCGCAAACAATCATGTCCTTAGAGTTTTCCGCATCACCAAATGAAGGAAGTCACGGCAAGTTCACAGTAAGGCACCTAGATCAGGTAGTATAATGGTTATCCATATAACCTTTACACGCCCAACGGTCCCGTACAAGACCGAGCATTAATGTCACTCAGTGCCCAACGGTCCGTGCCCTACGGGACCGGTAATTATGGCACACTTCGCGTTTGGGTAACACTGATTTATAATATAATATTACTAAGCATACGAACAACAGCTAACATGAAGAATGACTTTAATATATCATATCGTAATATTATTTTAATTTTTAACAAATATTTTTGCCAGAATGAGTATCCAAACGTCACGTTTCAAAATCGACTGTTAAAAAGGCGAGTCAAAATTGTAAAGACGTTTTGTGTAAATAAATTTATATTATTATGTTATGTATGCACGTTTTTTTCTTTTGTAATATAAAAAACAAATGTAAGTTGGTATAAATATTTTTTAAATTTGAATTCTTACTACTTTGTACGATACCACATGTTTTGTCACCAACGACTCGGGTTTCGCCTTTCGACATCTTCAGGCATTCTATCAAACGGATGCAACAGAACTGACACAAACATGTGGAATCGTACAAATTTGTAACAATTCAAATTTGGTATTGAAATCCCATCAAGCACCTTTAGTCGATATCATAAAAAATATTTTTTATTAAAATATAATAAATTTAAAACAATCCTTTACAATCATTATATATTTTTTTGTTTAAACAAGTAACACTACTTTAGAAGATTTGGTTATTTTTAAGACTACGTAAGGTTGAGTAAAAATTAAGCGGAATGATCGGGCAGTGAGCTTCGCTTTTTGCAAACGGTGCACGGTGCCTTAAAGGTTATATGGCAACACCGTTTTTGGAAAATTTCAATGCAAACAAAGGATAATTTTAAAAAGAACAACCCTAATTTTTTCAAATATGGATAATTGTGATAAGATCATAATTCTTTCTGTTTTATTTATCCACTAAAACTTTTAGTTATTTAAGTATTAATCCGCAAAAAGATTTTTTAACATTAGAATAGAATAGAATAGAATAGAATCGTACAAAGTTGTAACAATTCAAATTTTATATTGAAATTCCATCAAGCACACGCAAAATTATCGCGAAATCCATCGAAACACTTTGCAGTTCCGCCGAAAGGTGATTGATACGCTATAAAACTTTCTTCAATAGTATACGTGAGTCAGATACAAGAAAAAATCAATACAAAATTGCATATAATACGGCGTTCATCATAAAATTAATGCAGTTTCTCATTTTTTTGTAACAATTTATGATTTTACATTAGTAGAATCCGTTCGCACAGGATGCGCGACCAGCTGAGACTTCCTCCTCTCGAAGTCTCGAGACTTTTTATTAATCTCGGTAGTATATAATACTTAACTAACGATTTACCGGAAATTCTCTCGACTCTAACATACAGTGTTGGCAAGTGAACTTTAACGCAACGGTACATAACCATGGCGGGAATACCGGCATAGGAATAATGTTAATAATAGCATGGCATTTGAAACCAATATGCGATATTACACCAGTCACTCATTACTGAGTCATTCATTATAATTGATTGACTGATTCGCTCATCACGTTCGATTCGTTTGAATCATAAATAAACACCGATTTTAATTTACTATTTTAAATAATAAAAATACAAATTAATTACTATTTCCGCAATATGTTTCATAATTATTACCGGTTTCTCTCATCATGAGCATTATCAATTGATTGACCGGACCTGATGTATATGACAAACGAGGCTTTTTTAAAATAATAAAATCACATTTTTATTCAGTACATATTTCCATAATATATTTTATGATCAGGACCGGTTTCGCTCATCACGAGCATTATCAACTTTAAATATCATGCCTTTCCAAAGAGATGTGACAGTTAACACCTTAATATTGTCAAAAAAGGTTATTTTTGACTTGACAATTAACAGGTATACAAAACCAAAAGCGTATGAACTGAGAAAACGCTTTACAAACAATCAAATAATTAATGTTTATATGAAGAAAAAATGAATTTACAAATAAAATGTTAAGAACCTCTTGGTACTAATTTGGTCATCGCAAGCATTATCAATTAATAATAGCTGATGATTTTTGATGATAGTTGATAGTGTTAGCGATGAGCGAAACAGGTCCTGATCATTGAATATATTGTGGAAGTAATACTAGAGATGTATTTTTATTGTGATACTGATTTGATGTGATATATACTTTGAAATACTGGGATATTAATAAGAAAATACATATTTAACTTAGAATGCATCATTTCTAAGTAAACAAACGTTTTTTTGTGACTCGCGGAACAGCATAAAATCAATTTCAATGTCTATAATTGTTGTACGATTTTTTTATTCGTAGAATTAGTAGAATAGATGTGTATTAAGGTAAGATAATTTAATAGTGAAAGAAATGATTTCGGAACTTGGGTCAGAAAATCAAAATTTTAAGCTAAAAAATGTTTTTTTTCTTTTTTATTTCATTGTGTGTGTAGAAAAGGTAAACACTAAATCTTCTCTTCTGCTGGAAATCAATAGATATCAATTGTTACACGGAATTTTAAAACAAAAAAAAAGTCTTTCGACGCTTCTCAGACCATTGCGAGGGGCTAATGCTTTTCCGTATTAAACCATCTCCGTCCAATATTTAAGCTTATTTAAACTGCCGCCTGTTCAGTTTCATTTAAATTTAAAAAAATAGTTTTATTGCTAACAGGAAATAAGTTAGGTTGTTAAAATAGAAGAGAAGATGTATAGTGTACCCTTTCTACACAGCTATATATACAATAGATAAGCAAGTGTACGTTTAAACATAGTTCTGACAATTGCCATTTTTTCACCGTGTTGGTTGGTTGATCTTTAATTTAATGCACATTTATAGGAAAGGTAGGAAGAGACCTGACTTTGTTTTTGGTCAACTTAGGAGTCATGTTTTTTAACGCCTTCATAATAATGGTTTTAATAATCATAAAAGAATACAATTCATGATATTATTAATAATAAATGAACTACCCGAATTAGGATTACATATTCCTCATTGCAATGATTAGAATCGTGGTGATTCGAATCTTAGATCCAGCTGCTGTAGGGATATGGATCTTTCAAGGATCGAGACTAAAAAATAATCATAAGAGATTCGTCCAAAGTTTTAAATTGAGATCCGTTCCAAGCAACTGAAACAGTATTATTTTTTAAACTTGGAAGGAATGCGATTGGGCGCTGGGCGGAAGCGCCGACTTGTTCAACGGGAGGGGAGGTCACGGAGCGGGGGAGAGGTCACTTCCTCAAGCAAGAGCGCGGGAACCGGTTCGCTTCCTGCCGCGGCCTGCGAGACACGGACGATCGCAACCGCCAACAGCATCTTGGTTAATATAATTCAAAACAGGGCTGTGACTCTCACTTCGGGAGTTTATTCAAAGAATATAAGATATTTTAAAATTGTTGTATTGCACGACATCTTATATTTTAATTGACCATAAAAGATAACGGCTTGATTAAATATTATGTGTGCGGAATAAATAATACTTAAGTCTTGAAAATTAAGTTGAATATGGAAAAATAGCTACGATGCAAATATGTATAATTAAAATATTATATTAGGAACCAGTCGGAAGAAAGGTACAGAACTAGTACGATTCGCACTGAAACAAAAAAATTGTAAAAAATATTTTAGACAATAATCAAACCTGATAAATAGGAATGATCCTTGATCATTTGATCAATGTATGTTTCGAAAGTAGAGGGTACAATTTTTTTTATTTCGTAGAGTAGTCACAAGAAAAATATACAGTTTGGTCATATATATATAGTATTAGAAAAAAAAATCTATAAATCAGTTGATATGCTTTCATTTCAGTGTTCATGTCGTAATAATAACACGTGTGAACATGAATGAAACAGGCAGATGCTCCTTAAAATATTTATATCAACAATAACTATGTTCTAAAATGTATAAAAAAAACATGACTTTGAATTGAAAATATCTACATTTGAATAACAAGTATATTTGTTTTAGCTTAAGTCAATGTCATGATCGAATCTACATCTAATATAACTGAATTAAAAACTCTTACGTGTATATATATTTGAATTGTTAAAACTTAGTACGAGTCCATATTTTTGTCACTAACGACCCGGTTTTCACCTTTCGACATCTTCAGGCATTCTATCACACGGATGCAAAAAACTGGCAGTTAATCGTACAAAGTTTTCACAATTTAAATTTGTTATTGATATTCCATCAAGCACCTTCAGTTGATATTATAAAAAATAATATATATATATATATATAATAGATTGAACTATTTTTTTTTGTTTTTGTTAAAAAACACTTATGATCCAAACACTTCATATAACATATAAGTAAAAATCAATATAATATTGAAAGTGGTAACCCTGTTCCGGGCGTTTTTTTTTCTCTCGTTCGTTTGAAATTCGAACACGTGTGACGTAGCGGGAGAGCTGACAATAATAAAAAGAATACGGTCGGTGGTCGGATGCTTTGGTTTTGACCTTTTTTGTTTTATTTTGAGACCCTTTCGGGCTTTTGGAATTTATAATTATCTGACGAACTAAAAAAGGCCAACTTGACTGCTGCTTACTCTAAAGCATTGAGAGTAAAATCTTTCACTATGTCATCAATTTTTGAATTTCGATTCGCAATAATTGATTGAGATTTGCATCCATATTTTATTTTCCTTGTGTCGTATTACTAATACAAACGGACGCACTAAATATAACTAGGGGTTTTCTGAAAACAAGCGATTCACAAAAATGCTGCCAATTTATATGCACGGTAATCAAGTGGTTAATAGGGAATTTAGAAATCGATGTTCAAATCCATAAATCGATTTATGACAACTTTCGCACTGGGATTTGAGCAATGAAATCGTTATCAAAACCAGTAACATTGACCACTCGCCGACAGGACAGGCCGAATATTATAATACAATAGCACTGTTATAATAATTGATAGTGACGTATTTACAAATAATGAAATTATTGGAAATATTTTTTTATTTATAGAGTTTTCTTATTATTGTCGATGGGATTCCCAATTCCCAATTCAGACATAAAATAATTAACATTTGGCAACTTAACATAATGACTTCCTAATGAAAGCATAATTACTGTGATAATCGGTATACAAGCGTTTAATTTAACTTTAATAATCAACAGTAATAGTTCCTCGATTGTTATTGTAATATTTGGTACTCTTATTCCATATTTAAAATTTATACTATGTTTTCGGTTGGATGAGCGATTAAAAATAAAATGCAACGTTTCCAATATATATTCGACACATAAGTTTTTTTTTTTATAAAACGGAAAACGTTTATAACGTGTCGTCATATAATCGAAATGATAATACGTTTTCCCTGATAGATCGTTAATTTTTTACAGTCCCGTCAACTCCCATAAGAACAATGTTAAATAATCCCGCATTAACCGTTCCCCGATTTATCGATTTCTTCGATATATCGTCTAAATATTATGGTTCCATCTCAAATATTATACCGATCGACCGGTTTTGGTAGGTAAATATTTCTATCGAATACAATTTGTAAGTTTGAACACGTTAAATCTTATATATTAATAAAAGAAATTAATGATGAAATATATAATTCGTCTTGAGATTTTCTTTCATAAAGAATTTCACAAGATGTTCATAACACTGTTCGATTATTTCAATAAATTAGATTTAATTAATATAACTTTTATAAACCAAGAACTATGCATTTTATGTATCATAATAATAGAATATTTTCTTACCAAAGAGAAAATTACAAAATAGGGTTCTGTTAGGATAACCAAATAGTTGGGCTAATATGGTAATCATCTACTAAAAGTTTTTGATATCGATACTATCTTCCATGAAACAGTTATATGTTTACTATATACACATAGTGTTATGCAATTCCTATTAAAATAATTAATTAATTAATTGTATTTTTCTTGATTGTTATTGATGATGATGCTTGAAGCTTTTTAATAATCAATTTTGTTATTTTTCCAAGCTTTAAAAACTGAACTTTATTGTTTATTACCTATCCAAACAATTATTTTTGTTTAGTTATTCACAAGTAATAATCGCGAGTTTCATAATTCATTATAGTCTCTGTAAACAGACAGTCGAATGTACTCACCTTTCGTGAGTCAAAGTAGCATTTATATTATCAGTTAGTCTTCTTAGAACAATGGAAAAACTCAAGTATAATTTTACTGGAATTTATCCTAATAGTAAACGTAGTTAAATTATTGGATTCCAGTAATGATCACGGGCTAATGAGATTTGTATAGTAGCCAGGTAATTTAATTTGAATAACAAATTTCAATCTACCTGCTTGTTACTATATTGTTATTCGTAGAAAGTTCATAATCCTAGCCCTTGTTTAGTATGATAGTTCTGCGTAACTGAATTAAATCGAAAGTGCGATTTTTCGTCAAATTTGTCGGGATAATAAACAATATATTTTAGAGGTACTAAAATCAAATATAATAGTTAAATATGTTTTTCATTGAATTCTTTTCTGTAAGGGCTACAAAGAAATTGAATAGGTAAAAGAAATGGTAGAAAAAAGAGCATTCGTTGCCTACGACGATAGCTCAATTAAGTGAAAAAGCAGCACAGTAAAATATACTACAATAGAATGTAAATATTTCCGGTTTTTTTAAAATTATTTTCTCGTAATGTAAAACACGTCTCTTTTTTAACAAAAACGTGATATTATATTATTAAAATATTGAAATATATATACAGTGGAACCCCGATCGACCATTCTCTCATACTACGTTTTCCCATATGTCTCGTTCGTTTTGTATAATCCCGCCAAACACCCATAAGAACAATTTTTAATAATTCCGCATTAACCGTTCCCCGATTTATCGATTTTCCTACATTTGTCTATGGTACACTCTCAAATATTATCTCGATTGACCGGTTTTGGTAGATAAATCTTTCTATGCAATATAATATGTAAGTTTAAGCACATTAAATCTTTTATATAAACCAAAGAAATCAGTAATGAAATATATAGTTAGTTTTTTAGTTAATAGATTTTTTTAAATAAAGAATTTCACAAAAAGAACTTTTAAGCACTATTCGATTATTTTGATAAACAGGTTTTAATTAATATAAAATTTACAAAACCCTCTCATATTTACCAAATATAGTAAAATAATACGTTTGGAAATTAAATTGAAGGACTTCATGTTTTTTTAAGATTTTACCTTTTTAATATTATTTTAAGCTTTCCCACATTTAAAGTTTTTTAGGGTCCATCTGAATACGTGGAATCGAGTCTTCACTATTCAATAAAAAAAACACAGATCTTAAGACTAGGTTACGCTAATAATCTAACCATACAGACGACAAATGTATACAAAATTTGTTTGTTAATTGTGTCAAAAACCTATTCAAAATCTTCCGCTGAACTATTAAAGCAACTCATAACCTTACCTATCTGATCATTGCGTCTGTTACCGTAATCATAAAAGACGTCAATAAATTGTATTAAATTATTCACTAGATGAAATAATTTCGAACGCAGTGATAAATCAACTGTTGGTTTTTCTGACAAATAAATAAATTCATACCGGAAGTGACAAACTGTATGATTCCACCTCGCTTGATTCGTTATTCATTATATGTTCAACCACGCTTTGATGACACATCGCAAGAGACATGAAAAGGTTCATTGAATAAATAATAATATTATGCAGATTTTGACGAAAACAGCTGACAGGCGAAAATGGCCTTGAATGACACATTCTCTTGTTTTTCTGCGGATACATAGAAAGAAAAGGGTGCCACTTGCACAACTATTGCTCAGGGAACTTATGTTAGTATGTTATTATGAACAGTGGTATTCTTTATGATAACTATATCAGTGCTGTGAAGTCGGAGTGTAGCAGTGACTTTGACTACTTTTTCGATTAGACGATTTATGAAAAATATCTCAATGAACATAAGAAAATAAATCGTTCACATTTGAGTTGAATTGGTACCGGATTGGTTGTTTGTAGATAATAGACTTTCTTAAATAATAAAAACGCATTTAGTACTCTATAATTTATGATATCAACTGAAGGTGCTTGACGGAATTTCAATATCAAATTTGAATTGTTACAACTTTGTACGATTCCACATATTTTGTCACTAACGACCCGGGTTCTGTTGCATCTGTGTGATAGAATGCCTGAAGATGCCGAAAGGCGAAGGCCCGGGTCGTTAGTGACAATACATGTGAAATCGTACAAAGTTGTAACAATTCACATTTAGTACTCAATTCCACAATATATTTTATGATGAGGACCGGTTCATCAATTGACTAATGCTCGCGATGAGCGTTCAAAAAAATGTGTTTTTGTTATTCAAAATACCATGTATTTCACTTTTAAGGTGTTTACTATCACTACTTGATGGAAAGGCGTGATATTTTAAATAATAAACACACATTTTTTAAGTACTTATTCCCACATTATGTTTTTGATCACAACCGGTTTCGTTCATCGCGAGCATTATCAACTTGCTTGTAAATTGTGAGAGTTGATAATACTCGCGATGAGCGAACATGTCCTGATCATAAAATATATTGTAGAATTAAGTACTAAAAAACGTGTTTTGGTTATTCAAAATATCATGTCTTTCCATCAAGAAGTGGCACTTAAAACCTTTAAAGTGATAAATAGAAAAAGTAAGCAAAAAATAGAAAATATTAAACTTTCCCGGAGTCGTGTTTTTAGTCAATGGCGGAGTCGGGGTCGTGTTTTTTTAAACGACTACACAGCCCTGGTTTCCTCCACACTTTTTAACTTAAATTTACTGTCTGGGTTTTATAAGTGTTAGCTACTAATAACATGACAATAACACAGCTGATCTTTGATATCATTTGGTTCACATTTCGCCGATAGTTGTAAACCCGTAGGCATTGATATTTTCCTCCCTGAATTACCGATCGCAAATCAAGTGTGCACTGTCATATTGTAACATTACGATAACACGATGAGTGTGCAAACATACACAATGTACTTTGATTTCAGTCTTTGCATGAGTTTCACAACTGACGTAAATATAGGAACCACATGTGACGATGAACTCACTATTAGCAAGCCACATGCAAGCATTTGTGGTATATTTATATAGAAGATGAGCAATACTTTGGTTATACGGACAAAGGATCCTAAAAACGCTACTACGAAAACAGAATACTAACGACAGTATATCTTGAAAGATTTAATAATATTTTTTTTTACCTAACCGCGGAATATTTTTTATTTGAGGCGATTTTAAATCTGTGCTCTTTAACTGAATAAATTTACGAACAGATTTTGAAATTGGAATCTTACTACCATAGATATTGTTAGTTTAAAATTTATGACTATTAACATATATTAAGGAAGATTTGAATTTGAATAAATTTACGAACAATATTTGAATTTGGAATTTTACTTCCATAGATATTGTGAGTTTTAAATATATGCCTATCAACATATATTAAGGAAGATGTATCTAAAAATATATTGAAGGCGTTAAATTACTGCATTAAAATACATGTAAAAAATAAACAGAGCTCAACTAAATTCAATATTTGTTTTCAAAGATAAGCTTAACTTTCCTAATTCTTTCTTACATTATCCCTAACGTGGGGTTTGTTCAATGAGTAGTCCAGCGGTTTCCAAACATTATGCTACTACGCTTTACTAATAAAAAAAAAAATTCCCACCTCCCTCCCCACTTTTTATTTTTAATGGACAACTAATATACACACGTTTTAAATTATTATTACTTTATTTCCAAAAAACAATATTCATATAACTACCAGAAAAATAACAAGGTTTTGCGTGTTTTAGAAAAATTGAACCAAATACGAACATATACATACTTAACACGGTGAAAAAAATAGTAATGTATTTTAGTTCTACAAAATTATTTGTAAAAAAAATATAGTTGATAGCTATTTCGGCTCATGCCATCGTCAGAACTGTCTGTAGCTTGCTTAAACTAACATTTGCTTATCTATATATAGCTGTGTAGAAAAGGTACACAATTCACCTTCTCTCCTGTTTTAACGGCTAGCTTGTTACTTTCTCACAATAAAATTAAATTTTCGAAAATTGTAAATGAAACAAAAGGCGGCTATGACAATAAGTTTACACGTGGCACGGAAGTGGTCTTATTAAATTTATTAGATGTTTCTCTTTAATCATTCTGTTGTAAATCGGTCACGGCACACCTAACATCGTCTGGCGGCATATTGGTGTGTCGTGGGACACCGGTTACAGAGTACTGGTTTAAATAGTTAAACAGTGAACTAGTTAAAAAGTATAACGAAAAATCACATGATAAATAAACTGCGAAAGGAGTATATGTACCATAGTTTATCAAGAAATTTATCACATTCATTACCATAGACAATAAAAATTGCCGGATTTCGGCTGTTATTGTTTTGACAGCTATCCTTGATGCTAATTTATTATAAAATCTATCTGTGATTGAAAAATCAGCTCAGGAAAATAGGCTAACATGTCGACCAGAAATATTTATTCATAAGGACACAATCGAGATCGACAGCGTTCTACAAAAATAATGTTTAAATTATTAGCCGACGAATTCCTGCGAAAACATCGTTGCGCTTCATAATATCACCGAAAATTAAAAATAATTTTTCTTTATTACTAACATAGATTAATTAAGCCTTTCTTATTTTGAACATACGGATTTTATAAGATTATCAAATTGAAATTTGACCAATCTTACACCAACTTCCGGCATCTTAGTTATAATATTAATTAAGTTATGAATATAAATAAAAATGAATGTTTGTTTGTCTATATGTATTTCGTTTATGTATTCAGGATAGAAAATGCAAGAATATATCTGTTTTTTCACCCTCGCGAAAGTTTCTGAATTACTACAACAACATGACAACACACCTGAAAAGTTTTTAACCATTATAAAAACTCTTACGAATATGACAACCATATCACTCTTTGATAATAACATTTTGAATACTGCCAATCGTTCATAAACTAAATTTGAATTTGGAATAAAATTTTCACTGAATAAAAACTTTTTTTTAAAAAAGTACTTATAAGAAATATTGGCATTTCAAATAGGTAGAAATGTATAACTTTCGCGAAACTGTCACACTTTGAGGGTATGAATTTTTAATGGCATTTTGCAAACCATCGATTGTTATTAAACTAAATTCAATTTACGAACAAACGAACAAACAAACTCTTGGTAGTTCACTTTGTCTATGTCGGAGATTTTCGTTTGGAAATGCAAAGGAATAATGCTAGGTGGTATTTCAAATATTTAAAAGTTATTTAATTCAAATAATAAAAAAATATATATTCAGAACTATTACCATAATTCTATATTATAAAGATCAGAACCGGTTTGCTCATGTTGAGCATTATCTTTGTAATAGTACAAAACATTGTATTTTACCATTTAAAAATAATTCCTTTCCACTTAGAAGTAACAGGTAGCACATTAAACTTAGTTATTTGTTTTGTTACCGTTTTTTGCGAAATTGATAAATCAAAAAAAAAAAAAAAATAAAGCCGTTGGGTGGTCTGATTTACTTCCAGAAGGATCACTTCCGTCCCACATATAATCTTATTGTCATACACACCTATTGTTTCATTTAGAATTTTGAAACTTTAGTGTCATTGTGTTAAAGTAACAAGCTAGGCCGTTGGAACAGGAGAGAGGATATGTTGTGTGCCTTTTCTGCACAGCTATATATAGATAAGCAAATGTTAGTTCAAGCATAGTTCTGACGATGGCGTGAGCCGAAATAGCTATCAACTATATTTGTTAAAAATAATTTTGTAGAACTAAAATGCATTGCTATTTTTTCACCGTGTTCACTAATTATATTTTTTATATTCATTTATACTGATTTTGAATACACGATTGTTAACTTCAAAAATTTTCTCGTCAGTGTCAAATTATGTCGCGTTTCTATCTAAGATATTTACGCGGGAACGAATTTTGAATTTTCGATAGTGTATTCTAATTTTAAATCACCTGCTTGTTCGAACCGTTATATTTTGTTTAAAAATGTGTCACTCAAACGCTATTTCCCATTTTATTAAGACAGGTTTACAGTTACTTACGCGTGTTTTTTAATTGCTTTTAGTATATGTAGTTACATATTTAGTGATAAAGACTGCTTTAGTAACGATTTGGTGTACAAACAAAACAATTTTAGTCTATTATTCTATAATATATTAAAAAATCTGATTCCAAAGATGACAGTTTTTCTTTATCCGTAGAAATTTATAAGCAAATGAATTTTAATTCTATTTTTAAATATATTTAAAAAATAACGGTGCATATCTGTTAAAAAAACATCATGAAAATGAGATTCATATTGATATTTAAATTCACTCATGTACCTTTAAAAATTGCTTACCTTTTCTCTATATAGCATGTATTCATCATTGATAAGTTTCACATGTCACTTTTAAGGTGTTAACTGTCACTTATTGATGGAAGGGCATGATATTTTAAATAATAAAAACACTAGTACTTATTTCCACAATTTTTTTTAATGATCATGACCGGTTTCTTTCGGTAATGCTTGTGATGAGCGAAACCGGTTCTGATCAAATAATATATTGTGGAAATAAGTACTAAAAATGTGTTTTTATTGCTAAAAAAAAAAAATTTCACATTCACAGTTAGAATCATAAGTGTCATTTCACCATTCATTGAAAATCTTAAAGGATATCAAAGGTCAGTCCTAAGATAAATGCTGTAAAGATTAGAAAAAAATTGTTTTTTTTTGTTATCTGAGATAATCTTTGCTCAACACACTCCCCCCTTCCGATATTAAATTCATTAAATTGAAAAAATCGTTATGAAAACCGCTTCGTTTTAATACGTATATCTTCGTTGTTTTTTGACACAGCTCGAAATGACAGCTAAGATTGGCGGGAAATTTTGAAATTGGAACAGATATTTCATAACGAAAAATAATTTCAAAATAGAATAAATTTAGTGTCAGGTTGGCAACAAGCAAATCATAGACAATAAATACATATTGATATTAAAAAAAGGTACACAACGAAATGGTAATAATATTCGCACCGAAGAGAGTTGAAATATTCATTGGATGTCACTTTTTTTTCTTTCATTTCGGATTTTTTGAGCGATTATAAAATCAAGGCTTCCCGTATTATAATATTTTATCCCCAAGCACATTCAAAATAGATTCAAATTAGCCCAAAATCGAAATATTGTCGCTTCGGGATCTTTCGTAATGGACCCAAATACATAGTGTCGCCGCTAAATGTTCCATTTTTATTTTCCATGATCATATTTTCATACAATTGTTTTGCAAAATAGTTCTGGATCCATTTTTATGCGTGTTTTAATTTTAATTCTAAATCAACCGTTTCGTTCGGACCTAAATTCATTCGCTCGTTTTACATAATCTTTTGAATCGATTAAAAATTTTCGTCACATCTTTTTATTCATCGCACAAAACTGGTACGATTCAAAAAATATTTTAAACTTTCTACGACGCACATATTTATAATTTTTATTTCTGTGTATAATGTATGCACTTTCAACAGCAAGGCTGACTTTTCTAAATCAGACATGTAATTAACCCTCTGACTGCTAACGTCTCAACGGTTGAGATGACTGATTTTACTGTGTTGTTAGTTGATACCCGAAAATATATGAATTAACAGTTGTCAAAATCTTTTTGTACTCGCTAATTTTTTGAGTTGATGCATTGCTTGATTTTTCTTGACAAACTCAATAAGATTGTTTCAATCCAATATTATTCAATAAATTTTTGAAGTCTAAGTGTTGGAATATCCTTCAAAATGCTCAGCAGGGAACGAGTTAATAATACATTAATTTTTCAATTAAATTTAATAAGTGCGTGATATTGACCAATCGGTTACATGCCAGGAATAATCTTTTTTATATATCATGTAGTTAATATTTAAAAAAAAATACATTTTCTTAATTATTTTATGTTCAGGATTGTGATGGCGACTTCGCCTACTTTTTAGATTAGACAATTTTGAAGAATATCTCAATGTACAGTTGTAGGATTGGTTAGTTAATATTTAATTTAATGCTCATAAATAGGAAAGGCAGGAAAAAACCTGACAAAATTTAACTTTTTTTAGTCGGATTCGTGTTGTTGATCGATGTCGGAGTTGTGTTTTTTAACGATTCCACAGCCCTGGTTAAGTTTGACAGAAAAAAAATGTATTCAATGATCGGTCATGTGCCCTTTATTGGACCAAGAACATGATTTAAAAAAGCGGCCACGAAACAGCACCGGCCTAAAATTAACCATTCCAGGAGTATGGACGTACTAGTACGTCGGTGCGATTTTTTTGTAAAGGAGTATGGACGTCCTTGTCGTATATGTCAACAATTATTGTGATAATATATTCAAGTACTATGTGCCAATGGTTTGTGATCCCTGGATTATGCAATTGGTTTTAGTACGATAAAACCCTAAAAACATGAGTTGTATTTTTTTACAATGATTTGATTTAAAAAAATGTAAAAAAAACGGTTAAAATTAATTAGTTACTTCTGGAAAGGTTAACGAGTGGATATGGGTACAGTGCCATGTATAGTAAAAATTCAAACAGCATATATATATATATATAATATATTGTATAGATATCCTAATATCTTCGTAGCATTAAACATCCTTGCCACCACTATCTGAATACCGGCCCGTCTGTCCGTATTAATTTAAATTTTGCTCTACCCTTTAAACGTAATGCTCTATTCGAGAAAATGAAATAAAAGTTATTATTGTCGAATAATATCCATTCGATTAAAAAAACAAAAATATGAATACATGATTCGCTTGTATCTCATTGGCGCCGTTTTGTTTCCGGTGTCGCCCATCCCGACAGCAAAACTAATCGCATTTCCGGTGAATTCCCGGAAAAATTGATAAGTTTTTATTTACACTGTATACTATTTATTTGACATGGAATTGAAACTGTATCAGTAAAGGTCTTATCTATTTACCGAAATGTATTCAATAAATCGGATAACAGGTTCCCGAGTCCTTCAAATACACTTTTTTAGGTTTTATATCAAGCCGAAATAATCAAAATCCGTTTTTTTTTTTTTTTTTATAATTTTATAAAATGTCCTGTGGCTCATGTTTATCCGTTTATATCGGACAGACAGGTAGAAGTATATCTACTCGAGTTAAGGAACGTTTAAGATCATTCAACAGTTAAAAAAACAGATTCACAATTTGCTAATCATGTTATTAATGAATCACATAATATAAATTCAAACTCAGCCCCTAAATGTTTGCATCTTTGTAGTAAGGATCGCAGAATGACAGCTTTGGAACAGCTGGAAATCAATAAGCACCAATTATCACAAAGGATTCTTAACGATCAAACTAACATAATAGTATCGCCACTTGTCCAGCCGTTGTACAAAGGGGTGGTCTGATTTGCTTCCATAATGACCACTTACGTCCCACATATAAACTTATTGTCATAGAAAACTATTATTTCATTGAGAATTTTTGAAAACTTAGTGTCATTGTGTTAAAGTAACAAGCTAGGCCGTTGGAACAGGAGAGAGGATGTGTTGTGTGCCTTTTATGCACAGCTATATATAGATAAGCGAATGTTAGTTTAAGCATAGTTCTGACGATGGCGTGACTCGAAATAGCTATCAACTATATTTGTTAAAAATAATTTTGTAGAACTAAAATACATTGCTATTTTTCACCGTGTTATAATGGAGTTCTACCAAGTGAATGCCAATTCAATCAATATATTTTATTCATTTTGTAGAACTAAAAAACAATGCTATTTTTTACCGTGTTATAATAGAGTTTTACCAACTAAATGCCAATTTAATCAATACGTATTTTTACGTTGAGACAAACCCTCATATTGTAGAAAAATCATTAAAATTGCTACGTGAAAGCTTGGTGGGCCGCAGATTGAGTAAAGCTGCTCTAATTGTACTCCATGCCGAATACAGTTTCCGTGTCTATATATGTACTAGAAATGAACTGCGTTTAAAAGAAAATATTTTAATTTTTAATTTTATATTTTAATCAGTCGTTAAAAAACACGAATTCGAGTAAAAAAGTTTATTTTTGTCAGATGTTTCCTATCTTTCATATTTACGTGTGTTAAATTAAAGATCAACCAACCAATCCGATAAATTGTTAATTGAAATATTCTTTAAAATCGTATAATCAATTAAGTAGTCGGATTCCTTTGTTTTTCACTTCGACTCGCAACTCTACATCCCTTATAATTGATATTATAAGGAATTTCAATATTATTGCGTAACAATTTTCAGTAATTTTAACAATATTTCTACACTTTACAAAATAAAATAACACGGGAAGCTTTTGGCTTCATGCTATACGGTAGCTTTGCTTTGAGACACATTGAAGACATCTGCTATCAGTTTATGTGTGATGCTTTTTTTTTTCTTTGTCGTATAGAGTCAAGTTGTTATGCGTTTCAGTCATACCATAACGCCAAAGTTTTAATTCAGGATGTCTGTATTTGAAATTGTCTATGCGAAGTATTGTCTATTACTTAGATTTCATTCTCTATAGAGAAACTAGTCAGCACTTCTAATGCTCATAACATTTATTTTATAAACAGTATAAAGAGTATAAAACGTTTAAAATGAAATCTAGCTAGAAAACTCATTTACCCGAACCCAATACAAGATAACCGCTTCTATAAATCTATTAACTACCTAAGTAGCATTAGCGAAAAAATTCATCGGGAGATTAAAAACTCAATAAACGTAGCTTTCAAGGTCAACAATAACTTAGGCTGACATCTTAAAAATAGTAAAGATAAAATCAATAAACTGGACAGAAGCGGTATTTATAAAATGTCCTGTGGCTCATGTTTATCCGTTTATATCAGACAGACACGTAGAAGTATATCTACTCGAGCTAAGGAACATGTAAGATCATTCAACAATAAAAAAACAGATTCACAATTCCTCAATCACGTCACATAATAGTAACGCCACTTGTCCAGCCGTTGCACAAAGGGGTGGTCTGATTTACTTCCAGAAGGATCACTTCCGTCTCACATATAATCTTATTGTCATAGACGCCTATTGTTTCATTTAGAATTTTGAAAATTTAGTGTCATTGTGTTAAGTAACAAGCTAGGCCGTTGGAACAGGAGAGAGGATGTGTTGTGTCCCTTTTCTGCACAGCTATATAAAGATAAGCAAATGATAGTTTAAGCATAGTTCTGACGATGGCGTGAGCAGAAATAGCAATCAACTATATTTGTTAAAAATAATTTTGTAGAACTAAAATACATTGCTATTTTTTCACCGTGTTATAATGGAGTTCTACCAAGTGAATGCCAATTCAATCAATAGTATAAAACGTCTTAACCGTCTTGACGAGATATCTCGTCAATATATTTAAACGTATTATCCTCCAAAAATATTTCTTCTTTTAAAATGATTCTTTGGCACGCACTAATATTTATAAGAAACGTTTAAAAACATTACTGTAAACGATTTCTACATCGATTTTTCGTGATTTCTGAAGTGTTCGAACTGACGCTTGAGAGGTTACCAAGACCATTTCTTTTCTTAATTCTTCAACCTGCTTTTTATGATATAACAATTAAAAATTGGTGAGTTTATTGATTATTTATGTATAATAAAAAATAAAAAAAGAAAACATTTAAATTCACATTTTTTTTACAAATTATAGTTGGTTTGCTGGGTACAGAAGTATTTTTTTTTGGCAGCAAAAGAATTAATATTGGACGCCGGAAGAAGGTATAAGTAAAACACAACCGGTTTCGCTCATGGCGAAAATTATCACAGAATACAAATTAAAGCTGTTTTTGTAAATTGAGAGATAATGATTACTCAATATACAATGACTTGGTCTCTTTCTCATTCTACGATCTACGGTGTTGGTTATGTCATATACCATCACAATAAAGATGTACAGAGAAAATACAAAAATCATTACGCTATTTTCAAAGGTGTTAATCATAGCTATATATTCTTAGTAAGTATTAAGCCTCGAATAAATTTGAGAACAGAATTAATGTTCAAAATGTAAAACTAAAAAAATAGACTCATCGAATGTTATGATAGACCTTAAAAGCAAAATGACAAAACATGTGGAATCGTACAAAGTTGCAACAATTCAAATTTGATATCGAAATTCCACCAAGCACCTTCAGTCGATATCATAAATTATAATAAAATATATCTTAACTTATATAGTTTCCTGTTGTATCGTGGCTTTTTTACGCGATATTTCGACTTTTGAAACGAATTTATCAAATTATATGAAAGATACGTATTTTCCGCGTTTTTTTTATACACGGCACTTTCTGGAACAACGAATCTCATAAAAAAGACTAGGTGTACATGTGTCCTTTCATTTTGTATAAAAACAGCCAGTTTTGAATCTGAATAGCGTAGCATATTCCTGAAGGCGAATCGGCTATTGTCAAACGGCTTGAGGTTTTTTTTCGTTATTATTTTATTTACACGAGGTACGAAAATAGAAATTAACACAGTAACGCACATGTGTTTGTTGCCTGCACTGTCTTTATGACATGACCTCATAATGAAATTACGACAGCGCCATGTTATCACGTAAATTAATATAATATTATTCACTCAACTGGAAATTTACATTGGGTTAAGGAAAATAAATTGATTTAAAAAAATAAAACAATTTTTTGTACCATTTCCGGTTTTTTTATAACAAAGTAATGATCAGAACTCGTTCACTCATCACGACCGTATCAAACATGCGTGAAAACATTCCTGATAATAATATTATAAAATTTTGGACGTAACATCACTTTTTATTATATTTGAATCGAATGTGATGTTTGTAAATTATAATAAAAAGCCGTGGAAGAAAAACAACAATTCTACAACACAAACGCCCTGATTTAGTTTGTTCGACGCCCTTCATGAAAAAATATATATTTGTGACCCTTTATACACTTCGTGTTTTTAGCACATGATTTGTGGCACCAATTTTTTTATTATTTCAATAGTTTCAAAAAAAAACATTTAACCTTTTGCATCCGAGAAACAATTACGCTAAATTGAAATTGTCACTATAATATTTTGTGTAGAATTAAGGAGTATCACCCTAAAGTGCAATTGTTTAACAGAGAGTTACCCAAAAAAAATTCCTTTACAAAATATTATTAATATTATCTTATCTTGTCTATATATATATATATATATATATATGTATATGAATGTCTGTCTGTTTGTATGTCCTTTATAAACTCCGACACCATTAATCCAATTGCGATAAAACTTTGTCGAATTATTGCTTAGACTAACGGGCAAAAGATAGGATACTCAGAATTTGATTTGATTACAATAATTAATTGAATATTTACGAGAAACATGTTTTCATACAAGACTATTGTAATACAGAATGGCCATTTACGACACATTGTATCCATAGCAACGCCGAAAACAAGAACGACGCAAATCTGTCACATTCACTCACCTGAAGGTACTTACGTAAGGTACTGAATATTTTGAAACAAAGTTCGATTTTCGAAAAAAGTATTTCAATTTTCTATTTTTTACCGACTTTTTTGTTTTAGTTTTATGTCGCATGACAGAACGAATTGAAATAAATATTACGTATAAATCGTGTGTGATATAGAAAGAATTTATTCAATATATCAATTATTTTATTTTTATTTTTCAAAAGTGAATTTCAAAACGTAACATTCACTGTGAAATCAATTATGCCACCCAGACGAAAAGGAATAGGTCAGAGTACAACTCAAGCACGAAAGAAAAGGGTGAAACAATGAGGTTGAAGTTGAAAATCGTTGGATTGTACCATATTCACAGCTTCTCTCGAAAAAGTACAAAGCACACATCAACGTCGAGTATTGTAATTCAGTGAAATCCATCAAATACATTTGTAAATATGTCAACAAAGGAAGCGATATGACAGTTTTTGGAGTGGGAAATTCAACTGTATCTATCGATGAAATCAACCAATATCAACTGGCACGCTACATTAGTAGCAATGAAGCAATATGGCGCATTTTATCATTTCCAATTCATGAACGGCATCCACCAGTTACTCATTTGGCAGTTCACCTTGAAAATGGACAGCGAGTGTACTTCACAACAGAAAATGCACGTGTAAGAGCATTGTCACCACAGCCAACAACGTTAACTGCATTTTTCTTATTGTGTAGGGATGATATGTTTGCAAAGACGCTACCTTACTCTGAAGTGCCAACATTCTACAGATGGAATGCATCAGAAAAAAATTCAACGTCGCAAACAAGGTAAAGCAGTTGAAGGACATTACAATGTGTATTCAACCGACGCATTAGGCCGTCTGTAGACTGTTCAACCAAATAATGCAGAATGCGTTTACTTGCGATTACTGTTAATCAACATACGTGGACCGACATCCTTCCAAGAATTGAGAACAGTAAACGGTCGAATATGCTTCATTTATCGTGAAGCTTGCCTCAAATTAAATCTTCTAGAAAACGATGCACATTGGGACACTTCACTCGCTGATTCATCGAATACTGCTGACCCACAACAAATACATGCGTTATTTGCAGTAATATTAACAATTTGCTTTCCATCCAATCCAAAAGATCTTTGGAAAAAATACAAAGGCTACTTGAGTGAAGATATTTTACATAGTTTGCGTGAAACAATTCAAAATCCACACGTTCAATTCACACCAAACGCGTATAATGAGGCATTGCTATTGATTGAGGACATATGTTTAGTAATCACTAACAAATCATTGGTACAATTGGGAATGGCTGCGCTGAATCGATATGAAAACGACTGACGTGATCGTGATTTCCAACGAGAAACACACTTTGATGTGGATGAATTGAGTAAATTTGTTCAAACGAATCTTCCGAAATTGGTTCCAGATCAACGTATAGTGTATGACACAATTATGGATGCAATTACAAGTCAAAGTGGTAGATTTTATTTCATAGATGCACCTGGAGGCACAGGTAAAACCTTCCTCATTTCACTCATTTTGGCAGCCAGACGATCACGAAAAAACATTGCACTAGCAATCGCATCATCTGGAATTGAAGCAACTCTTTTGGATGGTGGCCGAACAGCGCATTCAGCACTGAAACTACCATTGAATATGCAAATAATTGAGACACCAACATGCAATATCAACAAAAATTCTTAAACGGGCAAACTACTCATATCATGTAAAATCATTGTATGCTATGAATGTACTATGGCACACAAAAAATCATCGGAAGCACTTCATTAAACACTAAAAGATTTGAGAGCAAATGAGCAACTTTTCGGTGGCGCACTCATTTTATTGTCTGGTGATTTTCGACAAACTCTACCTGTTACACCACGTTCAACAATGGCCGATGAAGTTAATGCTTGTCTCAAATCATCCGTTTTATGGCGATACGTACATAGATTCACTTTGAAGACCAATATGCGTGTATGCGTGCAACTACAACACGATGCATCCGCTGAACGTTTCGCAAGACAATTGTTGGATATAGGAAATGGAAAAATGGCAATAGAGGAATCCACACAATGTATCACATTGCCAGCGAATTTCTGTAAAATAATCGCAACCATAGACGAATTGATTCACAAAGTTTTTCCAAATATTGCACACAATCATAAAAGTCATCAATGGTTCAGTGCACATGCTATATTAGCAGCCAAAAACAAAGATATCAATGCAATCAATTTCAGCATTCTAAATGAAATACCAGGAGAAGCGATAACGTATAAGTCCATCGATACTATAACGGATCAAGACGAAGCCGTCAATTATCCAAATTATTCTTGAATTCACTTGATTTGTCAGGCATGCCGCCGCATGTTTTAGCATTGAAAATTGGCTTCCCTATCATTCTTCTCTGAAACATAAATTCCTCACGACTTTGCAACGGTACCAGGCTTTCAGTAAGAAAAATGATGAATTATTGAAGCTACAATTTTAAATGGAAAATTCAAAGGCAAAGATGTAATGTTGCCACGCATCCCAATGATTCCGACAGATATGCCATTTGAATTTAAACGTCTGCAGTTTCCAGTGCGAGTCGCCTTTGCAATGACCATCAATAAGGCACAACGATCGTTAAAAGTGTGTGGATTAAATTTAGAAAATCCATGCTTCTCACATGGACAACTGTATGTGGCCTGCTCATGCGTTGGAAAACCTTCTGATTTATTTGTGTACGCACCAAATAGAAAAACAAAAATCATTGTGTATCCAAAAACACTCCAATAAATAAAAACACATACGACCGCCACTATCAAATTTAGGTAAGAAAAACATAGCCTAAGCTTATCGCTTCTAATTGGCTCTGGCCTCGCCTCAAGTCCGACTTATCCAATCGGAAGGCGAGAAGCTCCCGACGTGGCGCTTCCATAAAGTCGCGGTTTCTTTTTTTTTTGAGTGGCATTGCAACGCATGCCGGGAACACGCTAGTTACTTTATAAAATATAATTTAACATAGGTTTGCCGTGAGATAACCAATGTCTTGACTTGGGGCGCCGGAAATCGAAAAATTTTGGGAACTCCTGGTCTAACAAATTACTGTTTAATTTTAATTGATGTTGACAAAAATAAATTAAAAATTACATTTCAATGACTGCCCTATAGAAGAGATTTTTGAGTGCAAATGTACGCGCCGCCTCCACTGTGCGCTTTTCGCAAAAACAAAAAAACAAAACTATTAGTTAAATAATTTTGCATAAATCCCTTGAAAAGAAAACACTTGAGAAGCTTTATAAGCCTTATAGTCAAAGTTACCTAAACTGTGCGCTGCAGCGTGAAAATTTTCCTTTACAAAATATTATTACAATTATTACTTTATAAAATGTAAGAAAACATAAGGTTTGCCATGAGATAATATTTTACTTGGGACGCCGCGAAAAAATTCTGATATTTTAAAGGCGCCGGAAACCGACAAAGTTTGGAAACCCTTGATTTAAGGTTAAGAAATTTATATTTTTTTTATGTAAAGACATTGGAATGTGAGTTAGAAATGATTTTCGATTTTATTTTCAAGTACACAGTGTTGGCAATGTGTATTACGTTCAACAAGTAGTTTTTTTTATTTGTTACCTCTTTGTGCCAATTTTTGTTATCCCCCAATTCTGTCTCCCCAAGCAAATACATCGTTTGCCCCACCTAGATAAAGTCTTGCACTTAACCTAAATGAATTGAGCATTTATTGTCTATATTCTATCAATGTCTTACCATTGATAAATATGGAAATAAGACCGTCTCTTCTTACAATCCAATGTAAATACAATATTATCAAACTCGAATCAATTGATGCAATTTAATAAATGAAACAGTGAGTTAATTGTAATGTGCAAAAGACAAGGCGGCGTGGTGCTTTGAATTCTTTGTTTTTACAATCGATTACAGTATGTCACAATATCAAGAAAAAATAGTTATCTCCTTAAAAACGTACTTATCATTCTATTAAATGAAGCTTATCGTTTCTTCATAATGAATGTATTTTTCTTGAATTGTTTATTTTGTGCGATTTCGTTATTGGAGAAATAAAGAAACTTCGATGCAATGACGTAATAATCCATAAAATAAAACTGCTATGTACAAACTTTGTAAAATTGAAATGGCGTCGAAATAATGGAAACAATTTGTGGCGAAAGTTTCCAGGGTGTTCTTAAGCATTGAGACAACATTATCTTTTCTGAGACTAGTTATTCTCTGTTATTTGAAGATGTTTGCCACGTGCGCATCCTGAATGTAACCATTTTGTCATCACAATGCATTGGAACCCCGATCAACCGTTCTCGCATAATACGTTTTTCCGGATGGTTCGTTCATTTTGTAAAGTATTGTCAAACACCCATAAGAACAAGGATTATTTAACATTGTTCCGGTTGATTTTTATTGTTAAATTAGTTTTATTTATAAAAAAATAAAACATTTCCTTCATTAATATTTAAAATCCTTCGTCAGCTGTACTTATATAAGTACAATCCATCGGCTCATCATCAGTAGTGGAAGAAGAAGCAGTAGTAGGTCTCTTTAAAAAACATATCCAATTTAAGTTGAGTTCTTTGCTGTTTTTTCCCCTGTATATTTCTTTATAGGAAGCAAGATCTTCCTGAATACGGCGGATTATACTCAAAAATCTTTCGTTGCCCGAATACATTTTTTGTAGATATTTGCATTACTTGGTCAATTTGAGGAAACTTTATTTTATACCATGATATTTTTTTTGTTGCAAGTCGAACCGTCGTAAGTCGAGAACTACCTGTATATCCTTTGTTTTTAACTTTTATGTTTATGTGTCAATGTCAAATTAATACACGGCTATTTATTATAAACCAAAAACGAGTTAATATTGCCAGAAATACAAAACAAATGGTTTTAGAATTACGAAAAAAAAATATTAATCATTCAAAATATGGCCAAATGGAATTCAATAAATACTAATATGATTAAAAAATAAAAATCACGTAACATACCAGTTGATAATCTATACGAAAATAAAGCTATTTCGGTTCTGAAGAAAATGTGTTTATTATTTTAAAAAACTATGTTTTAACTTTACTAAACAATCATCTTAATGACTTGTATTCATTAATCCATCCATAGAAATAATACTTTAGGTTTTTAATTTGTTATAAGTGTTGCCAACCGTTCCGGATTGTTCACTTTGGATAATTTCAAAATGCCCCAATGCTTACTAATCCCGAATAAAACCTTATCTAATCGATACAAGAGTTAAAATCTAAATCTAAAGCACGCAAGAAAAGTGAGGTTATGTGCCAATTTCGATGAATAATTATTACAATACAAAACAACCGTCACACAGGAAAAATTAACAAAGTGATAAATGTTCAACTAGCAATATAAGCATATATTCATGTTATTTTGTACTGTTTAAATTCAACCAGTATTTCAATGTTGAATTTCTTTGTTTAGTTTAAGTGTTGACTGTCACTTCTCGATGGAAAGACATTATTTTTAATAATAAAACATTATAATAAGTACTATTTCCATAATGCGATTTTATTCAGATCAGAACCTGTTTCACTCATCGCGAGTATTATCAACTAATAAAATCCAAATTAAAACAAAGTAAATCAATATTTACGGTAAATATTATTATTTTTTGTATTGTATCATTTTTAAGATATTGACTGTCACTTCTTGGAGAAAAGCCATTGCATATTAATTAATGAACACATTTTTTGAAATATTTTCAAAATATATATTATGATCAGGACCGGTTTCGCTCATCTCAAACATTATCAACTAGATTGTTTTTATTATTTGAAATGCATTGGAAAAATCTCTTTTCAATACTTATCCTTACAACCTTATTTGAAAAAAGAAATATTCTATATAAACTAAGTGCAGATAATATTAAATTTGAATTGTAACAACTTGTGTCACTAGCGGCCCGGGTTTCGTCTTTCGGTATCCTCAGGCATTCTATCAATCTATCACTAACAATCACTAACTCGTCAGTTCTGTTGCATCCGAGTGATAGAATGCCTGTAGAAACATGGGAAATCGTGCAAAGTTGTAACAATTCAAATTTGATATTGATAATTCATTATGCACCTTCAGTCGATTTCGTAAATTATAGCAAATGATATTGAAATTACAATCTGAATTTTTTTAGTAAATACAGCGATATTATGCCAAATTTTTTTGTTAACTTTTATTTAAGCAATAAAAAATCTTTTTATCTCTCTGTTTTCATTAGAATAAATTTATTATGAGTAAACGAAGAAGTCAAACAGAAAAATAAGTGCCAATTTTTATTAACGATCTTTATATGTATTTACACATCTGAAATCAAAACAAAGTTTGCATGCTTCCAAATTTGAAATGTTCAAAAGTTTTTAAAACAAATTATACGAACAAAGGAAGCGTGTTCTGTTTTTGAATGTGTTAAACCCATTAATTTATTTAGCACGAAAGCTCAATTCATTCTTGTCAACAAAGAATGTCTTTTTAATAGAAAAATAGCGTAAAATGTTGTTGACTTTGTTCTTTATGGTATACGTGAAAGTTGGTTCTTTTTTTTATACGAAAGTTCAAAATTTTTAACTGTCTTTATCAATTATTATTAATACTTTTAGTAACTGACGTGATGCATACATTGCTTTAATACAAATAAAGATTTTTCTACATTATACCTTTCATAAATTATATCAGGGGTGGATTGGGGGTTTTTCGAAAAGGCTTCCGCGAGCCCGTTGTTAATTTAGAAGTTGATCGGCAAACCCTTCATTAGATTAATATAAAATATATCACATCAAATAAGTAGGTACCAAACTGTTATATCTAAAGATGGAAGAGTATTATGAAACATAAAACTTCGTTGCCGTATATTTTTGTTACTTCTCTTGTATATAAACGATGCAAACTGATTGCTGATTGTTAGCTCTAAAGCATGCATTAGGTTGGATTAGGTCAAAAGTTGTAGAATTGTGTACAGTTTGAACGATTCTATCAAAATCACGTTGATTTGTGTGCCCATCATCAAAATTATCAGATTTGAATTGTTGAAACTTTGTACATTGTCATATTTTTTGTCAATCACGACTGCCGTTTCGTCTTTCAGTATCTTTAGGAATTCAGACTGAACGAGATTAAATGCCGTAAGGCGAACCCGGGGTCGGGAGTTTAGTTGGTAAATTTCATTATTAATGAAAAAAAATAATCAATAAAAAATGAGAAAACTTCTGTAATTTATTCTTTTAAATCAGACACGGACAAATCGCAGCCCAGAGGCCGCATGCGATCCGATGCGTATTTAAAAAGAACGATTAAAAATAAATGTAATAACGTAAAATTTTTTTTACATCACCAATGAAAATTTACAAACAGGCTTAAGAATCTGATCTACAAAAACAATTGAATTATAAAAAAAAAAATACAAAACGTAAAAAAGTTCCATTCCTCTCATAAGATTGATTTTTTTTCATGATAATAAATAGTGTACACATAAAAATAGTATTTTACTTGGGGCCCGCCGCTCATTTTAAATTCTTAAACTTGGCCCTTAATGTTAATGTTAAAAAAATGTTAAAATTGCATTCCATCACGTACGTAAACAGTGGACGCAATTCACCACGTGCATATCAGCAAACTTAAATTATCGAATAATACAGTAGAACCTCGATTATCTGGACTGATTGGGGATGACCATAGTCCGAATAATTGAAAATCCGGATAATATAAAATTTAAAATAACTTTAATTATTCCACGTATGGGGCAAAACACGTGTCACAGTTAACACGTGTTTTGCCTCTTTCAGAGGCATTTTAAGACTTACTATCGCAAAGCTTGCTCGATCAGTGCGTACGACACGGCTCCCGTGTCCATGCCTGAATTGTAGACCTGCGTCGGTCACAGGAACCGTGTTTTCAATATAACAAAAGATCTTTTAGTATTAGTAAGTACCTGCCACGGTCAAGACGTCCGGGACATTTCTTTGGAACCATCACATAAAGGCTCATTCACACTATTCACTTTACCGAAATACTTACATCAAATAATTTGCTATAGTTTGTGGAAATATTTTTGACAGATGTAAATTGGTTTTGTTTTATCACCATTTCTTATAATTTTGTGAAATATATATTTTTATTAACATGTACATACTTTTTTTCTAAGCACCGCGTACCTATTTTTTTACAATTCTATAAACTTCGTTCTACGTTTTAGTACACTTGTGTTATATATTTTTGCAATTTTCAAAAAAAAAATACCCCTTCAACTTGACCACTAAACAATGAAAATTTTCTTTGCTTAATTGTCCCGATTGCACAAATAAACCTGGATTGTGCTTCGAACTCTGTTTTCAGATAAATCACGAATAAATATGAATCTAACATTCAAATGTTATTTCAAAGTAATATCATATATTTATTGTAGAGTATTGTGAGAGTGTAAATTACATTTCAACTGCTTTTATATCATAGTGTGTTTTTCCGATAATAAAAATTATTATCAACAACACTTGAAGATGAATAAATCACTGCAAATCAATACCTGGAGTAAAAAAGCAAGGATAGAATTCCCTTCAAAATAAAATTATAGATAAATCAACAATATGTTAGTGTAAATTTGCCTTTAGGGTATTACAGATGGCGCAACATCAATAAACACTGCAAATGTGTCGAAATCTGATGGGTAAACAATGCCAGTAAATGTGCCGCACAAATGTTTTTTTGTCTAAATGACCCTTAGGGCGACCAAATTCGGAGAAATATAATAACTGTCCCTAATATTTTACAAACTTTTATGGCTTCAAAAAATGGGTATTTTTCAGGCCCTCTGTGAAACAGTACAATATTTTTACGCAGCCAACGTGTTAAGTAAGCTCACTAGTAAGTCTGAAGATGCCTCTGAAAGAGGCGAAACACGTGTCACAGTTAGTAGCACAATACGTGGAATAATCAAAGTTATTTTAAATTTTATATTAAAATGAACTTCCACAAAGTTATTGATTGAATTGGCATTCACTTGGTAGAACTCCATTATAACACGGTGAAAAAATAGCAATGTATTTTAGTTCCACAAAGTTACCGCCGAAACCATCGTAAGTATGAAAATCCGGATAATGGAGGTACGGGTAATCGAGGTTCTACTGTAGTTATAATAATGACGATTCTTACAAATAAAATTTGTCATACGTACATAGTTTCAATGCTGATAAAAGTAATGATTTTCTTATCGATTTTCCTCAATCAACTTTACTTATTTACATAGGTAATCAAAAATCAATAATACCCGGAAGTAGTGTGATATGAGACATTGAACAAACGTAACTGCAAGATATTTTGTACACGGTTAAGTTTATATTATGAAAATAAATGCATAATTATTGTGTTAATTCTATTGAGAAACTGTTGGGTTTTCCCGTTTGTTTTGCAGCGTTAACTTATCACTTTCGATTAGTTAATTCGTCGACTGTCGTGAATCATTCGGCAAAGGTTGTGGGACTTTTAAGCATCATTAAGACCAGAGTAACTAGCATTTTAAGGCATTTGACAATAAAAAAAAACATAGCAGCTATATATAATTTCATTTAAATTGTTGAAACTTTGCACAACTCTACATGTTTTATCACTAACGACCCGGGTTTCGCCTTTCGGCATCTTCAGGAGTTCCATCAGACAAAGGCCACAGAACTGATACATAATAAACAGTTATCATCGGTTTTATACCGGTAATAATACATGAAAAAAGTTCTGATGAAGGTGTGAGCCGAAATAGCTATTAACTATATATCTTATAAATTTTTTAGACTTAAAATATATTGCTATTTTTCATCGGGTTATACTGGAGTTCTACCAAGTATATGCCAATTCAATATACATATTATTTAAAATGGCAACAAACTATTTGTTGTCATTTTAAATAATAAAAACACATTTTTAATCCTATTTCCACAATATATTATACGATCAGAGCCGGTTTCGCTCATCGCAAGTATTATCAACTTTGATCAGTTTAAGTGAAAGCGATCCTGATTATAAAATATATTGCAGAAATAGTAGATTTTTTTTTGTTTTTATAGTTTAAAATGTCATGACCTTCCAATAAGAAGTTATAGTTACCCCTTAAAGGCGTTGGGTGTCAATCGACGATTAGCCGTAGCGTCTGTTAAAAAGCGGATTATTTCAATTAAACACATACATTTAAGTATTTGTATTCCTTTTAAGTTGAAGATATTTACAAGTGATGAGTATAATGCCTTTCCAACATGAAGCGAGAGTTAAAATTTAATATATTATATTAAATATGAAATATTCAATGTTTATAAGTACTTTCGTAATGTAATGAGTATTTTCTCTCACTTGGGCATATAGAATTATTAAATGATTATATCAGTAAATATAATAATAAATAGCATGTTTCGCATTTACTTAGTTTATCTTTAGTTGTTTGACCGATAAGAGTACGGTAGTTACAATAGTTATGTGATAAGGCGGAAGAAAATAGAGACGAATCTCCAGGAAGTGTATTGAAATAATTGTTTTATTTTATAAAATAGATTATTAATACATTATTGACACATGTGATTGTAAAATGTGCCAATACGACTAACAAGTTTAAATGATAAAATTTTTGATATTAACCCTTTCGTAGCCGCAAATAAATCACGCCGCAGTGCCGACCAGGCCGAACATTTTTCATCTAAAAAAATCAATTAATATATTATTGATGAACATAAAAAATAATTGAAAATTTTTAATTAGATTGTTAAAATTTTATTTTTAAATTAATTTACATTATTCGTATCTATATTGTTTTACTTCTCATAAATTGTTTTCCCAGTTCTTGAACCCATGGTTTTATGTACCTTTTACCTCTAACTCAAAATATTTTATAAAAGACTAACTCGCGATGAGCGAAACCGGTCTTGATTATTTTTCAAAATATTTTGTGGAAATAAGTACTAAAAATGTGTTTTTATTATTTCAAATAGCATGCCTATCCATCAATAAGTGACAGTTAACATCTTAAAAGTAAAAATCTTCTGCTGTGTTAGTAAGAAATGATAATTTACTTACGAAATATTATAACCAGCACCGATTTTTAGAGTTTATTTTTGAAAATAATCAGTATCGAAATTTCATTGTCAGACAGGGTTGTTACAGTAAGTCGCACACGCTACCAAAAGCACTTCCGGTAATCTCGGCTGTGGCAACCACCAGGTTAATGTACGATGCCTTGAGGTTTGAGAGTGGTTTATTGTTTGGGCTCCAAGAAATTTTAAATGTCTTTATGGTGGAAAAGGTTGTGAAGATTTTTTTTGACTTTTTTACTGAAGGTATATAGATACTTCTAGGCGAGTTCAATTTTGATTTTTTTGAGTTTGAAAATTCGAAGATCTATTACACTTATTTGACTACATATTTCTTTCAACTTACACGAGGTCATAATGAGAATTCTGTCATTATTGATAATTTCAAATCGTACATATAATATATGTTCTTGATATTATATTTTCTGGAGAAATTGTGGATATGAATCCATTGCTCTTCCCAAGTGTAGAACCAGCCTGCCAATTTCCTTTCAGTCAACCAATGAACACAGAAATGTGTCTATCCTTGGTATCCATGAGTGAAATTAGAAGTGTTGATAAATATTCGGATGAGAAAAAGTTGGTACATTCATTTTAATTAAATATCAAACAAAGCGGTATGATTCACAGTAAAGAATATATGAGTAATAGACATGAATAAGTGAATATGGTTATTGAATGCTGTTCTAATTTTCGTAGGTTTATTTTACTTTGTTTTTCGTCTATAGTGCATCCTTTTTAGTGGTTTGTGGAACATACTAACGGCTCGCAGTGATTGTCAACCATAATATATTTAAATTTAAAGTAATGACAGTCTATTAGCAAGATCAATTATTCAATTCATCGATACTCACTCAATTTAACCGTTCGATTACGGCGAATTAATTCTTTTCTACTGCGACAATATATTTTTAATTCAAATGTCACGAATGGCAAAACGCATAAATTCAATTGAAAACTCGTCTGAACGTGAATTACTGTAAGAAAACAGTGCGGAGCTATGATGTGTTTTTTTACATGGATGTAGATTTGTTAAAAAAACACAACTCCGACTAAAAAAGAGTTAAATATATACAGAGAGAGAGAAATATTCAACAAAAATGGTCAAAAGCGATAGAACTTATCAGGGATGCGAAATCGTTAAAAAAACACAACTTTAACTCTAACTCAGACTCCAATATTGAACAACAAAACGATTTAGATTAAAAAAAGTTTATTTTTGTTAGGTTTTCTCCTATATTTCCTATTTATGTGCATTAAATTAAACGCCGACCGAACATTCCGGCAAATTGTTTATTGAGATATTCTTCATAATCGTCGAATCGAAAAAGTAGTCAAAGTCGCTCATTTTTCACGACTCGTGATAGTGCCTGTATTTTTTTACCATCAACACCGCTGAATTATTGATTGAATTGGCATTTATTTGGTAGAACTCCATTATCACACGGTGAAAACAGATTCTAAATTTGTAAATCACGTTATAAAAGAATCACATAATATAAATTTAAACTCAGCGCCTACGTGTTAACATCTTTGTAATAAAGGTCGCAAGATAACGGCTTTGGAACAGCTGGAAATCAATAGGTATCAATCCGCACACGACATCTTAAATTAGCAAACAAATGTATGTCAGTCGCCGCTTCTCAGAAAATTGCGAGGGGCTATTGCCTACCAGTAGTAAACCCGTAACAAACCATAACAACCATTTCGCCTGATATAGCCGCGGATTTAGTTTCATTTATATTTTCAAAAGTTTTATTGCTAGCAGGAAATAAGCTAGGTCGTTAGAACAAACGAGAAGATGTATTGTGTACCGTTTATACACAGCTATATATAGACAACCAATTGAACGTTTAGACATAGTTCCGAAGATGGCGTGAACCGAAGTAGCTATCAACTATATGTTATAAAAAAATGTAGAACTAAAATACATTGCTATTTTTTCACCGTGTTACCGCTGAAATAATTTTGCAAATGCACATTTTTTTAATGTTCTCTAGAAAACGCAGCAGGAAGCGGGTTTAAATGGGAGTACGACTTGATAAGATTGTTAGCTTGTAAAAAATAATGCGTCCATAAGACTTGAGATTATATATTAATTGGTTCTGCAAACAAATTTAATCAGCAACATATAAATAAGAAAATCTTTATACGGCTCGCTTACCACAGTTAAATGAAATTAGCACAAATGACAATTCTATTGCTCACTATCATTGGCGTGGCGCCAATTCTTCGCGATTATATGATAACCCTTTGTGATAACGAACTAAGAAACAAAATTATTTTTTCGTTTCTAATCACATATTTGCGGTATTGAATAAAAATAAATGAAACATTATGTTTAAAGGATGTGCAGAGCCAACAAATATGCAAATAAATTATTACTCGTAAGTTATATAACAGCAGTAAAAATTGCTCCAGGGCAGTAAACACGACTTCGACTAAAAAAAATAATAATTTGTAATATAAATATTGCTAAATTATATTTCAGTTCCGATTGCTATGCCAAGTAGATGAATTATTTCAGGGTTTTAGAGTAGACATATTCTAGAGAAAAACGTGTAAATGTAAATTGTATATTTTTTAATGTAAAACCGTGAAAATCGAAAAGTACACAAGAAACGAATAATTTGGTTGTTTTCTATAATACATAAACAACACAAAACTATTATAAATTATGTATTCGTTTTTGTTTACGAATAGGAAGAATTAAAGTTTTCAAGTTAAAAAATCAAATATAATTTGCGTCGCTGTAGCTGACGTCAAGCTCAAGTCAAGGATAAACGCTGAATGGCGGGAGGAGACATACGTGCAGTGGAATGTATACAGCTGGATTCGCCTAGAAATGGAGTCGCTCAGATGAATACCACGGCACACGGGCGCTCAAATAAATTGGCGAGAACATTGTTTCTGTTGATCATAACCAGTTATTTTTTTTAATCCGTGTAAAAGCGAAAACGTGGTAATCGAGGGATAGGTGCTTTTAACAAAACACAATTCCATCACGACTACGACATTGACTAAAAAACTTTAATTTTGTCACATTTTTAAAGTGCAGAAAGTACATAAATGCAATAAAGTTGTCACTGCTAAATTAAATTTCAGTTCCGATTGCTATGCCAAGTAGATAGATTATTTCAGGGGTTTGGAGTCGTTAGAAAAACACGACGTTTTGGTGAAATACAAAAAAAAAAATAATGCAACAATATGTTAATAGTGGTTTGGAACGTTGTCCTAAAATATCTTTCCCGCCAAGTTTTAAAAACTCATGAATCAGTGGATATAAGTTGGTTAGTGTGTTAATGCTTCTTGTAAAGGACACACTATTGGTTAACCAATGTTTTCTGTGTCAAACTCTTCCAGGAAATTTGGACACTAATAAAATTCCTTGTCACGATATCAAGTATCACTTGTGTTTTGGTGTTTTGTTTCCTATCATTGTTAACATGGCTGAAATAAGTTCACGTGTGGTTTGCGTGTACAAAGAATCTCTTCTGCGTTCGTCACCGAAAAAAATATGATTCACAATTAGGGTTGCCAGCTGTTACGAAATGGAATTCCCGGTCAAGTTGGACCAATATGTTTCGAAATGTCTTTTTTATGTAATATATAATGTAAATGAAGCGTGAAGATTTATGACACCTTAGCATCAGAACTTTCGTTTTTTCATTTTTTATGTATGTATTTATTTGCTGAACGTAAATCGCTGCAGAGATGAGCAATCAATAGTGAATTCCATTCCCACCACATAAATTATAATTATACATATACCCCACACAGTTTACTCACACACGCATACGAATGCATATATAATACAATACGTAAGAAAGTGAACTAAGAAAGTCATTTAAAGATGCCGAGGTTGTGAATTTCGAATTATTAAGTTTTGTAACAGCAAATCAATATTGCAGTTAAAACCAGGGCTCATGTTTTTATAATCATATATATCACAATTTAAATAAATGCATAGCGAAGAATATGGCAGCTAATTTTCCAGATTTGTCGCTAAAAATTCAGAAGATTGTTTAACAGAAGGACTAATGTTATCTTTTTTGTATTCAACTGATAATACTTGCGATGAGTGAAACCGGTCCTAATATCAACAAAAAAAAAATATCTTTCACCAAAAAGTCACAATTAACATCATAATTCTTGAAATGTTCGGTATTTGTATGTAAATAGGAACTGTATAGTATAATCCGAATTCCATTAAAAATGAATGATTCAGCACATCAAACGTTCCTTCTATAATTTTTATGAAAAAAGATTATAGACGCCTTAATAAAATTACTTAGAAAATACACACGTATACATTCTGCGTTGACTGTTCACAATCAGGATGTGAAATTCGATATATATCGGAAATGACTTATTTGTAAGTGATAAGAGATTATACTATGTTGATTGTAAATATTATTATATTTATGTGGAACGATAACAGGCCACGTAATTCAAAGTACGTATTTTAATGGCACGTAAAATCATGTAACGTAACCTCAAAACAATAATCAATTGATCAATTTAATATTCAATATATCTTTTGCCAATAAATTGTCATCCATTAAGATTTTATAAGTATGAAAAAAAACATATGTTTAAAAGAAATAATTAGTAAATAATTTATGATATCGACTGAAGGTGCTTGATGGAATTTCAATATCAAATTTGAATTGTTATAACTTTGTACAATTCCACATGTTTTGTCACTAATGACCCGGGCTTCGCCTTTCGGCATCTGCCTGAAGAATACCTGAAGATAACGTATTAAACAAATATATTAAAAGTTAATTTCAAAATAGTTACAATTTTTGATTTCGACTGATGGTGCTTGATGGAATTTCAATATCAAATTTGAATTTTTACAACTTTGAACGATTACACATGTTTTGTCACTAACGAAACTAGGTTGTCAGTTCTGTTGCATCCGTGTGATAGAATGCCTGAAGATGCCGAAAGGCGAAACCCGGGTGGTTAATGATAAAACATGTGGAATCGTGCAAAGTTGTGACAATTCAAATTTAATCAGTCAACATTAAATTGTGTGGAGTTGTTAAAAAAACATGACAATGACTATTTGCGATATTGACAAAAAAATGACTCCGATTCCGACTAAATAATGTTTATTTTTGTCAGGTTTTTTCCTACCTATTTATGTGCATTTAATTAAATATCAATCAACCAATCTGGCAAATTGTTCATTGAGATTTTTTTCAAAAGATGATTTTGTTTTCTTCAAAATCATCTCAATCGAAAAAGAAGTCGGTGTCGCTCGACTTTCATGACTCTGAATGCGACCACACAGTCCTGGTTAATATAGATAACACTAGTAAATAATTCTGGAATCTTTTTTAATATTAATAAAATATAATATTTAACACTATTTCCACGTTTATACTGTGAAAACAAGACTGTTTTTGTTTACCGTGAACACTATCAACGTCATCAACTGATTCAATTAAATATAATACTAGTTCGTAATAAAAGAAATCAAAATATATACAGATCGAGATATTGTCTGGACTTGCTGGCAGTCCGTGAAATTCGAGTTTGTATTTTCAGAGGTTTTTGAAGCTTGAAGTGATGAAAACAATCTGCGTCTAAAACAATTAAATAAAAGAGATTTAATACGCATATTTTATTTTAGGCACGCAAACATTTTGTTTGATTGATAACTCATAAAGACTTCCTAAACAAGTCAGCATGACTTGTGTAAATATTTACCCTTTCCTCTTGTATAACATTGTTATCTATACTATACTTTTTAAAATAGATTTGTTTTACAAAATATGAATACTTTACTCGAAAACAGCATTGAATTATCATGCCTGATAAGGTAACAAGGTGAAAAAATAGCAATGTATAATATTTTACTTTTACAAAATTTGTAAGATATATAGATAAGAGCTATTTCGGTTTACGCCCTCATCAGAACTGTAGATCAATTTGCTACATTTTAGAAATTATTAGCACAAAATGAAACTTTGGTTTTAGACCAGAAAAGAACATATTATATACATTATCTTCACAGCTTCTTATAAAGGTAAGTAAATGTACGTTTAATCGTAGTTCTAATGAGGGCCAAAACCGAAATAGCTATAAACTATATACAGAGCTTATTTTTTTAAAGAAAGCTGTAGCTTACTTCATGTCGCGCAAAAAAATGTAAAAAAACATGCCAAAACGCCGTTCCACCGTGATACTTGGGAAAAAAGCTCTGAATACATATATACAAATCAATGTGTGTGTGTCCTTTATGCAGTACTACATTATTCAAATTTGAATTGTTGCAACTTTGTACGATTCCACATGTCTTATCACAAACGACCCGGGTTTCGCCCTTCGGCATCTTCAGTTATTCCATTACACGGATGCGACAGAAATGATCGTACGAAGTTGCAACAATTCAAATTTGATATTGAAGTTCCATCAAGCATCTTCAGTCGATATCATAAACTACATTATTCATCTGATCGATATAAACTTGTATTAATTTGTCTTGTATTAGTTGATAATAATGCTCGCGATGAGGAAAACCGGTTTTGATCTTGAATAAATAAAATTTTGTACAGCGATATGCTTTTGATTTTCTCTTGAAAAAAGAAAAGAAATAAAAGAAGAAGAAGAAATAAATTAATTTAAAATAAAACAGAACATCTTGTGTCTTGAGGGTGGGTAAATCTGAAATAGCTATTCAATTTCCAAACGTGAAAATGGTTTCTTGTAGAAACTACGATTCTTTGCAATTCTGTTAATCACTTGTGTGTTATGTCACAAATCGGCAAATTTTATTTCACACATAAACTTTCACATATAAGTGACCTCAGCATTGCATATTGTCATATTTGTGTTTGTGGCACGTAGGTTTTATGTTATTTTATCATCTTCTAAGTATTCATTTAGAAGATCATTTACGTTTTAAATTTTTTTTACTATCTTGTAGTGGAGTTCTTTCAAAAACGTCCAACTTAATCAATTGATCATATGTTACTTTTTAGAGCCGTATTTTGTTGAATCATTACAAAGAACGTGGTAAACGTGATATGTGCCTCGTTCTAGAAAAGATAACGGAAGTTATTCTGGGAAATCTTCTAGTATTTATATAACAAAATCATTTCCGGTTGCGTCTGAGTGGTTTTTATCAAAAATTATCGCCGAAAATGGAGTATTTTTAGAAATACTTACGCGCTTACTGTTTTATATAATTTTTTTATCGTTATAATTTGATCTATTTACGATAATGTACAAAGAATTAATCATAAGAAAAACAAACCAAAAAATAAGAATCACATTTATTGATATTTGAACTTGTGCCCCGGATTCATGGTTTAATGTTGAAATTTTAAAGTCCATTCTAGATATTATAAAAACGTACGATTTGAAAAGATTCTTTGGAACCTATTAATTATTAAAAAATTAAATATTTAATCAACAGTACACTCAATACGGATATGTCGGAATAAAATATTTAGAAATTAAACGAAAATTGCTCTATTTCTCAATTATTACAAACTCTCACATATGTGCTGTTGAAAATAAATATCGAAACAAGTTGATAATAAACAAAATCCGATTTCTAGAATTATACATTATTACGTATAATACAAAACCATTATTCCACAATTACGGATATTATAGAATTTCCAAAGCAGACGTTTCGTAACATTAATGAAATAATTTTACATTGCTGTCATTTTAAATTCTGCAAAGAATGGGGACTAATGGGGACGATAATATGATATATAAGTTTGTTCGTTAAGAATCATTTATGATAGTTGATGTCTATATTTCCAGCTGTTCCAAAGCCGTCATTCTGCGACCCTTACTACAAAGATTTGTAGTAAGGGTTGTATTGTCCCCATTGTTCAACCTATTTCCGGGGGGTGGTCTGATTTGCTTCCGTAATGACCACTTCTGTACCACATGTAAACTTATTGTCATAGCCGCCTTTTGTTTCATTTACAATTTTTGAAAATTTAGTTTTATTGTGAGAAAGCAGCAAGCTAGGCCGTTAAAACAAGAGAGAGGATGTATTGTGTACTTTTTCTACACAGCTATATACAGATAAGCAAATGTTAGTTTAAGCATAGTTCTGACGGTGGCGAGAGCCGAAATAGCTATCAACTATTTAAAAAAAAAATAGTTTTGTAGAACTGAAATACATTTTTTTCACCGTGTTATAATGGGGTTCTACCAAGTGAATGCCAATTCAATCAACAATACTATTTATTCAACAGAAAACATTTCAGAACAGGACCGATTTTCTCATCGGTTGATAATGTTTGCAATTTTATTGTTTATATATTTTCGATTCCCTTGTTGGAAGTAGTTATAAAGTAACAAGACAATTCGCTGTATCGTGAATTGTTTATAACACAACAGAATAATGTATAATATATAATATTACAGCGTAAATTTTTGGCGAAAGTGTATTCCTGAGAGTTTTCATAGATTTTCCATGTCCGATTTGGTAAACTATGTTTTGACAAATGAAAAAACATCTTCTCTTGAAACGTATTTTCGCTGTAACATAAAGAAGTTTCTCGATGGTGCGGTAATGAATAAAAGAGTTTGTTTATGTCGTACAATAATTTTAACCGAATCCATTTGCATCTGCGCGGTGATTATTTGGCGGCCTGCCCATTTCGCGCCAGTTTTTCCCGCCAGAAATGTTTCGCGCCATTTTTACAGACGCATCTCACAGTGCCGAGCCGGTGGAATGCGACATCGCTTCCTTCCTTCTTCTTTTGTGACATTTCGCATTTCGCGAGAAGTGAATCAAATGCTGCAATGTGCACTTCTTACGTCACGACGTTTGTGTGTTTTGATTATGCTAGGGCTATTTGTATGCAGTTGAAATGGGCCGTAGAGATGCGTTTGACTGCGATCTTGCATTAGGGCAAGAAAAAACGTTCCTAATTGTGTAATTCATACTTATATTACAGCGCATAACACTTTAAATGATATAAAAAAATATTCTCTTACCTTCGCAGAACATAACTCCCTGATCCCATTAACGCCTGGATCGCTTAGAGCATAGGCTCCCCAACCTTTTCAGGTGGCGACCCCTGTTCATAAAATCAATGTGACCCGCAACCCTCATACAATCCAAAAGCATACAAAAAAGATATTTTTATAGTTGAGTGTATAAGTTGGCGACCCCCAGCTTGGGAGCCTATGGCTTAGAGATTCATCATATACCTTCCAAATGCCCAAAAAAAGAACCCAAATGCGTTGGCGTATCACCAAACAGGTACTTTTAAAGTATTAACTGTCACTTCTTCATGGAAAAGCATGGTATTTTAAATAATAAAAAAACAATATTTAGTACTATTTCCATTTTATAATCAAGATTAGTTTTGTTCATTGTGAGCGTCGTCAACTGATGATAAGCTGATAATGCTCGCGATGAACGAAACCGGTCTTGATCAAAAAATATATTGTGGAAATAAGTACTAAAAGAATGTGTTTTATTATTTAAAATATCATGCCTTTCCATCAAGAAGTGACAGTTAACACATTAAAAGTGAATCGTTTTGTTTTATAATAAAACACAATTTCAACATCTTTTAAATATCCAGATCATAACCGGTTTCACTCATCACTAGCATTATTAACTGCTGAGTGAAATCGATTCTTACTCAGATATTAAAAATGGCTGGAAAAACCACCGCGACACGGTGGCTGTTAACATGTTAAAAGTAATATACCGATCGATCCATCTATGGTAATGCTTTCAAAAGTAGGAATGAATATGGTGTTTAATTTTAGTTTTACATTTCCGATACAAAGAACAAAACAAGCAATTAAATGGTTGAACAGAATTGCTAATACAGTGCGTATTTCTAAAGAAGAGAAAAATGCGCGATTGAATTATAAGTTTTTGTAAAAACAACTTTTGAATTAGTTGATATATGCTCTGTATTGAATGTATGTATATTTTTCCCGATCCTCTTCGTCATACGCCACTGAAATAAAAAAATAGAAATTTGTTACTCATAATTAATAATATGTATCTATAATCATATCAATGTCAATGTTTTCTGTAACCATACTTAGCAAATTTCATAAGTATGGTAATACAATCCTACACGTAATAAAGTATCAAGTCACACACCTGATAAATGATCGGTCATTTTGCCTGTGATTAAACATATTTTTTCGGGTAATTCAATATACATAAATTGAATTCAATGACGGGCCATATTTCAAAACTCTAAAACAGGTTGTGTATTGTATTTCAAAACAAAAAAATGTGCAATTTGTGAGAGTTTTTCCTGGTTAATTTTTCCCACAGTCGTGGAGTTGTATTCACATCTTTATCATATTATGTTCTATATGATACAGCATTTTTGACTAATTCGTTGTATTTTTGAAATTAATAACGTCTAAATGAACTGTATTTCAGGATTTTTTTGGATTTCAGGACATTGTAATATTGCGTCCATGGCACACTCATTTGGTTCATTATCTTGCTCACGGGCTCGAACCCCGGTAAGGATAGTTTAATAACATGAATGTTCAATCGATTATGAATTGCTATTTGAAGGCGCAGATGTTTGTTTAGTCTGAAATTTATCAGATTTATAAAATAAGGTCTAGCGAGACAGATTAGCCGACAACTAGTTTTTTCGGGCGCTATACTTCTATCCATACTATTTTCGAAATATTATTGATTAACATGCAGATCTCGTTGAAAAATTCTGTCGAGATATCACCATGCATAAGTTCCTTGTTTGGAGCCAAATTAGCTTTGAAAGAATGGTATATCATTCTTGGATATTGTAATCACGGATAATCAATCGGCTATAAAATCAATCGATCCCGAATAGCTTATATAGGGTCTTTCAATATGTGTATTCGAAATTTATTAAAAAAGTAAATAAAACAAGTTGTTTGTAAGATATCCACTCATTTTTTTTCATTTGAAAGTATCTTTTATGTTGTTAAATGTGGAATACAATGTCATGCAAATGCCCGCAGCGGCTTTGCTTAGTGGCACTTATTTGGGAGTTCAATTTTTGTGGCGTTTGTTATGTTGACTTTGAGTTACACAAGTGAGACAAGTGTTAGTGGTTTATTCGCAAATACGATTTAAAATAGCTCCAGAGGAAGAAGTCTATAGGCGTTAAATCTCGCGATCTCAATGGCCAGTTCCATGCCCTCAAATCATTCGTGCAGAATGTCCATCCAAAATTGATGATTTGCACACGATGTTCAACGCTTTAACTTTCCATAGTGATTTGTCGTAGTCTATTAAGCAATTGACAACAAATTTGACAGATGTCACTTTAACAACATGGGTGCTATAACCTAACAAATTTCAATCATCCCTATTGAAAGATCCTATATAATCTTCTTATTATAATAATTTGATTGCTTTTGTTATTAATTTTGATAATTCTTCATTCAAACTATCTTTTAAAATAAGACAGAAGGGGTTTTTTCGTACAAAAACGTCTATATGCCAAATTCTCTACATTGTGAGAAGAAATAGTTATAATATCCGTATTGAGATAACACAATCACTCGGCTGCGATTGTCGTTAGTAATATGTATTGTATAATTGATTAGATCGCACCACTTCACTGATAGAATCATGTTTTTTCAGAATGATTTTTCTGGGTTTTACCGTAGGCTTGTTTGGGTTTTTGAAGTATCTGATACAAAGGAAATAATGCGGACCCAGTGAAATTTTACGTGTAATGTAATACATGTAAAGGATGTTTTTAATGCGGACACAGTGTAAATAATTCACGAATGGAATGATATTTTTATAGATACGCAATATGCTACATACATACAACATACTTAGCAAATTTAAAGTTTTTATAGATTGTACATTTTCACTATCTTTCAAACAGAATTGTAGTGCATAATATCCTATAGTGCATGGCAAATATAACCTGCTCTATCGTTCCGAGCGTTGCAGAAATAATTGATTGCCCAATAGAGTAACTAGGAAGTAAAACACGTGTTACACATTATTATAGTTGCGTCAATTTTCACCATATTAACATAACAGAGAAGAACTAACACTAACTTAACGCTACTAGTCCAAAGATTAAGCCTTTGCTTCGTGAGTTATTTTTAAATTAATTAAATATGTTTGGATGTTTGATTATTTATTTTTAACTACAAAAAAAAACAAAGAATATACTGTCACTAACGACCCGAGTTTCACCTTTCGTCATCTTCAGGCATTCTATCACACGGATGCAACAGAGCTGACAAACTGAAGATGCCGAAAGGCGAAACCTGGGTCGTTAGTGACCAAAAATCTGGAATCGCACAAAGCCGTAACAATTCAAATTTGATATTGAAATTCTATCAAGCACCTTTAGTCGACATCATAGATATCACAAAAAGACAGATTTTTTTGTCATAAGTTGGTCCGGAAAGAATATAACTTATAATACCATAAATATTTTAATTGGGTCGATACATAGCTGCAAGAGCGGGTCTTTAAACTCTAGTTTCTCAACCGATGGTCCGCGGAGATTTTCGGGTGGTCCGCGATGTGATATTACTTCGATAAATAATCGAATTTTATGTTGTACTTTATGGATTTTTAAATTACATTTTTTGTTACCGTCTGTTTTAATATATATTACTTAAGTTTTGTTATATCAACATACGGTGTTGCAAAATTAATTGTTTTGAATAAATAATCAATTATATAAATACTTATTATTTTATTCCAATGTTGATGGTCCGCAAAATATTTTTGGATTTTTTGGTTGTCCGCAGATGTCCGCAAAAGCTTGAGAAATTATAAATACTTTAAATTGAAATTATAAGCTATGCACTATTGTGATTAACAGAGAATATAAGGGACCTTAATAAATTAATTATTATATTAAATTAACGATTTTTTTGATAAATATACTCATCACACAGCTCCAACAGTTATAGCAGGTAGTGGCCTATTATTGTCGGTATTTTGAAATTAGTGCAATGAAATCGCTAATATAAAATCCTTCTTTTTAATTAATAAGATACAAGTCGTAAGTATAATATTTAACGATTTATTACGATAATATTTTGATTATTTTTTAAAATAATAAATAACACATTTTTAGTTCTTATTTCCACTTTCCACTCGCGAGGATTATCACCTGATAATCCTCGCGATGAACGAAACAGGTCCGGATCAAAAAATATGCTGTGGAAATAAGTACTGAAAAATATAACACGGTGAAAAAATAGCAATGCATTTTAGTTCTACATTTTTTTTATAAGATATAGTTGATAGCTATTTTGGCTCACGCCATCGTCAAAACTACACCCAGTCCTCTTTTTACACGATTTTTTTACGCGAATTCGATTATATGCGATTTTTTGGGAGGCACCGTTACATTTTTTACGCGCTTCACTCGTTTTACGCGATTTTTTCCCCAAATTTGTTTTAAAGAAGAAATTTATATATGATGCTAGGCATGTACGTTTCATTATTTTTTTAAATAAAAAAAATATGTGTATTTTTAAAACTTAATTTTGTAAAGCATTCCATTTTTTTTAAATACACATACAATTGCATCGGATATTATGAGAATTTATGTTTTAGGGTGTGTAAAGACATATAATGCAATTGCGTAAAATCATGGGATGTATGTCCGCTCGTAAACTTGTTTAAACACAATGCATTTATTAAATTCGTTGAAGAGCACTTTTCTCGGCCTTTAATAATTCATATAAGTGTATATAAGATCATGAAAAATATATATATATTGCACGAATTTCAAAGAGTAAATTTTGGTTTTTCATACGTTTCCGGTACTTTTTTACGCGATATTTTAATTTTTGGAACCAATTTATCAAATTATATGAAAGCTATAATTTTTTTACGCGATTTTTTTTACGCGCCCTTTTCTGGAACCAATGTATCGCGTAAAAAAGGACTGGGTGTATACTTAAACGAACATTTGCTTATCTATATATAGCCGTGTAGAAAAGGTACACAATACATCTCCTCTCCTGTTTTAACGACCTAGCTTATTTCTTGCTAGCAACCAAACTACAAATTTTTAAAATTGTAAATGAAACCAAAAAGGCGCCTATATCAATAAGCTTACATATTGCAGGGAAATGATTTGTTGGATGGGGATGGTATATTATGGAAAAACCCGTTCCAATGGCTTAAGCAATGGCGACCGACATATATTTAAAAAATGTGTATTTATTATTTAAAATATCATCCCTTTCCATCAACAAGTGACAGTTAATACCTTAAAAGTTTTTATTTAATGCATTCTATAAAATTTAAATTCTAAGTAAAAACAATATAAAATCGACGGACTGTAGTAGAGGATCTGATAGCAGTATGTTACCTGTATGTTTGGCACACGGGTTTGTCTGTCCTTCCGCGATATGAGATACTGATAAGCGATAACACTGATAATGTGATAAGATAAACGAAATTAATTCTTTTAGAATTTACAGTGGCAGGAAAAAACAACTTTAATCTGCTATCTTCTAACATTACACGTATATAGATATATAGTATGAATGAAGAATTGTAACACTATGAATGCTGCATTCGAAAAAGAGATCAAATTAATACGAAAATTGAACGAATAGTTCGACGATTTCCTGTTGAACTTTGTAAGGATATGCAAATATCGAATATCTTAATATTGATGCTAAACAAACTTATGAAAATTATCATGATAAATCAGGCTATATTTCAACACAAATATTAGAATGTTGATGAAAGTTTAGACGCTGTTAACATTGTTTTATTTTTGAGTATCAACTATATATCAAGACACTGAAAACTAATTAAATTAATAATAAGTCTTAACAGTTGAGTTGTTAGTAGTCAGAGAAAATATAGAATTGGATTAAAACTTTTAAGGATTTCACGAAATATTCAAGTAACGTGATTCTGATAAAGATTAGCTTTCTGGAATGTAAAATTAAATTTAAAATAATAATGATAAAAAAATTGATCTTGGCGTATCGCATTAAAGGGAATTAATACTATAATTAAATTTGAATTAGTTTATGATTTTTAAAATTTGAATTGTTCCAAAAGTTTTGTCCCTGGCCATCTTCAGGCATTCTAATCACACGGATATAAAAAAAAACTGAAACCAGATGCCTAAAGGCGAAATCCGTGTCGCTAGTGACAAAACATGTTGAGTTTTACAATTTTTCAAAAAAATTTATTCAAATTTTGTATGATTCCACATGTTTTATCACTAACGACCGGTGTTTCACCTTTGGGTATCTTCAAGTGTTCTATCTCACGGATGCAACAAAATCGACATACAATAAACAGTCAGCATTGGTTATTTATAAAAGGAATCAATTACAAAAGTAAAACATAACCCCTAAGGCTAAGTCCAAACATACAACTGAAATAACTTTCAATAATATTGAATTAATAATAATGACAATGTTTGATATTGTTTTCATTATTATAAGAAAGCAAATATAATTGAATTATTTAAAGTTCGTTAGTGAATTGTTCGTTTTTATTATTGTTATTGTGTATTTTTTTTAAAACTTAATTTCATATTAATTTTAACTTAATGCATACTAGAGTGCACGCATTTACGTCTTGAGGAATTTCATCGTATATTTCCGGCAAAATTTTGAAATACACATTATATAATACTTGCCACGCTTCGGAATAAACAATAAAATAAAAAGAACTACAATACACTAGTTTCCTAGGTTTGTTTTATTTTAACGGAGCTCTATCATTAAAATTAGGGATGTAGAGTAGGAGTCTTCTTTGATTTAGTGAGCATAAATATGAAAGGTAGGAAAGAATCTGACAATTTTTTTTTTAAATCGGAGTCAGGGCTGTGTTATTGATTAATGTTGGATTGGGAGTCGTGTTTTTTTGGAGTGGTTGCACAGCTCTTATGAAAACCACCTATTTCCACCATAACATATTTTTATAACCAGTACCGCGGCGCTCCGATTATACGAAATGATAGAATACCCAGAAAAGACACCTTAAAATGAATTCCATCACGTAAATTCTAGCCCAACAAGTATGTCTGAAAAAATCGAAATGCATGAAATGATAATAAATGCACTCCACTGATCCCACATGATATTTTACGTTTATTCACTATCTATTTAATTGAAAAAAGTATAATTTACAATGTCCGTATGTCGAAAATAGCATCCGGATATATCCGAATATTTCCGAAAGTAGCCTAATCTAAATTGATTTATTGACAGTGATGAATAATATATTTCGAAATTGCATGGTATCTACGAATTACGCAGTTACGAAACGCAAATAAAAACATCGCATCACTATTGTAAGTACGCCCTTAACCCTTTTCTTTCGCGGCACACATGCGCTGTTTATTCCCGGCATGTTGCCGTAACGGGGCGCTTTCCAAAAATCTGTTAACTACCAAGATTCATTCAGTTGAGTCGAATACAGGATGTAAAATCCCATGGGTTGGAAGAATTGGCAAGTTGTGTTGAGTAGCGAACAGTGACCCAGTTATTTCTAACATAGCAACATAGTCTGTTCTCTAATCTGTCATTTTTCACAACGTCTAACTATCTCACGTGCAACACTGTACACAATAAAATATTTATATGCATATATTATGCATTTTAAATAAATTAAGCACATTTTTTTATTATTACATAAAAAAAATTACATCTGAAATAAAATTAATATTTTGTATATATATTTGGACTTTAGGACTTGCGTTTTTCCTGAGTAATTTATATTGCCGATGCAAACTATTTATTGTGTGATAGTTTTATTACGTCCGTGTGATAGAATGCCTGATGATGCCAAAAAGGAAAATCAAATCCCAGGTATTGAGTGATAAAAAATGTGCTTAACTTGTCAATGCTGATAATTGTAATAAAAATGTGATTTATTAATTTTAATATTGTATAAGAAATTTTACACCAATAAGTAACAGTTTACCAATTAATACACTGCTAACATCTCAACTGTTGGAATGGCCCATTATAATGTATTGGCCGATTAAACGATTAAAAATATAAGAGTGTCTATAATTATTATGGATTATTTTTTGTAAAAAAATATAGTTTGGTTAACTCTGATAATCGATTTATGTTTAGCTTACACTAGTACTTGACTGACTTAAATCTTTTATAAGAGAGACAGACTTTCCTTGCACTTTGTGCGATTCAGTAGGAAATAGGTTGAAAATGCAAAATGCAAAATGACAGAGGTTTCGACTGATATAATTTGCTATGGTAAAGTAGCACTGGGAAATGCTTTGAACTAATTATTAATTAGTTATTATAAAGGTCGGTGAAATTAAAGTTTATATCCAAATATGGTTTTCTGGGAAAGAAAAACATGAATATCTTAAAGAAAATTTCCAAATGTAAATTACGGCGAAAATAATTAATATATTTATGACGTATAAAATACTCGAGTTTATCGACTGTATCCAATTTCCGCGAAACTGTGCGTAAGTCATTTCATCGAATTTAATTAGATTTGGCAATTTGTTTCCAGTACTGTTATGTTCGATCTATATAGACGAAATTTTTACATGTTTCTTCATCGTTTTTTTAGTATCGTGTAATGAAACACTAATTTCGATTTCCGGTAAAAAAACTGAGGTATTTCGATAACCAAGGAATTTACATCTATTTTCTATCGGCCTACGTTTTGATAAATGAATATTTAACAGATTTTATCGTATTATTCAATGTTTTAAGGGTTTCTGTAACAAAGAGAAAAAAAGCATTGATTTTTATGTTATCTAACACATTACTTAAAAAGTTCGTAGGATGACTAATAAACAGAGCTGCGGAGTCGTTAAAAACACGGCTCCAACTTCGAGTTCCACATTGAGCAACAACACGACTCTGACTAAAAAAAGTTTATTTTCATAAAGATTTTTCCCCACTTTTCCTATTTATGTGCATTACATTAAATATCAACAAACAATCCAGCAAATTTTTCATTGACATATTTTAAAAACCATCTAATCGAAAAAATAGACTCCACAACTCTGCCAATAAAATAATCACTTTTAGGCAAATTTGACCGTCTGTGTGATACAATGCCTAAAGATGCCGAAAGGCGAACTCCGGTATATTTCCTCATGTTTTTGTCTCTCACAACACGGGTTTCCTTTGACATCTTCAGGTATTCTTTGACATTTAATTCTATTGTTTTAAATTTGATTAAGTCACCCTTAGTCGATATCACACAGTTACCTTTAATTATATCTACTTTCGAAAATGATCTTTACCTGACTGAATCCAAGTTCTTTGTTTTAAAAAATGATTACGTAGATTTAAAAATATTTTTAGTTTATAAACATTGCGATAAAATAAATATATAAAAAATTGATCATTAAATTTATTAAATAATTGATGATTGTTTATTGTCAGTTCTAGTTGGGAAGACAATATATTTAAATATTATAATAAAACACATTATACTTAATGATAAATAATTTAATTTATGATATCGACTGAAGGTTCTTGATGGAATTTCAATATCAAATTTGAATTGTTACAACTTTGTACGATTCCACATGTTTTGTCACTAACGACCCGGGGTTCGCCTTTCGCCCGCAACCCGGGTCGTTAGTGAATCGTACAAAGTTGTAAAAATTCAAATCTGTATTATTTATTGAAATAATTTGTCCAGGAATATTTTTTCGATGCTCAGTGGGAAATAAATTAATAAGTAACTTTCCTATGTATTTCCCTCGTATACTTTCCTCGTTATTCATGCTATCTTGTCATTCAAATACGAATACTACATCGAATAAAATAAAATCGAGATTATTCCGACCGCAGTGCAATTGAAAATGTTGCCACGTCCTGCGTTAAGGACACGGGGAAACCGCTCGATTGGTATTCCGCTGCGTGGGCGTCCTTGGAGAGATATTCATTGACGCAAAGACACACTCACAGGAAGATGAGATCGCTTGGTGGTTTTTTTCAACCAGTGTTTTGGATCGGAGCATCCGCCGACTGACATTCTCACTTCCGGCGCAAACCGCTGGCCTTTTGCGACGGCTTTTTCCTCGATCGCCTACCTATCCGTCCATTTTGTTCCGAGATATTTTGCGTTGTAATTCTTGGACGGCGGGAAACGGAACTGCGGGCGCGGCCGATTCCAAGACGGCCGGAAACAGTCGAGTTAATTATTATGAACGTTTTGGAATAATTTTCAATTGTTTTTAAGGTGTTCACTTCTTAACCTTTCCAGGAGTAACTAATTGATTTTAACCGTGCTGTGAGGAGTGAGTTTTTTTTACATAAAATTGTTGGTAATCAAATCATTATAAAATAAAATACAACTCACGTTTTTGGGGTTTTATCGTAATAAAACCAGTTGCATAATCCAGGGATCCCAAACGATTGATACATAGCACTTGAATATGTTATCACAATAATTTATTGATTGAATTGTCATTCACTTGGTAGAACTCCATTATAACAAATAGTAAAGATAAAATTAATAAGCTTGACAGAAGTGGTATTTATAAAAGGTCCTGCGGTTGATGTTTATCCGTTTATATCGGACAGACAGGTAGAAGTATATCCACTCGAGCTAAGGAACAGGTAAGATCATTCAACAATAAAAAACAGATTCACAATTTGCTAATCGCGATATAAAGGAATAGCATAATATAAATTCAAACTCAGTGCCTAAGTGTTTGCATCTTTGTAACAAAGGTCGCAAGATGACGGCTTTAGAACAGCTGTAAATCAATAGATATCAACTATCACAAATGATTCTTAACGAACAAACTAATATATGTCGATCGCCACTGCTCAACCCACTACGGGGGGCTGTTTTGTTTCCGTAATAGACCATTTGCGTGCCATATGTAAACTTATTGATATAGCCGCCTTTTTAGTTTCATTTACAATTTTTAGCTTAATTTTTATTGCGAGCAAGAAACAATCTAGGTCGTTAAAACAGGAGAGAATATGTGTTGTGTTCTTTTTTTACACAGCTATATATAGATACGCAAATTTTCGTTTAAGCATAGTTCTGACGATGGCGTGAGCCGAAATATCTATCATCTATATCTTAAAAAAATGTAGAACTAAAATACATTGATATTTTTTTCACCGTATCACAATAATTGTTGACATATATGACAAGTACGTCCATACTTCTTTACAAAAAGATCGTACCGACGTACAAGTACGTCCACACTCCTGGAAAGGTTAATGGAAAGGCATGATTTCCATTCATCCATTCATTCCAAATTTTTCCAATATATTTTTTGATCAGGATCGGTTTCGCTCATCGCGAGCATTGACAACTGATACAAGTTTATTTATACAAACTATTTGATATAAGGAATAATAATAAAAATAGAATGCCTTTCTTACAAGAAGTGTCACTTAGCACAAAAGTAATTGGCAGAATGACTTTGTTTTATGTTTGTGAAATTTTGACACGAAAAAAGATGTTATTAAGTATATACCCTTTGTTCGGGGCGGGACTTTGTTCGTCTTTTAAGTACATTCTCAGTGCGCTTGTACTAAAGGCAAAAAAGTGTTAGAATGAGATAATTTTCCTAGTGATAAAAATGACATAATAATCGATATTTTTAGCAAAACAACTTTCATTATTACGAACATCATTTTTTTAAATAAAAAAATAAAAATAATCAACTAAAAAATTGTTATGTCAAATAAATAAATAAATAAGTAATCGAGGAAATTGGGTACCTTTTTTTTACACACATTACGATACATTCCAAAAAGTGGTGCGAATAAAAAAGTCGTGTGAAACACCTCACTTTCATATATTATAATTTGATAAATTAGTTCCAAAAATCGAAATATCATGTAAAAAGTAACGTGAAAAAACTAAATTTACTATTCGAATTTATGTATAATTTAATTTTTTTATTCGTTATAATAAAAACACAAAGAGAAACATATGTACGTATGAATATAATATATGCATAATTTTACACCTAGGCCTCGTATAATACGGTTTTATACAACACGGTTTTAAGGGAAAAATTAATTAAAATGAAATTTTGAATGAACCTGCCTCAATATGGTTATTTTATAGATAATGATCCTATAATGGAAGGAGTTCTAAATTCAAAAGTGAAATAAAAATATATTTTGGAATCTTATACGGAAATACGTAAAGATTTATACGCTAAAAGCTTACAATCGCTTATTAACGAATGTTTTAATGCTAAAACCACAAAAAAATCTAAGTCTTCCGATGATGAAAACTCGTAACCGATCTCGAAAAAAAGTAAAAAATATAGAATTAGATAACGATGAATAATGAATGGTACATTATGTTATTAAGGTTTCTTTCAATTAATATGTAACTTTATATTATATTTGTTTATTTAAAATAAAGTACTTATTTATATAAACTATCTTCGTTTTTTTTTTTGAGCGCAAACCTTAATTTTGCATCAACTTCAAACTTTGTATAAGACGGATTTATATTACACGAGGTTTTTGTGGAACCATTTAACCGTGTTATACGAGGCCCAGGTGTATTAAATTATAAGATTTATTCTCTGATATCACCTTTGGTATTTAATTCATTATAGATTTCCTGTTGTTCATCATACAGTCTCAATTCATTGATTGAATTGGCACTCACTTGGTAGAATTCTATTATAACACAGTGAAAAAAATAACAATGTATTTTAGTTCTACAAAATTATTTCTTAAATTATAGTTGATAGCTATTTCGGCTCACGCCATCGTCAGAACTATGCTTAAACTAACATTTGCTTATCTATATATAGCTGTGTAGAAAAAGTACACAATCCATCTTCTCTCCTGTTTTAACGACCTAACTTGTTTCTCCTGCTCGCGATAAAACTAAAAATTGTAAATGAGACTAAAAAGGCGGCTATATCAATAAGTTCACATATGACACGGAAATGGTCCATTACAGAAACAAAGACCGCCCAGAGGATTCAATAACGGTGACCGACATATGTTAGTTTGTTCGCTAAGAATCCTTTGTGATAGTTGTTTAGCAAAAATTAGTTTAAGCATAGTTCTGACGATGGTGTGAGCCAAAATAGCTATCAACTATATTTTAAATAATAATTTTGAAGAACTAAAATACATTGCTATTTTTTTCACCGTATTGGTCTCAATTTATTTTGACCAGTATTATTATTATTATCATTTGGCAAATACATATCAACTGTGTTAACATTTTTAATCCTTCTTGAATCATTTCAGGTTTTAATGTAGGTTTCTTTTCCTCCACGTCACTGCTATAAGTAGACGTAGGAATTTCTATCAAGTCCTCGTCGTTTAGCAATCACAGTAGAACCTCGATTATCCGGATTTCTTTTTATCCGGACTATATTCATCCCCAATTAGTCCGGATAATTGAGGTTCTACTGTATTAAAAAATCGCATAGCAACAAGTTAATCCCGTTAATAGAGGAACGGGAATAAATATTATAATTTTTAACACGGGTCAGTGGAAATTTTATGTTCCAACGCACGAAATGTGTTCGCTTTTCTTCTTTTCTCTCGCATTCCTTACAGTATTGGCAAAGACAAGCCACGCTAACCGATAGGAATGAAATTACGAGAAGATTATTTTTGCTCAGATTTGTTTACGTAATTTCATCGGAAAGAATCTTAACGTCGCTCGTATGTATAGGTAAAATAGCATAGACGAAAGATTAGTTTGGTCGGTGGATCCGCGGAATTGATCTATTTTTACGATGCCGGACGTCTGTGGCGAAAGGTGCGGCTGTAAACCATTTCAGTGCCGGCGTATTTTGTATATTTGCTAAATTATTTTACACTCCATTTTATTGCAATCAATAAATCAATAACATAACTTACAGTTCCGGAAGAGTAAAATGATCAAATTTATAAATATTTTTACATTAATACACTGTCAGAACGGCTGTAAAACAGTGTTAAGTCACTTTTAAGACATTTACTGTCACTTCTTGGCTAGATCAGGAGCGTCTTGAATCATTGCGTGTACAGTGGAACTCCCAATTACACAACTCATAATTACGCGCTGGTTTGAAATATTCGCCACAAATCCCCTAATTGCACGACCGCTTGGCTTCTTTGTGTGGTCGAATATTGGCTAACGACTGTGCATTCAACACGTGTCAGGCTATCCACGAACAGCAGGGTGACTGTCTATGTCCTGGACTTTGCGACCTCTAGCCAATTTATCACCTACTAACTTAATACTTCGTCCATACATTTTTTTGTAAAATAAAGAATAATTTTAGTTATGAATTTTTCGCGGAAAAAAATAAAATCCCTAATTTTGTATAAAATTCTCCCAATTACACTACATCAAATTCCACGGTCCTGACATTGGTGGAAATGGGGATTTTACTGTATTATAAATGTGAATGTATTATATATATACATAATATACATATATAATATATTACATAAACGTTTATAACCATAATTTTATATTAAAGACTGATAAATGTTTGCTTTGGTTTTTTTTTAAACTACAAATTAGTAGTTATTTTATTTTAAGAATTGGTAATTAATCAACTAATTTATTTCATTTGTAAATATTTTGTTTTATAATTTGTAAAATATTTTTTTACTTCTTGAACCTTTTATTTTGCATTACTGACGGTCGTGATCTTAATTATACAAAATTGTGGAAGTAGTACTATAAATGTGTCTTATTTTCTCAAAAACCATTCGTAAAAAGTGTTAAATAACATCTATCTTTTGTTATCTATGGATTAATATTTATCGTTTACTTATTGAGTTCATTTACTAAAAGATGTTGAAATAGGATACCGAATGGAATTTTATTATAAATTTTGAATCGTCGAAGCTCTGCAGACTTCCGCATGTATCTTATTGTTTGTAATATTTTTAGTTTATTTCCGTGTCCCGGAAGTAAAGGGTTAAACGCGGAAGTTCCCGAAATAAGTTCCTGCAACGTCGGCTCTAGACGCCGTCGAATCACGACGCCACATGCCATACAAAAACGCCGCTAGCCCCGCAACGGTTTGTTCCGATTCCACGAGACACTTCCCACTCGCTAAAAATATGACTCGTGTTTATAATTAATTAATAATATATACTATACTTATTTCCGACAATCTTTAATAATACCATCGGACCATCACAACTACACAAACACTCCCTGAGAGGAAATCGCTTTAGTAACTATTTATGGGTTTTATAAAAAGATCATGTATAGAAAATAACTAAGAAAACTTTGCAAATTGTCATCAAGAACGCCCAAGTCCGATTAGATATATTTTACCAATATATATTTCACAAAACATGTATATTTTCTTTCACTTTTTTGTTTGTAAAAAGTATTTTTTAATTTTTAAAATTTTAATGTTACAACTTTGTACGATTCCACATATTTTGTCACCGACGATCCGGGTCTCGCCCTTTGGCATCTTCAGGCATTCTATCACACGAATGCAACAGAACTGACGAACAATAGACAGTTAGCATCGTCTATATACCGAGGTATTAATTACAGGAGAACACAGACCTTAAGGTAAAAACTAAATAGCAGCTAAAACATATTTAATAATATTGATTTTATAATAATTAACACAATTGCCTGTGATAATTTTCATTTACGATTAATCTTGTTGATGAGTGATTCTTTGAAGGGTTTTACAACAAATATTATAAAAATTTTGCGTCAGTTTTGTTGCATCCGTGTGATAGGATGCCTGAAGATGCCGAAAGGTGAAACCCTGGGTGTTGGTGATAAAACATGTGAAATTGTACAAAATTTAAAAAAAATCAAATTTGATATTGAAATTCCATCAAGCACCTTTAGTCGAAATCATAAATTGTTTATTAATTAGTTTATCCAGCGACTGTTATTGATACTGCTGATTACAGAGTGAGAATACATGATATTAAAAAATATAATAGCTGATAATGTTCGCGATGAGTGAAACCGTTCTAAATTGTATTAAATTGTAGATAGATGTGAATTATTGTTTGAATAAATTCCCTTTCCACCAAGAAGTGACATTTAATACCCGAAAAACGGGGATTAACACTATTAAAATTTTCGAGTACAAGCTATTTTTTAGACCTGTGTATGTTAGTCGTGAAATCGCGGTGTAATGGTTGGGGACGTAATAAACGAGCGATTTCGACTATTTTTTCGATTATACGATTTTGAAGGATATCTCAATTAACAAGAAGAAATAAATCGTCCTCGCTTGAATCCCAATATAGTAAAATTTTCCTATTTGCTGGATTGGTTGGTCTATCATTATTTTAAAGCACATAAATAGGAAAGGCAGGAAATAAATCCTGACAAAATTAAACACTTTTTAGTGGTTTTTTCTTAACGATTCCACATCTCTGTATTTTTACGAATGTATTATATATGTTGTGATAATTTTATTAAGATTGTTCGACACTGACACTACTGTGTTAATATTTGAAATATTTTGTGTTAGAATATCTTTTATGTGTCTCAACAGGTAACAGATTAAACGTTTGTCTCATACGAGGTCTATCTCAAGTTTTTTATGAGCTTCTTAATTTGTTCACGGACTAATCATATAAGTAAATGAGTGTTAACCGTTTCAAATTGATGTTTCTAAGCTATTTTTTATTTGTGAAAATCTTAATTTCCCCTGAAGACATATATATATATATATAATATGTACTACGAAAATATTACTGGATTAATTTTTGATATATTAAGTCGATTTCGGAATATATTTTATGCAGGGAACGCACTAGACTGCTAGAATCTGAATTGAAAAGTTTTCCTTAGAATACACGCAGTCATTTTTTTACGCGATTATTTTGGCCGGCACGTTTACATTTTTTTACGCACTTCACTCGGTTTTACGCGATTTTTTCCCCAAATTATGATAGTTACCCCAAATTTGAAGAAATTTATATATGATGCTAGGCATGTACGTTTCATTATTTTTTTAAATAAAAAAATATGTGTATTTTTAAAACTTAATTTTGTTTACTTAATTGTTAACTTACATAAACTTGATATATGCAAAATTCAATACTTTCGTTCAAAAAATCGCAAACGATTAAATTTCGCAACCGAGAGTGACAGAAGCGAATAATTCATATATGTAAAAAAAATTATAGTCTCTAATTTTTGCACGAGTTTTAAAGAGCAAATTTTGGTTTTTCATACGGTTTTCATACTTTTTTACGCGATATTTTAATTTTTGGAACCAATTTATCAAATTATATGAAATTTGTGATTTTTTTACGCGCCTTTTTCTGGAACCTATGTATCGCGTAAAAAAAGGACTAGGCTAAATTGAATATACCGTATGAAGAATTTAATCTGAAACTGAATTTTTTCCAAGATTATTTTTCTTTTTTATATTAAATCTATTTTGCAACAACTTTTTGCAGACTATTTCAACGAATCATTTAGAGCTACAAGATTCAAATAGACTTATGGAGGTTTTCAGAATAAATAAAGCTATATATTAAAACTAAATCTAGCTCGTAAATGAATGTGTTAATAGCGGTAGCACTATTTATTATATCTTTGAACATCAAATATATAATCATTATAATCAAAAGTCTCAATAGTTGGAACGTTGGAAATCGGGTAAGTGAGAATATTTTATACATAAAAAATCAATGTTTGTTTGTTAGTTTTTATTTTATGCGTTACCACACCGTTCATTCGATTGATATGAAACTTTAGTGGGTTGTTGTGAACACTCTCACATACGTTTTTAAATGAAAAAAAAAATGAGTTCAGGACCGGTTTCCCACAACGTGAGCGTTTATTTTTTAATTTATTTTTATTATACAAATGCTCGCGAAGGTTTCTGAATTCATAAAACCATTATATCAAAACCTGTTTCGTTTATCGTAAACACTATTAATTGATACATTGGATACTATGTGGGTATGCTTCTTACATGGATAGTTTTAAGTGGTTTGCTCACGCGTCGTAAAAACGTCTGATGTATTCGTGTACACAACAGGCGGAAAAAAAGTATATTTCGTATCCAAAAGTACTTCAGTGAACAGAATTAAACTACTAACACTCTCTTTCTTTAAGTAGTATTGCAACGCATGCCAGGTAGTCGCTAGTATTATTTAAAAAAAAATAAGCTGCTGTATGAAATATTTCGAATAATGGTGTAAATCTAATGACAATTGTTTGTATACGGAGGCACTCTGGCGAAGATATGATGTCGTGTGGTAATCACGTATTTTCCAATCTCATTTCAACGAAAAATGGAGTGACTCTGACATTACGACGGAACCGAAAAGCAGACATGAACCAAATTATTGTTAATTACATCGGCGCCACTTTCGAATGATAATTGTTCGAAAATAGAATTCGAAGAAGCGAAGCGGATATCCTACATCTATAAAATGAATAACACACTATGAACTCGGCTGCTAACAAATAAAATAAAAGAAACAAAAGGTTATCTTTTAGATAAGGGGCGTCGAGTGTAAATGTCAACTGGAGTAAAATAAAATTATGATTGTTTGCATACACATTTCCGTTTTCTATTTATAGAGATTACAACATTTGTATCTTTATTGTTATACCAAGTTATTTATTACATACAATCTTATAACGCTGAATCTTGTTGACTCCAGATGGCGTAGAAACTGTGCGCGAATATTGCGTAGGCGGTCAATCTACACAACGTTCTATAGAATTATATTCCATACATTCTAGCATCTTCTGGATTTATTGATTCAATTGGCATATTTGAAGAGATCTAATAAAATAATATATAACATTGTTGAGCACATAATGCAGTGGTTATTTCCGTGTAAAGTTGACTCGATGGATATATGATAATATCCAGTATCTACCAAGTACAGAACTATATCTGGAAAACTTATAGCGTATAGTCATAAGGAGTGGTTCATAACTGGGAGTGCGGAAGAAGTCTTTAAAAATATAAATTATTTTGGCAAAATTGGAATTTTCGATGTCATCGGCCAGTCGTTTCTTAAATTGAGTCGCACTACACAAGTAGTATTATATAATGAACAAGCAACAATAGTCAAGCTATCAGTAAATATAGTATTGTTTTGTACTTGATATATAAAGTGTACATTTTTTATATACGATATTTTTTAACACGGTGAAAAAATAGCAGTGTATTTTAGTTCTACAAAATTATTTTTACAAATATAGTTGATAGCTATTTCGGCTCACGCCATCGTCAGAACTATGCTTAAACTAACATTCGCTTATCTATATATAGCTGTGCAGAAAAGGCTCACAACAAATCCTCTCTCCTGTTCCAACGGCCTAGCTTGTTACTTTTACACAATGACACTTACTTTTTAAAATCCTAAATGAAACAATAGGTGTCTATGACAATAAGATTATATCTGGGACGGAAGTGGTCCTTCTGGAAGCAAATCAGACCACCCCTTTGTACAACGGCTGGACAAGTGGCGATCCTATTATGTTAGTTTGTTCGTTAAGAATCCTTTGTGATAATTGGTGTCTATTGATTTCCAGCTGTTCCAAAGCCGTCATTCTCCGACCCTTACTACAAAGATGCAAACATTTAGGGGCTGAGTTTGAATTTATATTATGTGATTCATTAATAACGTGATTAGCGAATTGTGAATCGGTTTTTTACTGTTGAATGATTTAACATGTTCCTTGATGTTACATGATATTTTTAATATAAACAATATATTTCGCAAAAGAAAATATTTTTCTAAATTGAAAAAGTCGAAACACATTTTTCGATGGGGTGCGAAAACCTATTTTTAGATTTAAAGGGTTCCGGCTCACTTAAAATGTTAAGAAACACTGGCCAAGAGGTATACCGAGTTCTTGTTTCTTACGTTTGTCACAGTAAAACACTTGTTCCAAAGTCAACTGAAATATTTGTTAATATAATATAATATTTACTGTTTCGTTTTGAGTACTTTTTTAAATGTATACAAATTTTTGTAATGAGAATACAAAACCAAAAGAACATAGAAAACAATTTTTAGGAATTTCAATTGAAGAAAATTAAGTTAGAAATAAAATGTTAACAATCTATTATAAATACTTAGTGAATAAAATAAAGACACATTTAATAGTTCAGATAGCTTTTTTGGCTTACGGTTTTTATCAGAACTACAGAGTGGCAGAACGTCGGATAGTTCTGACGATGGTGTAAACCGAAATAGTTATCAATTATCTACTTTATAATTATTGTAGAATTAAAATAAATTGTTATTTTTCCACCGTGTTTTAATGGAGTTCCATCAAACAAATGCCAATTCAATCGATACATAGTAAAGAAAATACTTTTAGAAACATAATGACTACAATATTTTATAGTGACGTTTGTTTCAGTATATTTAGTGATAATTTACAATATCGACTGAGGGTGCTTGATGTCATTTTAATATCAGATTTAAGTTCTTGATACTTTGTACATTTCCACATGTTTAGTCACTCACTCAATGCACAGTTTTGACAGCTTAAATATGATTTTTAAATTCCACCTAAACCGACAAGATTAAACAAAAAAAGCCAATACCGTCAGTTATAAGTGTAGTCTATCATATCAATTGTGAGTGTGTGATAAAACGTAGGAAGATGTCGAAAGACGAAATTAAATTGTAGATTATGTAGAAGATGTATGTAGAAGAAGAAAATGAAATATATGCGTTGTTGTTTGTTGCTAACCGATATCCGGAAAAAATGTCTTGCAAGACGCTAAAATTAAGCCAACGATATGATTGTTGATAATCATCTGATGTGGCCACACTAATGTAGGTTGCAAGTGTACAAGATATGCCTTATACTTGCCCATCTATAAATTAGAGGCTGATTTAACAGAAGATACTTAATTTTTATCATGATTAAAAATACAAGGGTTAACTCCCAATTTTTCCTAAGCCGAAATTTTCCACGTCCCGGGTAGCAACAATTTTTACTTAATTATGACTGATTTATCTACTGATCGAGATGTCATTGACGTAACATTGGTTTTTTAAAACTATCGTATCAATAAAAGAGATATTGGTTTTGCCATGGGAACAAACCTTCTCGATATATTACGTGTGTGAAATTTGTATTGCCATACTGATAAAGAATAGCGATAAAAATTTCGCGCCTAGTGATAATTCGGTGAATTTGTGTCTAAAAACGCCGCTATCGTCAGGAAGTAAGTGAGGCCGGGTTCACTAACAATCTACATTAGACGAATATTGGAGTGAATCGCTACAAATTGGCATAGCATACAACTTTCTTTTTGACACAATTTAAGTATTGCTTCTAAGTTAATTATTAAAGTGAAACAGAGTTGCACATCGGAAATTTTTATGAGATAAAATTAGTAAAAATACTTGGTTGAACTCACAAAGAAGACTTAACAATATTAATGTATTTTAGTTGCACAAAATTTGTGAGGTATATATTTAGTTGATAGCTATTTCGGCTAACGTTCTCATCAGATTTGTGTATATTTATAGTAAAGAAAGTAGGCTTTTGTGAATCTAACAATATTTTTTTATCACTTTTAAGGCGTTAACTGTCACTTCTTGATGGAAAGGCATGATATTTTAAATAATAAAACACATATTTTAGCATTTATTTCCAAAACAATTTTTTTTGATCAGAGCCGGTTTCGCTCATTAGTTGATAATGCTCGCGATCTTGTGTTTTTATTATAAAAAAAAATTGAATTGTTATAACTTTGAACGATTCCACATGTTTTGTCACTAACGACCCGGGTTTCGCCTTTCGGCATCTTCAGGCATTCTTAAATGACCGACTTTCTCACAAATGTATTTCCTATATTACGTCACCACCAAATTCAAATGAGTAGGTATCTCTAAGTTTAAAATTACCCAATTGCATTTTAATAAGAGTTGATATTATAAGTTGTAAAAACCGTTTATCAAAGAAACATCAACGGTTTTATTATTTATATGACTTATGCGTAATTGCAATATACAATTATGCAAAATATGCAATTGAGCGTAATTGTAACCGAATCAATAATAACTTTTAATGATAAACTGTTTGATGGCGAATAAGAGAAACCAGGTCGTTAGTGACAAAATATTTGCAATTGCTTAAAGTTTCAACAAGTCCAATATGATATTGAAATCCCATCAAATACCTTCAGTTGATATCATAATGGTTTAAATGAATCTATAAACAATCATAAAATTAATAAGTAATCATATTTTGTTTTATATATTTTATGATTTTTCATTTATTATATTATGTTTATATTTTATTTTTCTTTATATCAAACATAAATATAAAAAATATTCGATGGGAATAGGAAAAACGAGGAACAATTTAGTAAGAGAAATTGGATTCGATCGTATCACAGAAAATTTTTCGATTCAATCTGAGTGTCATACGAAGTCAAATGAACACCGACACGCAAAAATAATTTGTAAGCTATCTGTCGATGGGAGACATTTGATATGAAAAAATAACCATTGACTCTTATGCATGACATAGATGCATTCTGTCGTTCCATATTAAATGAAATCAGTTCGAAATAATCTTAACTTTTTGATGGAAAACAATAACAATTCAATAATTTTACTCACTGATAGATAGATAAATTTTGATGTTTATAATGATTAAGTATTGTATAATTATGGATAGCTATCATTCTCGAGAACGTATAATACAAGCCATTGTAACATATTTTTTTAATACTATTTTCACATTATGTTTTGGCCAGTGTAAAAAAAGAAATCGTTTATATTTAAAAAAAATATTAATTGGGTTGTTTGTAATTTGTATTCTAAAGTAAATTCTACTAAAAATGTTTTTTTATTATTGTTAAAATATGATACCATTCATCAAGAAATAACAGTTAACATATCCAAAGTTAAACCAATGTTGTGTGTATTAAACGTTAACATAACTGTTATATAATATTGTTGATTGAATTAACATTGGGTCTCATACATGGTTCTGGTATAGTTCTAACGAAGGCGTGAGCTGAAATAGCTATTAATTATATCTCATAAAAAAAATGTAGAACTAAAATAGATTGCTTTTTTTCCACCGTGTCGAAATATTTTACTGCAAATTATGTCATTTCTTGTTTTTGAAACGTTTTTGCCTACCAACAGTGCGAATGCGATAAGAAGCTTGATAAAATTAATTTGATTAATTCTCTCAAGGATTTTTTCTGAGAAATTATGATTACATTTTATACACGTCGCACACCTTATTTGCACCTTTGGACCTGTTTTAAATTTACAATAATACCCGGTCGCGATAATGATACGAATTTCCAATATATTTTGGTAATCTTTTTTGATTACTATCGTACATTCACGGTCTAATAAATAATGACAAAATATTCAGAATTGATACATGATTAAATGCTTTGGTTGGCCACACCAACAGCGATAAGTCATAATAGACAATTGAAGTATTAATGATTCATTTATATAAGATCAGTGGTTGGCAAATTCATTTATGAACTGCAGGGCTGTGGAGTCTACAAGCACACGACTACAACTAAAAAAAGTTTTATTTCACCAAATTGTTCATTGAGATATTTTTCAAAATCGTCCAATCGAAAAAAATGGTCGGAGACGCTCGTTTTTCTCAACGTCGACACCAAAGTCCTTGTTAATTACCGTTGATGTTGCCGTTAATACCGTTATGCCGAAATGGCTATCAACTATATCATATAAAAAAAATCTAGAACTAAAATATATTGCTATTTTTTCATCGTGTTATAATGGAGTTCTACCAAGTACATGCCAATTCAATCAATAAAATATTTGGAATTAAATTTATTTTATTTAAGCAGTATGTTACGTAAAGGGTATATTCAGTTAATGAGGTGAAATTATTGTTTTTGTTTGGTTTTTTGACCGCTAGGATATAGGGTACGGACGCATTGTTGTGGGTTTTTAACGGAATGTGTCGAATTAAAACACTTTCCTACTCAGTATTTGAAGGCTTTATTAAAGGCTCTCAGTTTCCTGGATGTGTTTACAAAAAACGTGGGCAAATGAAGCACTTCGTTTGGTTAATTGAGTTCGACTTCCAAGATCTTAGCGACATATTTTATAAGGCCTTTTATTAAGCACAGTAAAAAAAACAATCTATTTTAGTTCTAGAAAATTTATAAGATAACTATTTCGGCTTATAGCGGTGTAGAATAGGTACATAAATCTTATCTTCTGTTCTATTATAACATCCTAATTTAATATTGTGATTATGTTCAATTGATTTTTTTCTATTATTGAAACATAGATATAATATAGACATTTTTTATCGAGTAGGAATATTTTATTTAAATAATAAAACTGTTCATAGTTTATAACATCGATTGAAGGTGCTTGATGGAATTTCATGGATTAACGACTCGGGTTTTGCCTTTCGGCATATTCAGGCGTTCTATCACACGGATGCAATAGAACTGACATACTATTATATTTATAATAATACGTTAGTTCTGTAGTATATGACAAAACATGTGGAATCGTACAAAGTTTTAACAATTCAAATTTGATAAAATTATCTATTTACTCAAAATTAATTTAAACATTTAAAAAGTCATTTATTTCAATAAAATAAACAATTATGGCAATTTTGTCAGTTAGTCATTTAGGCCAGTAATTTTTAGTTGTTTTTATGGATTTTTGACGGGACTATAAAAAATGAACGATCCATCCGGGAAAATTTATTATGCGAGAACGGTTGATCGTGGTTCCACTGTATATACCATTATATATCTCTAACAAATTAACGCTATTTACTCTATGACACACGTGTTTTACGTCTTTGTGAACCATCCTCAGACTATCTATTGTATATAATCATATATTCATTTTAAAGAGAGAAATTTATTTTATTCTTTTAAACTATTTTTTTTTTATTATTAAATATGCTTCTGCCAGTTTGAGTGGGTTTAACTATTCAAAAGAAAATCCCCGTTTGGATTCTTACTAGTGCGAATTGGGAGAGCTGTTCGTAATGAGATTAATGCAATCTTTTATCGTAAACAGTAGGGTCACAGATGTGTTTTCCTTGCTGTTCAACGAATGGCCGAAATCTCTTGCGAATTTCATCAGTTAAAGATCATGGCGTACAATTTGAAAGCAAACTAACGTTCAATAATCACATTTAGATTACCTGTAACAAAACATTACACGTGTAGAGCTTTATCCTCTATATCGCCAGAGCTTTTTCGGATGTTTAAATTTTGATGATAAAGTTAGTGCGCTCGGATTTTGAGATACCCATGGAAAAATGTTCATCGGCTATCTTGGAAAAGGAAAAATAACAGTGAATGTTAAATGGCGGTAATAATGCGGTTGAAAGAAGAAAAAAAACAGAAAAAGCCACAAATGAATAAGGAAAAAGGACTCTTCCACGAAGACAATACACCGTGTTACAAATCGATCGCAACAATGATAAAAATTGTTATGTATACACCCCTTCTTTCACTGTAACATATATAGAAACTATGACATGCCATAATTATAAAGGTAGTTCTGACGATGGCGTGAGTCGAAATAGCTATCAACTTTATCTTATAAAAAAAATGTTAATCTAAAATACATAACTATTTTTTCACCGTGTTATAATTTATCTTATTTACTTACTCTATTGATTCACGAACATTATGTAAAGATGCAATAAACATCTAATCAAAATTTGCTATTATCATATACACGTAACCGCAAATGATATTTAAATATTATTATTAAAAAGAGAAACTATCATAACAAAACATCAACATTGATTGATACTGTAAATAAGCTTTCGATCTATACAGACTAATTCTTACTTGAAACGAAGAGAACTGACGTAAGGGTCCAATAGCTCAGTTGAACGTATTAAGACTTCTCTGTGTTCTGATTTTCAATCAAAGTGTATTATTATAATATTGTGCATATAACTTGTTTTATAATATAAAGTGACACATTTATAATTAATAATGTGTTTTATTAAATCCTTAACAAAATTAGCGAATTACTTCTGTATCCACCATAATGTCCAGATTTAATCCCGAGTAACTATTACTAGATTGCAAACCTTAACATAAGAGGTGATCGCTGAACCTGAAGCGTATTTCTAATGGTTGGATAGGTCGAATAGTTAATAAGAAAAAGGGGTCGGAGTCGATCGTTTTTCAGAACTTTGACTCCACAGCCTTATATATGAGAGCTTTGAAAAAAACCTACAGTTTCCGGTACGGATTAAATTGGCCTATTTAATGGCATTACGACAGTAATACAAATTCAAAGGTGGTTCAAAATCCATTTTTTTTTATCGACGATTGTGTCTGGTGTAGTCATAGTGAACTTTATAATGTGAATATTACATTTTATTCATATTTCGGTTCTTTGTTTGTTTTTCGTAACAATTTTTAATCTTTCCGCCGACAATAACAACTGATAAGATTTCGTCTGAGAATTAGCGTTTTAATCAATTCATTATTATTGGCCCGTAAATACTTTATGTCTGATTTCTGGAAATGATTACATGAATACGCCAATAAAAAGAAAATATTCACAGCTTAAAAACAAACGGCGACTAAGTTATGATACACTTGGAATTTTTTTGAATAAAAACAAATTCACAAAAGATCAGATTTGAAATACTCAATTGAAATTAATCTTCGATGTGATAATTTATCGGTTATTTTGATCTCAGAATCGTACCATTTTTCCGTGTAGATAGACAATCGGTTTTGGAAAAGGAAATCTTTAAATATCGAATCACTGAAACAAAAAAGGAACATTGGTAGTATTAAACAAAAATGATTAAGTGTAAGATATGATAGCGACAATTAATTGCCTGTGGATGTGTGAGAATTTCAATGTAAATCAGTTTTACTTGTTTGATATCCGACGTACCTTATACGACAACAACAAAAGAAGAATGATGAAATCAATTCAATTTATTTGCAAAAAATATTTTCATATGATTTTTAATATCTTAAATAATAAAAACACATTTTTTAGTACTTATTTCCACAATATATTTTTTGATCAGGACCGGTTTTGCTCATCGCGAGAATTCAGCATCGAGCATCAGTTTTGCTCGCGATGAGCGAAACCGGTCCTGATCAAAAAATATATTGTGGACCAATATGAAAAATTAAATTTCAAATATTTTAATGATTTTTAATATCATTCATAAAATTAAAGTCATTATTTTTTGATTTAATAAACCAATAAAAATTAAATTGAAATAAAATGATTTCTCTAAATAAATCTTATTACTAGGGATTGCATTACCAGTTTACCGATTAACCGGTAAATGGCCCAAAATGCACCAGTGTTAATCACTGGTAAATTAAAAAATTTACCGGGTTTTACCGGAAACGTTTTTATTGTGAATTAATGCCAGATACAGGCATATTATAACGAATTTTTATTATGTTATGTGCATGATGGATTCAGAAGTTATTTTTCAACTCATTTATTAATAACCTCTATAATCCCAAACATGAATGTATATTAATAGATACAAATTGTGCATTCATGTATAAAATATATATATACTACATCAATAACTTAATGGATTAAATAATATTTTAGCGTATGAACTTCTTATAGACAGGTAAACCAAATATTACGTAGTCATAATTTAAATTAATCAATCTTTGTGTGGCGAATAATAAATTATATGATTTACTTAAAAAATACGTATGTATTCACCTGAAATGTATTTTAAATTATTAATGTTTCAATCCAGGATACCATTAGCGTAGTGAAAGTAGCCACGTACAGTTACACTTAAATGATATAATCCACGTCTATTTTTTTTCATTTACCGGTAAATTAACGGTAAACCGGCAAGAGGTGAAATTATTTACCGTTTACCGGTTATTGAAAATTGACGGTAAATTGCAATCCCTACTTATTACTTATTTAAATAAAAAAACACATTTTTTTACTTATTTCCACTATATACTTTTGAATCCATGGTTTTGTATACCTGCTGCCTCTAACTCAAATATTTTGTATAAATATACTTGTTTGTAAATTGTATTCTATCAGTTGATAATGCTCGCGATGAGCGAAACCGATCCTGATCAAAAAATATATTGTGGAAATAAGTACTAAAACATGTGTTTTTCTTATTTAAAATGTCATTTCTGCCTTTCTTGCCTTTCCATCAAGAAGTGACAGTTAACACTTTAAGACTCCACAGCCCTGGTTAACTCTCTAGATCAGGGATTCCCAAACCCATGCCCACGGGCACCATGGCGCCCACGGAACAATTCGTGTGTGCTCACCACTATTTGAGCGTAACAGATTTTTTCATAAACACTAATTAAAAATGTAAATTATTGTTTTGAGTATATGTACAATATATTTGTTAGAGTTTTTTTTTTTTTGAGTAACTAGGTTTATTATATAGTGACAATAAACATAGAGATCATCTTTTTTATTTATTACTCAGGTCTAATTATATCCGTAGAAAAAAGTGGGTGGCGCCCGCCACCCTACCGATATTTAATAATGCGCTCTAGAGTACAAAAAGCTTGGGAATCCCTGCTCTAGATTATTAAAATACAAAATAAACCTTTCAGATCAATAAAAATTGTATTTTGTTTCTCAGTTTGCTGTTTTTCTAGCTTCGTCCATTTGTCCTTTAGACCCCGAATGAAGAATCATAAAAAAACTTTCAACAAATAATTTATTCGTAAGTAATTTGTATGTTTGCTTATATACATAATTTCGGAATCGTAGGCGGGTTTTTCCCGTTCCTCTTGTCCGCGTTCTTCCTCCTAACCACCCACCGGTCTGAACTGCAGACTGGCGCCCAATGTCTTTTATTTCCTCCCAGCATTTCCGTATACACATTCATTTCCGGTAGCAACCGTTTTACGCCTTTCATTTTCCATTATATTATCATGACTTTGTTTTCCAGGCGCATTTAGTGATGAAAATTAATTTTCGGTGTATAAACGCCAGTCCTGTAGACGAGTGGTCAATTTCCGTAGATGACAATCCAATCAAGTCGTATTTGTGTTTAGTCACTTTTAGAGTTTTAACTGTAACGTCTTTTTGCAAAGGCATTGTATTTAAAATAATAATAACACATACTTAAATACAATTTACATAATATTTATTATGATCAAGACCGGTTTCGTTCATAAAATACATTGTTATTATGTAAAGTATAATCCTTTTTCAACGAGATGCTATAGTTAATATCCGAAAAGTGACTAAAGAAAAACACTACTTGCTTGGATCATTGTTAATGGAAATTGAACACTCGTCTGGCGTTTATACAAGGAAAATTAATTTTCACTACTAAATGTGTCTGATAACAAAGTCATGATAATATATTGAAATTGAAAACAATCGATATATCGAGTGAAGGTGCTCTATGGAATTTCAATTTCAAATTTTAATTATTGAAACTTTGTACGGTTCCAAGCGCTTTGTTACTAACAATCCGGTCGACCCATCGGTTCCGTTGCACTCGTGTGATAGAATGCCGAAAGGCGAAACACGTTAGTGATAAAACACGTGGGTCGTACAAAGTTTTAACAATATTTTTTTTATCAATTTACTCATTCAATTGTCAACACGGTGAAAAACACGACGAAAAAATAGCAATATATTTTGGTTCTACAAAATACATTGCTATTTTTTCACCGTGTTATAATGGAGTTCTACCAAGTAAATGCCAATTCAATCAATGAATTTAATCGTCAAACAAATTTTTTGTGAACAAATGTACAAAGGGTGGACTACGAAGCTTTTTAACACTAAAAAAAATGATTGTCGAAAATTTGTGCGAAATAATAAATATTACAGAAAAAGTTATCGACGGTGACTAAAATATTATTTTCCATCAGGACCTTGGCTCGTGTTTCGATTTGAGGATGGCGGCTGATGATGAATAAATCATTTCTCTACTGGAAGTAGGTCAATTTTTGCTGATGTTTTTTTCGCAAATCTGATGATTAATCAAGGTCACGTGAATTGGGTAGATACAAGAAAAAATAGTGTTGAGCGAAAAAAAAATGTTATCTTTTACGATGTGAGATTAACATTATCTTTATCAAACTTTAATCACGCAGGAAATGTTCAATCTTGTTAATAATTAAGTACTTATTCGATTATTGATAATTGATTACAAAGTCATTGATATTTTATCCATTGTTTTAGTCCGGGTCTATTCCAAATGCTTTCTGTGGCCACATTCCTATAGATATTTGGAATGTATGCATAACATACTTTACAAATGTGTGTAAAGATCAAAATTCTAAAACAGTAATTTTAACGATTTAAAAATTGAATAATATTATTTTTTGACAATATAAATCGAATTCTGTTTACTATCTTCGTTTGAATTTTCTGTACGAATTACTACACCCAGTCCTTTTTTTACGCGATACATTGGTTCCAGAAAAAGGCTCGTAAAAAAATCGCGTAAAAAAAAATATTTCTCGCAATTGCGTTATATTTCTTTAAACACCCTAAAACATAAATTCGCATAATATCCGATACACTTGTTAACATTTGGCAATTGTATGTGTATTTAAAAAAATGGAATGCTATACAAAATTAGGTTTTAAAAATACACATATTTTTTTTATTTAAAAAAATGATGAAACGTACATGCCTAGCACCATATATTAATGTCTTCTTTAAAACAAATTTGGGGAAAAAATTACGTAAAAACGAGTGAAGCGCGTAAAAAAATGTTGCGGTACCGTCCAAAAAAATCGCGTATAATCGAATTCGCGTAAAAAAAGGACTGGGTGTACTTCACTTTAAATCATCGATTTTTAATGAAATTTGAAGTCATTTTTAGGTCACCTGTGTTCTTGGTGGAAAGTTATGATATTTTAAATAATTACCACCAAGACTGGGGAGTCGCTAAAAAACATAATTCCGACTCCGATTCCGACATTGACGAACAACACGAATCCGACAATTTTTTTTTATTTTGTGACGCGTTTTGCTTCAATGTGAAGCATATTCAGACTAGAGTGGTACGACTTGTATCACGCTAGTCTGAATATTTTGTATATTTAGTAAATATATAAAAAAAAAGAATTTTAACTCAAATATTTTGTGTTAATAGACTTGTTTGTAAATTGTACTTATCAGTTGATAATGCTCGCGATGAACGAAACCGGTCCTGATCAAAAACATATGGTGGAAATAAGTACTAAAAATGTGTTTTTGTTGTACAAAATATCATGCCTTTCTATCAAGAAGTGACAGTTAACACTTAAAAAGTTAAAACAAAAGAAATTTGATTTTTGCAGAACTAAAATACATTGCTATTTTTTCACCGTGTTATAATGGAGTTATACGAAGTTAATGCCAATTCAATCAATAATTTGATTTATATTCGATTACGTTCGTGAGATGTGTGTTTCTGAAATTGAAATGCAATATATTGTTCTACAAAACTTATATAGTTGATAGATAGTTCAGCTGATGCCTTCATCAGAACAATGAGTAAGACGAAATTGTCTTTTCACTCTTTTTTGTATCTGGGTGGATATTCCAAATTCAAAATTAACATAATTAGATTATGTTGCCACCAAAAAACTATTTTCAGTGGTGCAATTATTTTTATATAACATTAAAAACATTTAACAGATTGAATAAAATTATTCTAATTTCGAACCGAACCAGCCAGAAGTGTGTAATTATTGAGGTAGTTAATTTCTTAGAGCGAAAAACATTCGCGGTGAGTGGCTTCCGCTGCAAAAATAACATCAAGCTAATGCTGCCGGCAAGAAAATCAAAGAAAGAAAAGGAAGAAAACATAAGAGGAAAGGACGGTCGGGCGCCAACAGGAAACGGATGCAGGAGCCCACCGGAAACGACGCGACGCCATTTCGTGTTACATTTAATAGCTTCTCCCGAGCAAATGTAGCGTAAATTTTAATTATGTGGTAAGTTTTTTTAGTACATTGATTTTTGAATAAAATTCATTGTTGTCGTTCGCCGTGTCGGTTTATAATGCAAAAATCAAAGGCCATTTTGTTTTCAAGATTTCAGAAATCACTGATTGAATATCAGAGCTTAAAATATATTTTTTTTATCTTTACAAAATGAATTCATAACATGTCGATCAAAAAACACTCACCACTTGAGTTTCATCCGTTTGCAACATTTTTTTTGTCTGAAATTGTACATTGTTACGACATTCCCATTTTGATAATCAAATTTCACGAAACACCCTCAATCAATATACTCGTGAAAACATATTCGTTCCGGTGACATTATATTCGTTTCAAAACTTTTATTGAAGCCATAGACAACATTACGATATTATATTTACGATAAAAGGCTTAATAGATATCCAGTGTCCGAATTGTACTTTAGCTGTTTCACATGTCAACTATACATGTGAAACAGCTAAAGTACAACACCCCCATTCACAACTCCGAATTATTCGCCGGCTTGATATATTCGACGCAAATCCCCCAATTGCATGATCGCTTGGCGTTACACACACAGCCAGGCGGCCGTCTGTGTGGTGCATACAGTTAAATATTGGTTAGCGTCTGTGTATTCAACAGATGCCATGCTATACACGTAGAGCCGGGCGACTGTCGTAGGCATTTGATCACTTAGTAACTAAATATTTCGTCGATATTTATAAATCTTTTTTTGTTTTACAAAACTAAGAATAATCTTAGTTTTGCATTTCTCGCGGTAAAAAACAAAATCTCTAATTTTGTATGAGATTCAATCCCCCAATTACACGGTCCCAACTTTAGTGTAAATGCGGTTTTACTGTATATTATTACAGCTTAGGACGCTGTGAAGTCACATGATACGGTCGCTATTTTTAACATTCAAAAGTAACAAAAAATATAATGTTTGTAACTGCAAAAAGTATTGAGAGAACATATATAATCCAATTTACGTTGAATTTCGTGTCTGCTTAAAATCGAAAATCCATATATGGACATGGTTCCTTTTATTGGTCCAAGCGCCGACAAAACGACTTTGAGTTTGCAAAGAGGGAACATTATTACCTCATTGATTGCGAAAATAAGAGCCTCTTTTTAATTTAAGTACCGTATCTTTCTGCATGCACCCACTGACGTCTTGATACCAAACCAGGGCGCGCGAATTCAAATAGTTAATTTTTAGGAACGGAGGAAAGAGTAAACACGGTGCAAAAATAGCAATGTATTTTAGTTCTACAATTCTTTTTATAAGATATAGTTGATAGCTATTTCGGCTCACGCCATCGTCAGAACTATGTTTAAACGAACATTTGCTTATCTATAATATATATGTTATATAGCTGTGTAGAAAAGGTACGCAATACATCTTCTCTTCTGTTTTAACGACGTAGCTTATTTCCTGCTAAAACTAAAATTAAAAGTTTTGAAAATGTGAATGAAACTAAATAGTCGGCAATTTCAATAAGCTTTGATATTGGACGGGGTGGTTGTTACGGTTTATTACGGGTAGACAATAGCCCCTCGCAATGGTCTGAGGAGCGGTGACAGATTTATATTAGTTTGTTCGTTAAGAATTTCGCGTGATAATTGATATCTATTAATTGAAAAAGACATGGAAAGATTAAACTTTTCCGAAGTCACGTAGGTAATCCGTTATCGCATCAAATTCGAGGCAGATGGTTCAAGCATTGAATGTCATTTGTAAAATCTAAATATGTTTTTCAATACCTAACACACCTGTCATACGACATGTAAGCAGTGCAATTTTTTCCATATCGATTTTTCGTATTTACTAAATGATCAGATTTGAATTTTTACAACTTTGTACAATTCCACGTGCTTTGTCATTAAATACCCTGGTTTCGCTTTTCGGTATCTTCAGGCATTCCATCACACGAATGCAACAGAACTGACGCACAACAAACATTCAGCATCGTCTATATACCAAAGGTATTCATTGAAGGAAAACACAGACCCCAAGGCAAGAACTAAATGGCAGCAATTTTTTTTAAATAATATCGATCTAATAACAATTAACACAATTTTATGATAATGCTCGCGATGAGCGAAATCGTCCCGTAAATTGAGTTGTGGAAATAACTACTAAAAATGTGCTTTATTATGTATAATGAAATCCCTTTCTTACTTCAAGTGACATTTAACACCTTAAAGTGACTAGAGTAGTTGCTCTCATGTGCTGATTTGTCTGTGGCCACTAATAGTTTTACAGTAAATATTGATATTCATAAAAATGTGTTTTTACAAATGAATTCGTAAAATTATTCTTATTTTAAAATTGATTGAATAAACCTAAATTATCCAGCATTTAGTCGAGTTTAAGTAAAACACCGTTTTAATAATAAAACTGTTCCTAAAATTTTGGTCATAGTTATACGTTGACCATGAATCAAGTCAATATAATGAATTAACAACAATTGCTTGGTTAATTTTGTCGATTTTACTTACAACTGTATATTGTGAAAGATCATTCGGTGTAATGCATTATATAAAAAATACGCATTGAAACTACTTTTATCACATTTGGTGCGGCCACGAGACATTTCCATATGATTGCTGATGTATATATTGCGGCCACAGTGAAATTTCACGTGAGAACCGCTGGACTAGAGTATAATTTCTCAATAGGTCAATCAATAATATTCATCGCTATAAAAGGGCTTACAGAAATGCAAGCTATAAATTTATATCCACACCATTTCGTATGGCTCCTATCGTTAATTATTATATGTTTTAATTGTCTAGGGAAATTACATTAAAATTCTGTAGGGCAACCCTGTTACAGCTCGGAATATAATGCAATCCGTTGCACAGGATGCGGGAAGAGGAGCAATAGAGAGGCAATGGAAATGTTTCTCAGTGCATGTGACATAAGTTTAACGCTCTGAAGTCAAAATAAACGAAACATTTCTAGTATTCAAATACAAGGCATACACGTATTGTATCACAAGAAAGACGTATGTCCTATAATAAGAATGTCACATATCATTGGCACGATTAAATCATAGCTAATGTAACAATACACAAAAGAAGCATATTCTATGTACAGGTAGTCCTTGACTTACGACCATTCGCACTTACGACCAAAAAATAGCATTTTTTAAAAATTGTATTACGGTGCGCCTTTGTCAATCCTGTCGTTTGTTTCTCACTTCTTCCCTTCGTTGTTTTTAAATTATGTATACATAATTCAGTTAACACAGTGTTTTTGAACTTAAACATAGATACACATTAATAAATACTAATAAAATAATAATAATATAATATAATACTAATAATACATATACATATATATAATACTATACATAAATATAATACTAATAATACATATACACTCTCGGGGGAGTCTGTAACCCCTAGAGAGCGTGTCCCCAGGTGGCGGATAGGGGAACACTCTTCAGGTATTGAAGGGTAGGAGAGAAATTAAGTATCTCCCGCGGACCAACAGATCTGGCCCTCCAGGTTGGGGGTTGGGCAAAGGGCTAACCACCCTCTCCCATAAAAACACAAACTTGTTACGAACACCGTACAACGCCTCGGACACAGGATAACCAAACCTCGACGACCCGGAACGAAAAATGGACTACGAATCGGATTTTGGAACGTGCTCAGTCTCTATCGAGCAGGAGCATCTCAAAACCTTGTGGACGAACTGTCAAAATATAAAGTTCAAATCACCGCCATCCAGGAAATCCGTTGGCCGGATAGCGGAGAAATGACAGTTGGACAACATGTTATCTACTACAGCGGAAACACAGATGGAAAACATGTATTCGGGACAGGTTTTGTTGTTGCTAAGGAAGTAGCTGATGCTATACTTTCCTTTGAACCCGTAAGCGAGCGCATATGTGTTCTCAGAATCAAAGGAAGATGGTTCAATATATCACTTGTGAATGTACATGCCCCGACAGAGGCCTCAGATGAGGCCGAAAAGGACGATTTTTACGATCTTCTTGAGGCAACCTTTGATAGACTTCCGGGACATGATATCAAATGTGTGCTGGGAGACTTCAACGCGAAAGTAGGAAAGGAAGCTGTGTTCAGACCCTTTATTGGAAAAGAGAGCTTACATGAACATACCAATGAAAATGGTAAAAAGATGGCTTTCTTCTGCAGCGCCAAAAACTTGATCGCTAGAAGTACCACTTTTCCTCATAAAAACATTCACAAAGTGACTTGGAACTCAAGGGATGGAAAGACATTCAACCAGATTGACCATTTACTAATTGATAGAAGACACCAGCAAGCTATCGAAGATATTCGAAGCTACAGAGGCGCTGACTGTGATACGGACCACAATTTATCGATAGCAACCTTTAGGGAAAAACTCAAAAAGACAGCCCGCAAAAACGCGAAGACGAGAGTGAAGTACCATTTGGAAAAGCTAAAAACTCCAGAAGGAAGAGAAAACTACAGAAGTGAATTGAACAGTCAAATTCAAAATATGGTAGAACCCACCGAAGGAGAAGCTTTTAATATCGATGAGAGGTGGAAATCATTAAAGGAAGGTATAGTCAAAGCTGCGGAAGCCTCGATAGGATTGGCACCCAAGAATGTTAAGTGCCCATGGTACGACGATACCTGCCGAAAAATGGTGGAGGAAAGAAGAGCAGAACGTGCGATCTATCTGCAAAACACTCAAAGCGAAGAAGCACAGAAAAGATATAACGAGACATGCAAAAAGGTCCGAAAGCATCTGAGAAAGTGCAAACGAAGTTTCATCAAAAGTAATTTTGAGCAGATGGAAGAAGAAGCAAAACGGAATAAAACCCGGTCATTCTTCTCTAAAGTGAACATCGAAAAGAGAGGCTTTCAGCCTTGCACGCTACAAATCAAAGACCTACAAGGTCAGATAGTGGCAAACAAAGAGCAAGTGCTTAACATATGGAAGTCCCACTTTGAAAGTTTACTTCAACGCTCTGCACCAGATGAACCTTTGGAATCGCCAGATATCGCTACAGCAGAACCTCTAATACCACCACCAAGTAAGTCAGAGTTAATGGGAGCACTTAGTTATTTAAAGAATAACAAAGCGGCCGGCAATGATAATATTCCATCAGAGCTACTCAAGTATGGAGGAGAAACCCTTCTTAACGCCATGCTTGAATTACTGCAAGAAATATGGGAAGAAGAAAAGATCCCCGAAGAGTGGAAAGAGTCACTGGTTTGTCCTATTTTCAAGAAAGGAGACAAACTCAACTGTGCAAACTACCGTGGCATCTCTCTTCTTCCTACTGCATACAAAGTTCTGTCAAATATTATTCTCGAAAAAGTTCTGCCGTATGCTGAAAACATTCTCGGTGACTACCAATGCGGCTTTAGAAGAAACCGCAGCACCACTGATCAGATCTTTACACTGCGCCAAATATTTGAAAAGAAATGGGAATACGCCCAAGATGTTCACTGTCTCTTTGTGGATTTTAAAACTGCATATGACTCTATAGATAGAGAAGCTCTCTGGAATATATTGAAGGAATTCCAAATACCATCAAAACTTATAAATATAATAAAAGTATGTATGGATGGATCCAAGAGCAGAATTCATATGCAGGGTAGTCTATCAGAATCTTTTGAGGTGACAGCAGGACTAAAACAAGGAGACTCCTTATCACCTATGCTATTCAACCTAGCTTTAGAGAAAGCCGTAAGAGAGGCAATGAAAGCAGAAGGCGGAGTTATAATGAATGGGTCCCACAAAATATTGGGCTACGCGGATGATCTAGTGGTGCTCGGAGAATCTGAAGACGAAATAAAAGACATTTTCACTCCTTTGGAGGACACAGCAAAAAGGTTAAACCTACGAGTAAATGTGAGAAAGACTAAGTATTTGAAAATGACAAGAGGCAACGAACCCTCTGGAGACATTGTAATAAGAAACTCCTCGTTCGAGAGAACCTCTCTTTTCAAGTACTTGGGCTCTAATATTTCCTCTAGAAATGAGATGACTTTGGAGCTTGCTGACCGACTGAGAAGTGGAAATGCAGCGTACTTCGCGCTAAATAGTCTGTTTAGGTCCAAAATGCTGTCCATCAAAACCAAGTGCCGGGTGTACAACGTGATCATTAAGCCGATAGTCATGTATGGATGTGAAACCTGGGGTTTAACAGAAAAACAAGAAAAGGCCCTCCAAGTATTTGAAAACAGAATCCTCCGGAGAATACTTGGACCCGTTAATGAAAACCACCAGTGGCGCATTCGTACGAACGCTGAGCTCTTCGACCGATACAAACCAAGAATCATTAATGTCTTGAGATCGAGAAGGCTCAGATGGGCGGGTCACGTTGTACGATCTGAGAAGTCTAGAGCTCTCCATAAGACTTATGAAGGAACACCAGCTGGCACCCGACCTCTCGGTCGCCCTCGACGGAGATGGGCGGATAACATTCAAAAGGATGTTGAGAGGCTGGGGATAGTCAACTGGAGAGAAAGAGCGCTCGACAGAGATGCCTGGAGAGAGGTTGTGCAGTCGGCCATGGACCTGAACGGCCCCTAGCGCCATTTTATAATAATAATATATAATAAATACATATACACATTTAATTTCTGAAGTGAATAAGCAATTAATCGCGCCCATAATGATTAGCAAACGGAGTAGATGTGACAAAAAAATAGAAATGTATTTAGGAAAAAAAACTTTAAATAATTAAACGATATGAGAATGGTAAAAGAGTGAAGGACATAGCTGACGATCTACACTTGTCACATTCAACGATCTCTACAATTTTGAAGAATAAACTTAGCATCAGTGAAACTGTTAAAGGAGCAACATCCATAAAATAGACTTATACTTAAACTTATAGAAAATGATTTGGAAGATTTTACAAATGACGAATTATTATTCATCAAAAATCAATGGGTTGAAGAAGAGACTAAAAAAAAGAAATGATCTTGGAATCTCCATAAAAATTGCATTCAAAGAAATAAAAGTAGTCTTCCTTCAAATTGACCAAGTAATGCAAAAATTTGCAAAAATGGATTTGGATAACGAAAGATTTTTTTAGTATAAGCCGCCGTATTCAGGAAGATCTTGCTTGCTACAAAGAAATATACAGGGAACCAGAGCAACAAACAACTCAATTAAAATTGGAAATGTTTTTTAAAAAGATTACTACGGCTTCTTCTTCCACTACTGATGATGAGCCAATGGGTTGTACTTGTATAAATACAGATGACGAAAGATTTAAAAATTTATGAAGTTAATATTTTATTTTGTGTTAATAAATAAGTATAAACTTAACAATAAAAAAAATCACAAGATTTATTTTAATATGTAAGTATGTACATATTTTGTATGAAATTCGACTTACGACCGATTCGACGTACGACCAAAGTCTAGGAATGTATCTCGGTTGTAAGTCGAGGACAACCTGTACAAAGTTGGTAGACGTATTGTTTTTTTTTATCTTTGATATTTCAATGAAGAGATCGATATATTTTTATTATTATATTAATCTTCTAGGTCAGGGGTAAGATTTTTGTTAATTAGAAAGTCAGTTGTCTTGGAAACAGGATAACAAAGGTAATAGAGAACTGCGTGTAACGTATGGATTTTTAGGGGGAAAAAAACGTTCGAAATGTTTTATTTAAAAAATAATTAAAACGGTTAAAATACTTCTGACGATGGCGAGCCGAAATAGTTATCAACTATATCTTTAAAATTTTGTAGAACTAAAATACACTGCTATTTTTTACCGTGATATAATGTTGTTCTACCAAGTAAATGCCAATTCAATCAACAAATTAAAACGGTGCCCATGCATCGCTTTTTGCCCTCAGACTGCTAACGTCTCAACTGTTGAGAAGGCTGATTTTTCTATATTGATAGTTGATACCCAAAAGTCTATGAATTAGCAGTGGTTAAAACCTTCTTGTACTCGCTTATTTTTGAGTCGATGCATTGCTTTATTTGTCCTGTCAAACTCAATAAGATTGTTTCAAACCAATATTATTCAATAAATTTTTGAAGTCTAGGTGTTGAAATATCCTTTAGACGGCTCAGCAAGGAATGTGTTAATAGCTTTACTATATCTGGCAAATGGCTACTTATTTTTAATTGAATACATGATTTAAATTTTCATCCCTTGATCGCATGCAACTCATATTGACCAATGTGAATGTAGTCATGTGGAGACGGGGTAGAGAGTATGCCGTACGAGTCGAAGTTTTATCTCATAAGCTCAAAAGTTATTATGATGTTTGAGATGAAATGAAATTGGAGTATATGTCCGAAGAGCCTACGTATATGAAAGAGCCGCTCTTTCTGACGTTTGTACTAAATCTGTCAATAAGTCAAGTGACCACTATTTGATGCTGAACGCGAGAATATTAGTTGTGATCCAATCTTTCATTTCCAAACTAAAATACTGTGTACCAATTGTAATACCGAAGTATTTTACTAGTATGGATTTGACTGTCACTTCTTGGTGGAAAGGCAATCTATTGAAACAATAAATACACAATTTTTAGTACTGTTTCCACAATATATTTAAGATCAGGATTAATTTTTATCATCACGAGCATTATCAACTGTCTGAGCAATTGTGTTTTATTTATTAAAAGAAAATGATTTTCCTCTATGAAGTAACATTTAACATTTTAAAAGTGAAACATCCACGTACCAATTGTCCACTTAATAAAATATTGTCTGAGACTTTCCCCGCTTTTGAAGTATTATATTTTTAAGTTCTCTCGAAAAATTTAGAATCTGGAATATAATATATAAGAAAGGTCATATTAAATAAAAAAATAATTATCTCGTGCTGTTACGCATATGTTAGAAGTATGTTTTGTTTGTATTATATATCAGCGGTCGGCAACGTTATGCATTAGTGTACCACACAGTACAGGAAAGTCAGTGAAATATAACTATATATTAAATCAATTGTATATAAATATAATTTTATTCGATTTTAATAATAAACGTTACAGAAAAAATACAATATTTAAATATAAGTGACTCCTTTGAGGTTCAACGTTGGACGCTATCATGTACTGAAGAACTGTTTGTTCAATATCAAATTTGAATTGTTGAAACTGTGTACGATTCCACATGCTTGGTTCATAGTAATTATAGTATTTGTTTTGTTTTTAGTTGGTAATTTTTAAGGCGTGCCACCAAAAATGCCTTCGCGTACCACCTAATGTTACACATAACGTAGGTTGCCGGAAGCTGTTATAGATTTAAACTTTTAGATCAAGTGATATTATCACAGTCTGCATTATATATTATATTACATTATTCCAACGATTAAATAATTATTTCTCGATGAAAAAACAGCAATAATAATAGTTGTAAAAAATACATTGTTATTTTTTCAGCGTGTTATATTGGATTTCTACCAAGTAAATGGCAATTCAATCAATAATAAATTCTGCTTCCTTATAATTGATTCATCACAAAATATTTTATTGTGTAGACGAATTATTTGACTTTTCTTCTGAAAAAAATCGCCATGGAACATCTAGTATCGTCTGGCGTCACGTCGGTGTTCCGCGGCACACCGGTTGCGGTGCACTGCTATACAAATATACAAAACAAAATTTTTGATACTATATATATATATATACGCACTGCAAACAATATTGCACGAGAACGCCGCCCAAGAAGACGGTGTTGTTTTGTCGACCGGCGAGAGACGTTGGCAGCGTGACGTCACAAGCCGGATCTGTATCCGCGTTCTTGGAACTGTGATGACGTCACAAGTCTGAAATGCCGGCCTCCTACAACACACGGTCGCCGTGGTAGGAAGTTCGTACGGGAGCCAGAGGTGCGCACGCCTCCGCTTTATGTCAAGTAAAAAATAAAATTTTATTCAAAACATTATTCTGACCGGCGACATTTTTAAGGTGTTACTGCCACTTCTTGGTTTCGAATGAATTATATTTTAAGCAATAAAAATTATCTTTTAGTACTATTTCTACGATATATTTTTTGATCAGCGATCATAATACTGTGATAAAAATAATACCATGATAATGCTCGCAATATGTGAAACTGTTCCTGATCAAAAAAAATATTTATTTTTATTTAAAATATAGATTTTTTTTTATATAATTTACAATATCGATTGAGAGTGGTAGATACATTTTGAATTTGAATTGTAAGCTTGGTAAATTTCAACCTGTTTTTTCACTCACTACCCGGGTTTCGATTTCAGTATCTTTAGGCATTTTATCACACGTAACAATTTGAATTTGAATTGTTGCAACTTGGTAAATTTCAACGTGTTTTTTCACTCACGACCCGGGTTTTGATTTCGGTATCTTCAGACATTCTATCATACGGATGCAATAGAATTTACATTCAGGTCATGGTTAGGTATATTGCAGTCGTGTGATGGATTGCATGAAGATGTTGAATGGTGAAATTCGGGTAGTGAGTGACAAAACATGTGGAAATGTCCAATGTTTCAACAGATAAACACATAAAATTTGGTATTGAAATTACATCGTGTCGATAAATGACTTCGATGTCGTAAATCAAATTTTACTAGACCAGCGATACTCAAACTGCGACCCAAATAGCTCTTACATTTTTTACGTTTACGTCACCAAATATTTTTTTATTGTTGTTTTCAACATGTTTTCAATATTGGGTTGCAACCGGTCAGTTAGCAAGTGGATATGATCGGTGCTGCACTTGTGCTGTTTAGCCAATACATTTTATATTTTGTTCTTATGCTGGTAAGTCTTCTTTAATAAATAAATAAATATTCACAAAACATAAAATAGTTTTATTTTAACATCACAATACATACATAAATATGTATGTCGTATAGTATGTGTTACATTTACAGTTTACTATTAATATGTTGCAGCCCACTTAGAAAAGCAAAAATTGGAATGTAGCGCTAAGGAAAACAAGTTTGAGTATGGCTGCTCTAGACTAGGGTTCCGTATTTCGACATCTTTAGGAATACTATCACACGAATGTTAAATAGAACTGACAGCCAGTGGCAGGTTGGAGTTTATATACAAGAGGAATAATAAACTAAGCATATCAGCCCTAAGACTGATATATGTAATTTTAAAACTACTACCGATTTCATTAAAATGACATTCACATTTGGAAAAGATAATGTTACAAACAATACAATCTGATTTATTTCCGGTAACAGGTTTTAACATTAAACAATTATCATAAAAATATGATGAATATCCACGAAACACCCTCAGTCGATACTGTATAAATGCGAGTACAATTTTTTTTCAGCAATTCAATCTAAAAAAAAGGGTCGTGTTTTTAGTCAACGACGGAGCCGTGAGAAACGAGATACTCCGACTACATTTTCGATTAGATGATTTTGAAGAATATCTCAATGAACAATTTGACCGATTGATTGGTTTATCTTTAATTTAATGCACTTTATTAAGAAATGTATAAAAATAAACTTTTTTAGTCAGAGTCGGATTCGTTGTTTTTATTGTTAACGACTCCACAGCCCTGATTGTAATGTAATTCAATTTTTTTTTGTTCTCATTTCACACACTATGTAAATGTGAAGCCGTAGAACATAATTCTATTAAATTATTCAAATGCGATGTAAAAAATATTAACCTTAAAAAGAGTTTCCAGAGCTTACATGTCTTATGTCACCGGCTTCCAAAATAGGGTAGGCGTTCAAATCCAAAAGAGGCAGCAAAAAGCTTAAACTCAAATTTTCTCAATAGTTTTACGAAACTTTGAAGCTATACTCATTCACTTTAAAGTTGGTAACTGTCATTTCTCGGTGGAAATGAATGATAATTAAAATAATAAAAACATTTTTATAAATACTATTTCCGCAATATAAGATTCACAATTCGCTAATCACGTTATTAAGGAATCACATAATATAAATTCAAACTCAGCGCTTAAGTGTTTGCATCTTTGTAGTAAGGGTCGCAGAGTGACGGCTTTGTAACAGCTGGAAATCAATACATATCAACTATCACAAAGGATTCTTAACGAACAATCTAATATATTATCGTCCCCATTAGTTCAACCTATTCCTGGGGTGTGGTCTGATTTGCTTCCGTAATGACCACTTCCGTGCCACACGTAAACTTATTGTCATAGCCGACTTTTGTTTCATTTACAATATTTGAAAATTTAGTTTTATTTTGAGAAAGTAACCAGCTAAGCCGTTAAAACAGAAGAGAAGTTGTACTGTGTACCTTTTTGCTATATATAGATAAGAAAATGTTAGTTTAAGCATAGTTCTGACGATGGCGTGAGCCGAAATGGCTATCAACTATATTTTTAAAAAATAATTTGGTAGAACTAAAATACATTGCTATTTTTTTCACCGTGATATATATTGGTTGTCAGAACACGTTTCGCTCGCCATATCGTCGTCTCGAGAATTTTCAACTAATAATATACAATACAAATTACAAACAAGTCTATTTACACAAGCTTTTGAGTTTCAATAATAAGTTATACAAAACCAATGGTTCAAGAACCAAGAAAACAATTCAATGAAACATATGAATAAATTATTGTATAAGTAAGCGGAGCTGTGGAATCAGTCGTGAAAGATGAGCGACAAAATCGTCTTTTGACCGCACATGGAAACCACTGATCTACTGCGTGTTAAATGTAAAGACTAATCGGGAATGTATCGTTCCAATTTATCAATTTTTAAAGTTATATAATATATTGTAAAATATTTTATTGTTTAGAAAGAATCATGTATTTAGTATAGTTGAGAGCTATTTCGACTTTAGACGAGATTTATTTCTAATTCATTACTAAATTTCAATTCATTATAACAGATATAAAAAAAAAATCACATTAAAAAGCGTTTAGCCTAGTTATGTTTCGTAAAATTGCATAGCGACGTTGCAGCCAAATATATTAAAAAATAAAAAAAGCATTTATAAGATTTAAGAATTAATATTTTTTGCGTCTTAAAAGATCATTTCCTCGTATTGTAATAGTTTCCTGCGTCAGTCTGCAAAAAAATTGGCGAAATTCGCTATCAAATTCTGAGAAGAGAAAAAAATATTTTTTGTCCTAAATGGCGTTGCGAGAAAAACAACATGAGTATTGTAAATGAATAATTGACCGTGCATTATTTTACCTCGTGATGTTATGAATCGAAAGAATGTAAATTTTGTATAGATTTTCTACGTATCACATTTGTATTATATCGTGGAACGCAATATATACTTACGAAGGCATGTTTTACTAGACTGTATTAGAAATCACTGTAGAATATACGCATTTTTTTAGCTTTTGCCGTAAACTGTTCATAAACTATCAGAAAAATAAAACACATTCAGTGCTATTTTTATGCGATTTTGATTTTACGCGATGTTTTGGACAGTGCCGTTATTTTGTAAAGGCAATTTTTTGTAAGTTTTTGTAAGTCAATATATTCCTTAAAAAATCGTGAATGCGAATTACTCCTATAAGTGAACACAATTCTGCACTTATACATATGTATCTGTTTATAATAGAACTTTTTGATAATACGATTATGAAGACTATCAATGAACAATATAACGGATTGGTTGGTTGATCTTAAATCTAATACACATAAATAGGTAAGGTAGGAAAGAAACATAACGAAAATATATTTTTAAGTCAAAGTCGTGTTTATTTATCTATTTGGTAAATACATGTTACAAAATTTACATAATATAAGTCAATTGCTTTTGCAACGTCAACATATTTGAACACTTAATATTGGAAATTCAAGAAATAAACAGCAAAACAAAATATAAGCATATCAAGAAAGTCAACCAAGCAAGCTCATGAAAAATCTACTTTAATACATTTTTTTTTTTTTTGCCTTACTCACTTTCGTTCACATGGAATATGTCGATATCCGAAGCAATACTGTCAAATATTGTCAATGTTCTTATCATTGGCATCCCCATTGGCAGACTGGTTCTACACTTTGGAAGAACAAACAATTCATGTCCACGATTTCTTAAAATAATATCCGGAACATACAATTTGATATTATTAAGGATGGCAGAATTCTCATTTTGGCCTTGAATGAGGCGAAAGAAATATGTGGTTAGATACACTTCTTTCGAATTTTCAAAGTATTAAAAGTGTTATTGGTCAATGTACGAGTCGTGTTTTTTTAACGACTCCACAGCCCTGCTATAAACCGTGTTCAAAAAACACGGTGGATTGCAATGCTAATGTTTAATTAGATCGCTAATTTTAGCAGCGATTAAAATAAAAGTATGCGCCGAGGAACGACACCTGACCTGCGATTTCGGGCCGCGAAATTTGATCACGTAACATCTTAGCCAGCGGTCAAGGTTAAAAGGACACGGCGTAATGAACTCTTGTTTACAAGCGAACGTCAATATTTTGAGCGAGTCAATATTTTTAATTGCAAATCTGACTTACACATTATCTCAAAATGAAGAATCATTTACATAAAACCGAAGACGATTATTTTTTTGGAAGAGAATTTAATTTATTGACATATTGAGACTTTTTAACGGAAATCAGATTTTTTGAGCAGATAAAAAAAAAATATATATATACATAAATACCTAAAGAAAAAGACATCCGCTTCCCGCTGGGAGGCAAAGGCCAAACTAGTTATCTTACTTCTTCCCATTTCATCTCAGTGGCGCATATATTTTCTGTGTAACTTTTTCTTATTCGACACAGACGTGCGCTTGCGTTGTTATTCAGGCCATAATATGGTAAACTATGATATTCCATTATGACCATAGTAATGTAAAAACAATGAAAAATACATAAGTAGTACAATTTTTTTATTGAAAATTTATTCGGCAGTAAAAATACATACAGTGGGTGATCGGTTAACGAAGATAATTTGTTGCAAGACTATGTTCGCTATCCGAATCGTTCGATAACCGATCATCGATCACGTCGATTAGTTTTGCTGATAGAATAAGTCCATCTCATTTTGAGCGATAACAAATTGATCAATTACTTATTTTACAACAATTCTTCATTATACATTATTCATTAAAAAAAAGTGGGTAATTGGTTGACGAGCATAACCTGTTCCAAGACTATGTTCGTTATCTAAATTGTTCGTTAACCAATAATTAATTGACCAAAAGTTTTTATCTGGAAATAACATCACGGACCGAGTCGATTAGTTTCAAAAATATAACAAGTAGTTTTAAGATTGTTTTTGTTCGTTATCCGATTATGTACTCGTTGTCCGAACACAATTTTTTCGTGATAGTGTTCATTGTCCGATTATTTCGCAGTTAGAATTATTCGTTTACCGATCATTCACTATAATTCAAAATACCGGACACTTAGGTGAAAAAAGCAAACAAATGTATTGTTCATTATTACTATTTATTTGACTATCATACGCGCTACATTAAAACTTCAATAAGTGAAAATTTGTGAGACACTGAGGTTCAACTTTGTCTCAATACTTGGTTTATTTTATGAGTTTATATCAATATCTAAAATAGGTGAACGTTTAACGAACATAATCTGTTCCAAGACAATGTTCGCGTAATAAGTAGATTAGAAAGATCGTTTGAGTTCGTTATGCGAATATGTGTTCGCTATCCGGACACAAAAATCTTACGTGATAGTGTTTGTTATCCGATTTTTCCGTTCACCCATTGTATATGTAGAAATTTAGTATTAATTTGCAAAATACAATAATCCCCGAAAGTATTTTTTCTGCGAACGTTTAATCCGATATTGAAATAGAGCTGTCGTAGAATTATCGATGCAAATCACAGGTAGATAGGATATTTAATATAGAATTCTTGATATTTTGTCGGCTATTTTAATTAGTCTGGCATTTATGGCGCCCGGAAATTGCAGTTATAGAAAATGGATTGTTATCGCCAAAGTTTTTGGTAGTTTGAACAAAATTAAGTTTTATTAGGTAAAGGCTAAATATGTTTGTTATTTGACAAACAGTTTCTTCGGCGTGCTTATTGATATTTCTCAAGGAATATAAAAGTATTCTTCGAAAACAATCTGTGCGATATATTTGACCCAAATAATATTATGAATGTAATTATCAAATTTGTAGTCATAAGTTATAATAGATAGCCTTATTCATAAACATTTTGCTAGAATTTATAATTCAAGTAAAAATATAGTATATTGATTGAATTGGTATTTACTTAGTAGAACTCCATTACAACACGGTGAAAAATATAGCTTAACTGGCGTTTCAGTGAAATCACTCACAATCATCACATTCTCGTCAGCGGAAATATATTTTAACGTATTCTTTCACTAAAAGCCAAATAATAAATTATGATAGAATCGATGATAGGCTTAGTGCATTTTCTCTGCCTAAATTGGATAAACCATAGTTTTACTTTTGCAAAAATATTATTTATACACAACATTCAATATTACAGCGGCTTTCAAACTGGAAGGCGCGAACAATTGTCAATTAAAGCGCCAAAACTTTCTAATATAAAATAATTTTCATATCATGATAAAAAAAAATTATATCTTTGGCTTTTTGACTTGAAATTGAAAAAATCTTGTTATTATTTTGTTAATTATTGTTTGCAGTATTTTTTAAGTGAGGCATAATAAAGTAATTTCGAGTGAAAATATTTTTTTACTGGCGTTTCAGTGATATCACACCATAGTAAATTTTCATCCTTTGCATTTCAAAATACATTTTAAAATACTTTTTCCAGTGATATTACATTCGTTTCAGTGCAATAGCGCAAACTAAATTTCCACCAGTGAAATTACATTTTCGCTTCAATGAACTTTCGTTAAGACATATGCAAGAGAGTGTCAATTCACAAATTTGCCAAACGGATGTTCATGCCTACATAATCCGGCGTGATGCTAAATTCTTTAATATGTCTGCCCCTTCCGCGTCGAGTTGCTGGTCAAAATGTGTGTAACAAAAGAATTGGTAATATTAAAGTATTATATTGTGCCCGCTTACGTAGAAGTGTGGATCTTTACTTTGTATGGAAATACAAATATTCAGAATATTTTTGTTTGTTTGTCTTCGTGTGAAAGTTCTCGCTGCGAAGCGTGAGATATGAAGCAGTTTGTAGCCGCTGTGAAAAAAAGTCGTGATTTATTTTATTACTAAAATATTTGATTTTTTAAACTTGAATTAATATTTATTTGTATATATTAAAAAATATTACAACATTATAACACGGTGAAAAAATAGCAATGTATTTTAGTTCTAAAAAATTACAAATTACAATTACAATTTTTTTGCCGTGTTATTTTTTTTAAATGTTAAATTTTAAACTACCCTTGTCTTCACATTGTTTCAAATGTATTATATGTATACCCCAGCGTAACAACTTAAATTCAACTCAATGACAAATCTAGGAATACCCGAGGAGAAATTTATCAATACTCTTCGACGTAGAGTGCATGATGTGCAGAAATGATTTAACCGAGGCTGTAGAGTCGGAGTCATGAAAAAATAGCAATGTATTTTAGTTCTACAAAATTATTTTTAACAAATATAGTTGATAGCTATTTCGGCTCACGCCATCGTCAGAACTATGCTTAAACTAACATTTGCTTATCTATATATAGCTGTGCAGAAAAGGCACACAACTAGCTTGTTACTTAACACAATGACACTAAATTTTCAAAATTCTAAATGTCCTGTGGCTCATGTTTATCCGTTTATATCGGACAGACAGGTAGAAGTATGTTATATCTACTCGAGCTAAGGAACATGTAAGATGTTAGTTTAAGCATAGTTCTGACGATGGCCTGAGCCGAAATAGCTATCAACTATATTTGTTAAAAATAAATTTGTAGAACTAAAATACATTGCTATTTTTTCACCGTGTTATAATGGAGTTCTATCAAGTGAATGCCAATTCAATCAATAAGGTAAAAGAATACCTGACGAAAATAAACTTTTTTAGTCGGAGCTATGTTTTTTAACAACTCCACAACACTGAATTTAATGAGTAATGATGCTATTTGATAAGACATGCTTTCTTTGTTCAACCTGTTGCGACACGTCGTTTTCACTATTTTTGTGGATGAAATAACGATTCGCTGCGATATGGTCCCAAATACAGCTAATGATGCATAATGTTAGGAGCTGTGAGGTTGATTCGATTTTATTCTTCTATTGCATCTGTTTACGATTTAAAACACTATACAATTACTTAATTTTTACCAACCATTTTTTTAAAAATATTTTTTGAAGAAATAGTTTTTGATTGACTGTATATACATCTCGTCACGCGGATTGACTATTCATTCAAGAACAAACATTCTTTCAACATTGGTGTTAACGAAACATGCAGAACATAAATATGTAATATTTGTACTTTAATTATGTACATTACCTATTTCCACAATAGCCAGAACATTCGTCCATTATTTAAGAGGACGGTCCTTTATTTCAGAGTTATTTTGAGGTTAATTTATTTTCTAAAACAAACATATTTTTCCTGTAACTGAACAATTATGTTAGTGTGTGTAGCCCAAGGCTCGCATAAACATGTAGTGGTTATTTTACAGGCACACCTCAGTGGCACGGCGCCGGTGTTGTTATTATAGCCCCAAAAGGGGGCATGTGACATTTTAAATTAATGCATTTTTATGTTTTTTTTCTTACGTCATAAGCCCAAGAAAATTTTCGAATCACCGAAGTTTGACTACTTTTGTTCAGCTATGGAATACACAATGCAATGGGACGAAGTTATATGCAGTGGATGATGTTGTTAGTGTCACATCTAAAATAAGATATTTTAGTTAACCGTCCGAGCTGGAAGGGCGGTCTTAGAAGTGATACAATCACATCTCCTGGTCTGATGTGACAATAAATATTTTTAGAACAGTGGCTGTCAAGTAGTGGTCTGTAATATTGTTTCAGTTAAGTCACTGAAGCGAAAAGTCTATAGATTTCTTAATTGCGGCAGCAAATAGCAGACCTGTTAATGCTTTTATATTACATGCTATGACCGTTTCCTTCATGTCAATGTGGAGCATATGGCCTCTTCGTGGAAGTTTTTCTACGAGAACCGATTGTAGCACATATTTTCAGTCTTTTTAAAAAATATGACAAGGTAAGGACTAGTAATAAGCAAAAAAAAAACTTTCACTTCCTTCCATATTGGACGATCGCATGAGTGATTTGAATTTTTAGACAACCGATATATCTTCTTCTTTTAATGATAATAAAAACACATCTTTAGTACATATTTCCACGTCATATTTAATGATCAGGACCGGTTTCGCTTATCGCGAGCATTATCAACTGATAACAATGAACAGTTAATAGTGCTCGCGATGAACAAAACCGGTTCTGATCACAAATTTTATTTGTGGAAGTGGTACTAAAAATGTATTTTTATTGTATAATTTATGATGCCGACTGAAGTTCTTGCCTTGGGGCTATGTTTTACCTCAATCAATACATTTGGTATAGTTGATGCTAACTGTTTATTGTGGGTCAGTTCTGTTGCATCCGTGTGATAGAATGCCTGAAAATGCCGAAAGGCTAAGCCCGGTCGTCAGTGACAAAACATGTGGAATCGTGCAAAGTTTTAACAATTCAAATGTGTTTTTATTACTAAAAATAACATGCCTTTCCATTAAGAAATAACAGTTAACACCCTAAAAGTAATCAAAATGTCCATACCTTCGAACATAATCGACTACAAAAAAAACAGCCACTTGATCTGATACTCGAACCATCAGTAGACCAGTGCTTCCCAAAACAAATTCATGCCACTGCCCCCTAAATCTGAATAAAATAATCCACAGCCTCTCTGAACAAAACATATGTTTAAAATAAAAACTTTTGCTGCCACACTTTGGACATTGACCATTGCAAGACGGACCAAACATCCCCACAGACGCGATGTCCGAAACGTTGCTGAATGTTGACCTATACATTTGACTATCTTTGTTAATTGTATTCGCTACTTAACATCCCCAAAGAAATGGATAAACTTACCTGTCGAAAGCTTCTTTAGATAAACCTTTACTTGACTTCTGTGAAGTTTGTTGTAAATATTTCACCCTTAACTTGTTAAGTATCCTTATTTGATTGACCTGAATTCGCGGAAGAGTACTTTCGGAACCAATATTCTTAAGCCGGATGAACGATTCCATAAATTGAAATTACCTTTTCAATAGTATTATACATTAAAACACTTTAGAATACATATTTTTTTACAATTGTCAAAGTGAAACGAAATACGTACTAAGAATATGCTTAATTATCGTCTATTTATGTTTGACGTTTTATTTATAGTTATTATAGTTTTGAAGTTAGTATAAATTATAAAAAGAAGCCCATTAGAGTGTCCTCCAACCTGTGGTCCGCGGCGGAGCCACAAGTAGTATGTAAAATTTCAAGAAATTTGCCATGCAAATATGCTAAATAATAAAAACACATTTTTTTAGTACTTATTTCCACAATATGTTTTTTGATCAGGACCGGCGAGCATTATCAACTGATCAGTTGATAATGTTCGCGATGAGCGAAACCGGTCCTGATCAAAAAATATATTGTGGAAATAAGTACTAAAGAAATGTGTTTTTATTATTTAAAATATCATGCCTTTCCATCAAGAAGTGACAGTTAACACCTTAAAAGTGATGCAAATATGCAGTATTCCTCAATAATCATCGATTATCCGGATTGGTCCAAACAAATAAAAATATTACGGATTTGCTGATATGCACGTGGCGAATTGCGTCCACTGTTGATAAAGTGCAATCTTAACATTTTGATCGTTGAATTTGTTCAATGTCTCACAGTCAAAAATAATCATATTGCCGTCGACTGTTTCTATTAATTACTAACCAGTAATAAACAATTGAAAAAAAAATAATAAAATATCTGAAATTCTTAACAGCCGCTCACAAGTCAATTATTTCTCATCGCTGGAATAGATCATCAGGTTATGCAAATGATAATGGTTTATTTTGAAGAACCTGCGTCATTCATCAATTATTATAATATGTACTGTGCCCTAAAAAAACATTCAATATATTGCTTGTGGATGATAAAACGAATTGATGATGCTTGTTGTTTGATTTTAGGTAACTGATTTCAAAGTCAAGATCACCGCCAGAGATGGTGAACCGTTATAGGTGGCGAATAACATGGGTTGGTATTTATTGTCTTACATATAAAATATATTTAATATTTGCTGAAAATATCCTTTGCACGATCTAGAAACGAGCCTTTATTGTCACAAAAGTTTTCTTTTTCAACATTTATTTGTTCAGGGGCGCCACGGCATGAAATAGTTTGAGAAATACTAATTTAGGTGACTTCTTCTAGTATGCGTTTTGATTTGAACACTGGTATTTTATCAGAAGCAGATACGGAGCCAAACTACCACAAACTTTCAGTGTTTCAATTTATTAATAATATTTTGAATGTATTACGTTTAAAAGTAATATAGCATTTTATTATATATAAATAAATCAATGTATGTGTGTCTGTTTGTCTTTTATGCATTACTACACCATTCGCCTGATCGATATGAAACTTTACAAATTTTGAATACACTCCCGCAAAGATTTTGGCATACCACGCCCCTATTCCCCCAAATTTGAAATGAATAATACAAATTTCGTAAGTACACTCCTGCAAAAGTTTCTGGCATACCAACCCCCCTTCATAAAATCGATATAAATAATTTAAAAAATTAAATTGTTTGTTATCATAACGAGTTTCCTAGAATTACTTTACTCTGAGACCGCAGTAACGCACGACGGGTCAGCTGGTTTTTTTTTTTAAATAAAATGCCTTCCCATCAGAAAGTGACAATTGATATACAATATTAAAAATGAAAAAATTTTCGAGTTCAATTGGTTTTTAATCAAAACATAGCCTGATTTGCTTAGATAATTTTTATAATTTACACTGTTGAATTCCTAATTGAAATGTTCGATGTTAGAATGTTCTCAGTAAAAAAGGTGTTTTTTCTTGTTCATTTGATGCATGTTTTAAATAAGCTCTTTGATATATTCGGAGTCTAATCATACAAGAAAATGAGTTATGTTTGCTTTTAAATGACGCAAAGTAAATTGTGTGATTTATTTGATTTCTTAAATGAATTCCATACTTAGCCTCTCTCATGTTCTCGAATTGTTTGAGAAGCATCATAATATTGTTGTTTTTTCGATCAATATGGTCAATTTTATGATATGAGTTCTTGAAATCGGTGAAGTGTGGCCAAATTTGGCTCTTGATCCAAAGATTGCTCTCACTTGGTTATTGGCATATAATTTGAATGCAAAACACAGGTGTGACGATGATTCACTAACCTGTTTGCATCTCAGCAAATATAACCGCGACCTAAGCGGCTTTCAAATACTCGGAACGTCGAGACGCTCTGATAAAAAAAATACGCGAAAATCATCTCTGAACGTACACATTTTGATAGTAATTTGCCAAGTGAGTAAGCATTGTTTTAAGACCTGTTGTAAACAATTGGCGATAATCGAATTGTTCCGTTGTTAGATACGTCGCCCACAAATTACTTTAAAGGCATTATTTACTGACAATCGGGTCGTAAGGACACTGTGGTGTAACTACAAAAGTGTCGGTTTTGGGTAAAATATTGCATTGTTATATCAAAATACCGGTCAAGTATTCAAAAAAAGTAGGGCTGTGGAGTCGTTAAAATACACAACTCCCACAAAAAAATTGGCAGTTTTTTTCTACCCTTCCTATGTATGGATATTAAATAAATGATCATCCAATATTTTTCAAAATCGTCTAATCGAAAAAGTAGTCGTAGTATAACATTTATCATATCTGATTGGCCACTACACTGTATGCAATTTGATGACGTTTTCTTGAACACCTAGGCGCGATAATGCGTCAAATTTAAAACGTGTAGTATTATAATTGCTCCTGAGAACCGTATTAGATTAAATAATTCACGTAAAAATATACTAAAAATACAATATGTCAAATTCAAGGTGTTAATCGTTACTTAGTGACGGAAAGACGTATTTATATACGAATAAAGGTATTTCCTTATAAGGTTTTAAAATATTTTGTAATTCCGTCTTGAATTTATAACTCCTTTTCATTATTTGATCATTATCAATAAAAAAATAAATATTTATTAGCCAATTCCAAACCGTCGTTTATTGTTTTTAATGTGAAACATCGCTACATCGCTACTACTACTACTTTAACTACTTTCCGAGTCATTAATTGTGGTAGGTTCATTCAACATTTCATTTTAATTTATTTTTCCTTTAAGCTGTGTTATATAAAGTGTGTTGTATAAAAATATGTCACAGTCACACATTCGTGTTATATGAGGCGTAGGTGTCTAGTTTTTTCGGCAAAACCGATTCGGAAGTGACAAGTTGAGACTAGAATCAGAAGTGTGTTCGTGATTGAGTCAGATATATTCGTTCTCCGCTCGACAACAATGTCGCTCATCGACGAAAAGACACCGGCAATCTTCCTTGTATTATGACATCATTCGGAATTCTGTATTTTTAGGACAATACCTGTTCGGGAAATTCGTGTAAAATACGTGTATGCGAAGATTCCAATACGCCTATTATGCGAACACACTTCCGTGTTTGCGGCACGTAGATACTTGGCCAAAGTCTGGGTTGCCATTGTAATTATTTTGTATCCATGTGACGTTTGTAATCAGTGTCGCAACGTGTGCATAAATTGAAGAGGGTTCAACCGACACGTAGATTAAGATTAAAAATTACATCGCGGGATTGTATACTTATGTTTAAAAAAATATGAAAAATTGTTAAATTATCGAATATCATGAAACGCTGCCGAAATTTTAGCTGTCTGTGGTCTCTTTAGTATAAAAAAAACGAACAGTAAAACACACAATGCTTAGTAATATTTCGACAAATTATTATTTTATCGATCAGAATCGATTTTGCTTGTCGTAAGAATTATCAACTGATATATGAGTTTATTGGAATGGCATTATTAAAATATAATGCATTTTATTTTTAAGGTACAAACTGTCACTTCTTGATGGAATGGTATGATATTTTAAATAATAAAAACACATTTTTAGTACTATTTCGACAATATATTTCATTATCAATTGATTAATCATGATGAACGAAACCGGCCCTGAATATAATATACTGTGGAAATAATACTAAACATTTGTTTTTATTGATTAAATCAGCCTTTTTTAAAATAAAAACATATTTTTACACACTATTTATCATTTTTAAGGTGTTAACTATCATTTCTTGGTGGAAAGGTTTGCTATTTTAAATAATAAAAACACATTTTCAGTACTATTTCTACAATATGTTTTATGATCAGGACCGGCTTCGTTCATCGCGATCATATTAGTTGATAATGACATATATTGTGGAAATAGGCCTGAAAATGTGTTTATAATATTTGAAGTACAATATATATGTAACTCCTAGTTATGTCTTATCAGCAAATTTGCTATGAAAACTGCTAATAAGATATTAGGATATGGTACGGAGAAGACTATTGAAGTTTGTTTATCGCTCTTGCTGTGTCGCGTTTTCTGTACTTTTGAACATAAATTTATGAAGAGATCATAAAATAAACTTGTGAAACTTTCCACACTAGGATTAGAGCTGTTGAGTACTGTACCCGACCCAGTGACATCGATAACTCGACTAATGACAAGAAAAAATTGCCATAGAAATGAAAACAAACAGATTAATAGAAAATTAAAGTTCTTTGCTCGATAAACATAAGAAATTCTTAGATATACACATGTAAATTTTATATCAATGGTTTTGAAAATATTATATATTATTTATATGACTTATTTCATTTGTTCTGTTTTATGAATTGTTGAGACGTTTCATTTTTTTTTTTTTGCTTCTTTTCCAAGATCTCCGCACGCTACTGTGTTGTATTATGACGGTTGTTATCGCACATAAAAAATACAAACACAGTAACGTATTTCGAATATTCTAATTTTAATTGGGTACTTACAAGATTTGATAAATGTTATTTGAGATTTCCTGATAGATTATTACAAAATAAAGTGGTTCCGGGCTTATTTCCGGTGTGATAGCCACGCCACGCTTATTCGTTTTTCGTTGTTGCTATTATTTTAATCACTTAACTGTTTCTTGTTACGATACCTCTGTCCCAAATCATTAACGCTGTTAATTAAACAAAACAATTTGCTTTTTTGCTCGATGTATATATCATTAATTTATTATCCACAATAGTAAGAAATCAATTTTAATGCAGTAAAACATCGATATAGCGAGAAAAATTACCCGGTGATATTTGTAAGATAATATTGTATTAACCTTCGGATTAATTTGCAAGCCGACAGTGATAGCAACGCATAACTCCTATGAGTGAATAAATTTATGCATGTAAACAACAGTCAATTGAGCAATAAAGGAGTTTAATTTTATGTTTTAACATGTTTTTGATATTTTTTTTGCACCAATTGATCAAAATATAAAAAAAGGAAGATTTTTTACGCGCCGCTTTCCGGAACCAATGTATCGCGTAAAAAAAGTATTGGATCTACACTGTAATAACCCGTGCTAACATTTGAGATGGTAGGTGTCTATGAGCTCATTTTACCGTATCCTTCTATTCTCGATCTATCTCTCATCTAAAAAGATAGATAGAAAACTAAATATCAGTTGATCAAAAATCTGTTGAGATACTTTCGGTAGAGTACACCTTTTTACGATTCCTCATGTTTTGTTACTAACGACCCGGGTTTCGCCTTTCGGCATCTTCAGACATTTATCACACGGATGCAACAGATTTGACCTCAGTTCTGTTGCATTCGCGTATCATAAATTATTTAAAAAAAATACATAATTATATAATTTATGATATCGACGGAGGGTGCTTGATGGAATTTAAATTTTTGAAACATTGTATGATTCCACAGTTTTGTCATTAGCGACTGAGAGTGTTAGATAATATTTGAATTTGAATTGTACAACTTGGCAAATTTCAACATGTTTTGTCACTAACGACCCGGGTTTCGCCTTTTGGCATCTTCAGGTTTTCTATCACACGAATGTAATAAAACTGATAAATTAGTCCGGTCTGTCTGTGCTATGTATTGGTAACAAGCCGTGTGGAATTGTACAAAGTTTCAGCAATTCCTATTCGATATAATTGTGTGTAAATATAAAATGATAATTTCATATTGTTGTACAATTAAGTAATATAATATGTAGGTATGAGAGACATATTTAATTGATATGGTAATGCCCAACATATTCAATACACGCACACTCATTGATGTCAAATATATTTTACAATTTATACATAATTATTCATAGGACAGTATTTACCTTTTAATAGAATTATTTTAATTGGTTAGATTATCAATGCAATAAATTTTGTATATATGCTGAGAAATTATTGCTTTGTGTTGATAAGATTGTGTGTGTGTCCTGATAATTCTGTCTGTATGCAATACAACACACACACACACATCTGCGCATGCACTTGTATGAGGGATAGTATAACGTGACTTCTTAAAACATAATTCGGTAAAATGACAAAATTTGTTTATATGCGATGTGTAAAAGTACTGTATTTAACCATCTAACTGCCGAAGTCTCAATTGTGGAGGTGGTTGATTCGAATGTGTTTAAAATGGGCTAAGACCTCAATATATATTTTTAATATTTGGTTCATACCCTTAAACGATATAAAACGTTTATAATGTGTTAATTATATTGCATTCGTGTGATAGAATTTCTGAAGATATCAAAAGGAAAAACATCGATCGTGAGTAAAGAACAAATGTAATGTATCATTATCACTTGTGCGGGATGCAGGGAGATTTTTAATTAGCTAGTATCCCTTTCATATTTTGTGAAGGTGTTTTAGTATAACTCTTAAAGTACATAAATAAATAATAAATAAATAAATAAAGTAAGGGAGTCCGTGGTGTTGAAGTCTTCTTTTGAAATGTGGAAATGTAAAGTTGTAATAATTAAAAACTTACATTAACCGTGTGAGTCTTAACATGGAATAGAGCACCATCTAGTGAGTAAGAAAATAGGCTAATAATTTTCTAAAATAATAAGTACACATTTTTAGTACTATTTTCACAATCAGTTGGAAATTAAGTTGATAATGTTCACGATGGACGAAATACATTGAGGAATCAGTACGGTGGGAGAAGTAATTGTGTTTTTATTATTTAAAATATAATGCCTTTTAAGACAGTTAATGCCTTAGAAATGAATCTCACAAATGGTGAATAATAATTTAAATAAAATATTATGTAGACCCTAAACTATTCTTATGAGTTTAGATTTTTTTGTTATAAAAATCAATGATATTATTAATTAATGATAAAGAATCTTTTATCTTTCTGCTGTAAATTGGTGTAGGAGAGGACTGAGCGTCTTCGCATGTGGGATTGGACAAATAATTGTAATGTAATATTTATTCACAAAAAAAACCGCGGTTTTGCATAACATTAGGTGTTGTCTAGGCAGTAATTTATTCAAGTTCCGGGTACGCGTGGTGCCAACGCTAGAGTACCTAACGTCATAATACACCAGAACAGCGACTGTCAAGATTTTATTTTTGATCATCTTAAAAGCGGTATTAAATTCGAATTTCTTTAAGCGTGTTATCTTTTATGAGAGCTGTAGAGTCAGAGTTGGACTCGGAATTGTGAAGTCGGGGTAGTGAAAATCGAGCGAATTCGACTAATTTTTCGATTAGTCGACAACGTCTCTGTTAATGATGGAACAGGAAATATTCAACAACAGCGATAGTATTTATCAGGGATGTGGAGTCGTTAAAAAAATATATTCGATCGGCATGTGCGTGGGGTAATTAAATAAATAGTGATAATGTAAATGTGCAATTATACAATTCCTGCCAATTGTTTGCTGTTGGCATTATTGTGATAAAATTTTCCTTCTTGAATGTTGTACTTGTGAAAAAATTCAAATGCGGTTGCAATTTTATTACTCAATGATTATACACGATAATACAGCAGATTCAATAATTTCGATGCAAATAAATATTTTATATTCATAAAGGAGGTCTGCACGTGCCTCTACAAAGCCCGGTCCATGGACAAGTTCGGGTTCATGTCGGGTACAGAATTTATTTATAGAGAACTTTTTATTTAGAATTATGCTTAGATTGTATTCTTGTAAAGGGGCAGTGATTAAAAAAATGTTTTTTTTTCTTCAAATGCTAATGTGTCAAGTATTAACAGTTGTGTTGAAAGTTACATTTTAACCCTTTTGTAGCCACAAATAAAACACGTCGCAGTGCTCGCCAGGCCGAATATTTTTGGTCAAATTAAAGCACGACTAAAAAATCTTTTTTTCTTTTTTATAAGGAAATTATAATTTACTTACAAAATATTACATCCCGCATCAATTTTTCATCACGCTACCAAAAGTACTTCTTAGATATTTCGTCTGTGGCACGAACACGAAGACTGCGCTATTCGACGAGATATCTCATCTGTGGAAATAATCGGGTTAAAATTTAAAAAAAAGAATAATATCTTTGAAACTGTTCATTCTTGTATCGATAAACAGCATGATATTTCATTAAATTCTACAAATCAAATCCAAAACCAATAAAGAATATATTTATTTTTTGAAATATTTGATGTTGACACATCTTTTATAAAACTCAACAGGTAACGAGTTGATTACAAGTTAAAACAATATATATTGTCTTTATGATATAAAAATTATTTATTTATATAGAAAATATGATTGACTCATTTACCAAAAGAATCATGACTTTTTTTGATGATTTGAATTTAGTGATTGAACTGGCATTCACTTGGTAGAGCTCCATTATAACACGGTGCAAAAATAGCAATGTATTTTAGTTCTACCACATTTTAAAGATATAGAAGCTATTTCGGCTCAGACCATCGTCAGAACTATAGTTCTATATAAATATATAGAACTACATATAAATAAAAACTCTACATAAACTATTTTTTCACCGTGTTATTTGAATTACGTTTAATAATATGGATTTATGAGTAAAATTACGTTCGATTTCCCGATCATAATTTAAAGTGAGTTAATTAGACAGTGTCACGTGTGAAGTATAAGACAGTGTTACTAAGTATTATGGTAATCAATTGTATTTTTATATATTCCGTAGTTATGATTATATTTCTGGTAGATTCAAGCATCGGAGATGTGTGCGATGAATGTGTTTTTGTCTTCTTATGAACCGGTTTCTAGTTTGTAATTATCATAAAAATTTGAATACACACGTACGCTTCATCTCGTTTCGTAGAAGATACTAGAACGTTTTTGTAAACAAACTTAAGACAGCTATCTTAAATGGTTTATTTTCGCTGAATTCACAGCAGTATAAAACAGTGATTCTAAATCTTTATACAAATAGGTCTTGCACCACCAACGTATCACTTGTAATGTGTTTAATATCACTTACAAGGGGAAAGACTTTATATTTAAATAATAAAAAACACAGGGTAGATAATACTTTTCACACAATTTTATATTATCGAAACCAGGAGCGGTTTACCTGGTCGCAAAGTTGATAATTTTCCTGATCTTAAAATTTTTAAATTATGCTAATATTATTATTATAAATTATGCTTTTATTATTGAAATGTAAGAATAATGAATATTATTTATAAATAAAAATAACATTGCTCAGCGTAATTCGGACCATAAATGGAAAAGAGTTACAAGTTAAAAAATATATCATTTGGCATTTTTTGGTTAGAATTTATTCCTGCTTTTTTTGATTTGAATGGATGGCTATTTCAGCTTCCAACATCGTTAAAGCTTTGATGTGAAAGCTAAAATAAATATCGACAACCATAATTAAAAAATCCTAAGCTAAATCCTTTGTTATGGTTATCTTATTTTAATGAAATTCTACTGAGTAATGGCTATAAGGAAATAAAAGAAAATAAAACAATTTTAATATTTAATTGAAATTATTACTATTTCAAGATAAACACGTTACACCCAATCCTTTTTTTACGCGATTTTTTTTACGCGAATTCGATTATACGCGATTTTTTTGGACGGCACCGCTACATTTTTTTACGCGCTTCTTCTCGTTTTTACGTAATTTTTTCCCCAAAATTGTTTTAAAGAAGACATTTATATATGATGCTAGGCATGTACGTTTCATTATTTTTTAAATAAAAATATTTGTATCTTTAAAACTTAATTTTGCAAAGCATTCCATTTTTTTAAATACACATACAATCGCACAAATGTATCGGATATTATGCGAATTTATGTTTTAGGGTTTGTAAAGAAATATAATGAAATTTCGTGAAATCATTTTTTTACGCTTTATTTTTACGCGCCTTTTTCTTGAACCAATGTATCGCGTAAAAAAAGGACTGGGTGTACATATATTTGTTTTTTAATAGTACAACAATTTGTTGTAGGTGTTTTTATATGAGTGCTAACTGTTTGAAGACCGCAGATGATTCTGCGGACCCCCGGTCGAGAAACACTGATGCACAATGTCTTCCAAAGGAAAAGATGAAGATATTCTGATTAAGCGGGAATTTTATAATGCAAAATCTTTATTGCAAAAGTTAATCTTTTTGTGTCTATGCTTGCCAGTATAAAAAGAAAAAATCGTGTATATTTACAAAAAAATATTAATAGACTTTTAAATAGTAAAAACTTCATACGATTCCACATATTTGTTACTAACATCCCTGATTTTGCCCTACGGCATCTTTAGGCTTTCAATCACACGGATACAGCAGAACTGAAATTCTGAACTGATAAAATCTGTAGCATACGTGTGATATAATACCTGAAAGTGCTAAAAGGCGAAACTCGGCTTGTTAGCTCAAATTCAAGTTTGATATCATAAATTATATTAGAAGGCTTATTTGTATCAGCTGATAATGCTAGTGATTAACGTATTACGTACGCGTGTCTGTTTGTCCTTTATGAATTACTACACCATTCATTCGATCGATATGAAACTATACAAATTTCTTGAATACACCCTTGCAAAGGTGTTGACATATCACACTCCTACCCCCAACCCTCTCATATCACTATGGAACTTCTAAACGAATTCCTCACAGCTAAGTACACTACACTCCCACAAACGTTTCTGACACCATCCCTCAAAAACAATCGATATATATTCTAATGTAAATTATTGCTATTAACACTTATTAACACTACTAACAATTAAATCGTATGTTATCATAACGAGTTTCCTTGAATTTCCTTACTCTGAGATAGCAGCAAAGCGCGACGGAATAGCTAGTAACAAATAAAAAACAATTTTTGTAACGTATATCTATTTCATTAATAAAGAGGCTAGTTTAAATATATATTTTTCCACATATATATTAATTATTGAAACACTTGTTAATTGATTGCGATACAAAATATTCACAAAAGAAAGTCTTTTTTTTTCTCTGTTTCGATTATTGTTTCGAATATCCGAATTTTTAGTTATTCGCACTAATATCATCCCCAATTAATGTACACATTCGAAGTTCTACTGTATATCGATATCTTAATCAAAGTTGCACAAATCGACATGAAATACTTACCACCTTTCAGTTTTGGGACGTTTTGTATTCTTTAAGATACAGCAGAATACTCGTCACTTCCTAGAAGCGTTGTCAAATTGATTTATTGAAAAATCTTCTTTTTAAGTGTTCCAAGATTTTATTGTGAGTCTATTTATGTAATAAATTATTCAAAGAATCGATTAATCTGCCTTACTTACATGCAAATGTACTAACCGGTCATCGAGAAATCATTAGAAGTAATTTTAATTCCCTACTTCAATGATGTAATATATTGTAGTATGTAAGTGTATGTTCCGAAAGTTCGCTCGCAATACGATCCCTATAATATAGAGCAGCGTTTCTTAACCTTTCAATTGAGCCGCACCCCTTTGAAACTGAAAATAGATCTCCGCGCCCATTGAAAAATTTGGTTCGATTTTAAATTTAGAGAAATACTTTATGATATCGACTGTAGGTGCGTGATTTCAATATCATATTTGATTTGTTAAAACGTTGTACGATTCCACATGTTTTGTCACTAACGACCCGGGTTGTGCCTTTCGGCATCTTCAGGCATACTATCACACGGATGCAACAGAACTTGATAGAATGCCTCAGTGACAAAACGTGTGGAATCGTACAATGCTTCAACAATTCAAATTAGAGAAATAGATACATTTTTTGAAGATATATTTTGTTTGTTTACATTGCTGTTGTTACTTAACAAACTTGTAAAGTCTTTCAATATAAAAACTCGAAATATGTTGGGTTATAAAACTCATTTTGTCAAAGTGACATCTGTCAAATTTGTTGACAATTGCTAAATAGAGTACAGCAATACAAATTAAAATGGAAGGTTATAGCGTTCAACAATGTGTGCAAATTATCAAATTTTATGGACATTATGCACGAGCGATTTGAGGGTATAGAACTGGCCACTGAGTTCTTGCAATTCGACGTCTTTAGACTTCATCATTTGGGGCTGTCTAAAAGACTTTGTTAATAAGCCGCAAACGATTGACGCCCTCAAAGTCAACATACCAAACACCATCCATCAAATTTAGTCAGATTCGTGCGACAAACGTTGCAAATTAGAGCGCTAGTTCTTTTGCATTCGATTGACAAAAAGCCTGATGAAGCCGAAAGGCGAGACCCGGGCCGAGATTGAAATTCCACCAATGACCCTTAGATGCTTTTGATATCAATTATCACAAATCATGTCTTATTATAGTGAAACATTATAACTTTTACGTAATGTTTTTTAGATGTTAACTGTTATTCCTCGATGGAAAGGCATGATATTTTAAATAATAAAAACACATTTTTAGTTGCTACCTTTAACTTAAATATTTTGTATAAATATACTTGCTTGTAAATTGTTTCAGTTGATAATGCTCGCGATGGGCGAAACCGGTCTTGATCAAAAAACATACTGTTGGAAAGAAGTACTAAAAATGTGTTCTTATTATTTATAAGTATATATATAATTAGATTGACGCTATAAAAATAAATTACTGGACTAATTTTATTACTATATATATATATTTATATATATATATTATAATACCATTTTATGTATTGTTACACTGCTCTCTTTGTACACATTTTTAAGAATCAATTTTGTAAACGAAGTAGAAGGTCACGTGTAATAATGTTTATTTTGTATTATGCTGTCGATTAAACTTAAGAACAAATGTTGTTTTTTTTCTCTATAGATAAGTTAACGAGCGAGAAACATTTGCATGTTTTGTTTCCAATATTCGTTTCTTATAATTATTTCGGGTTTTCGATAGGAAATTCCTTGGATATTAATTTACACGTTGAAGTGGTCAATTAGGAATGACGATATTGCTATTCTGTCACGAGAACTGATTGCAAAATCTACTCAAAATCCCATGACGACAAGACAGTCGACTGTGCAGTCATTCGATGCATCATTGCTCCAAACGGAAGCGGTCACATTCTTTCGATATTAGAATTCAAATCTTAGACGCGGCCAGTCATTCCGACTTCCGGTTCTCGGCCGGCAAGCGAGTGGGCTATTCCGGTTGGCGTAGTATAATGAAATGGCGGTCTGCGGCAACACCGGATATCAGTGCTTTATTATATGTTAATGGCAAGTTTACTTGGCTGGCGCTCTCGTTTCTTCACCAACTACCGGAGGCGACTCGAAACGGATGTTCTAAAAGTGATCGTTTCACAATATTACCATTACCGAATGAGCTAGGTACTTCAAGACACTGCACTTTTGACAACAGTGGCGTCCGAAATCAGCAGCAGAAAAAATGTCAAATTAAACACCTAACAGATTTAATAATATAATATGAATAAAAATAATTGATTTATTCGATTAATCAGCATAATTTGCTTCAATTAAGGTATTCTTAGCATTGCGTCCTAATTCGGACAAATTTAAAAACTGATTTATGAAGTAGTTTTATTTATTTATTTGGTAGGTATATGAACGTTTCAAAAATTATAAAAGCTAATATTGGAAATTAAATGAAAAAATAATAAGGAAGTCAACTAAGCAAGCTCAGGCAAAATCGACTTTAATACACTGAAGAATAGTATTCATTGAACTCACTTTCGTCCACGTGGAATATGTCGACATGTGAAAAATTTTTGTTGAACATTGTTAAACCTTTTGACATAAGCAGACTGGTTCTACACGAAGAGCAAACAATAAATGTCCACGACTTCTCAAAAAAACTGTATGATACATACAAATTTATATTATCAAGAATAATAGTATTCTCATTTTGGCCTCGTATAAATCGGAAGAAATTTACGATGATATACATTTTTCTTCGTGTTTAAACGCTTAGGATTGTGTCATTTCTATAATTCTCACTTACACATCCAGCCTCATAAAATTAGGGGCATTTGTTGCTGAGTAATTTGCGATTCTCGTCAAAATTGCTTTGACGATGACAAAATGACGATGGTAATGTCGAAAAAGCAATACAAATGATGTTATCTAAATAACAATGTTTCCTTGTTACAAGCTTGACGAAGTAAGTTACCAATGCGATCACCCGGTTCAGAAGTCGAATGGTGTCATGTTTTGAAAATCGAATGACCACATAATATTAAAATTTTTATATTAGAACAATAATCTACTTATTCTAAAAAAACAGGTTTTTTTATAAAAAAAAGTAAGCTTGAAAAAGAGTTTTTGCTTAATATACATATTGATCGCAATTCCAGCATTATTGTACAATAAATTTCTAGTTTATCCTTCCCATATATGTTACATCGCTTTCCAGTTATGACATCCTTTTCATTGGATTTTAAAAGCGAAAAATTGAGGTTCCACTATATTATAGAATTTTTTATTCAAATATATGTTATGTTACTTTATTTGGTCAACGCACTGCACTGATGCTAGTGTTAGTTACACAAAGCAAAACACAACCGGTTTTTCTATTGTTTGCGATGTTATAAATCCTCTGCTTGTGGAGACTGAAGTCAATTGAGTCAATAATTTATTCAATATTTCTTCTGTATAGTAAATATGATGCCAGAGTAATAGATACGGTCATCGGCCACTCTTCAATGGTGGGCGATTCAGCTAAACACAATAAATAGTATTTAAAATCATACTTTGTGGATATTTCTTCCAACATGTCTCAAGAAACAGTATAAGTGATATTTGAATTCAGTTTAAATACGTTATTTGGAGTATTTGTAGTAACAAATAATAGATCATAGCACCGTAGAATCAATTTTTGGTCACTATCGTATCAATATTTATCTCAACGATGAGGTCAACAAGTGTATACCTCGATTTTATTGTAAAATTAAACATGGTGGCTCATGTTTATCCGTTTATATCGGACAGACAGGTAGATGTATCGTATATCTACTCGACCTAAGGAACATATAAGATCATTCAACAGTAAAACGACAGATTCACAATTCGCTAATCACGTTATTAAGGAATCACATAATATAAATTCAAACTCAGCGCCTAAGTGTTTGCATCTTTGTAGTAAGGGTCGCAGAATGACGACTTTGGAACAGCTGGAAATCAATAGACATCAATTATCACAAAGGATTCTTAACGAAGAAATTAATATCGTATAATAGCGTCCCCATTAGTCCAGCCTATTCCTGGGGGGTGGTCTGATTTGCTTCCGTAATAACCATTTCCGTGCCACATGGAAACTTATTGTCATAGCCGCCTTTTGTTTCATTTACAGTTTTTGAAAATTTAGTTTTATTGTGAGAAAGTAACAAGCTAGGTCGTTAAAACAGGAGAGAAGATGTATTGTGTACCTTTTCTACACAGGTGTATATAGATAAGCAAATGTTAGTTTAAGCATAGTTCTGACGATGGCGTGAGCCGAAATAACTATCAACTATATTTTTTTTTTAATAAATTTGTAGAACTAAAATACATTGCTATTTTATCACCGTGATAAAATTAAACACATTGATTCAGTATTTTATGAAAAATAAGCCCTTATAGTATTATTTTAGCCAAAAAGGACGGCTGCCTGACCACTGTCTGAAATATGGCCAAAAATCTTTTGAACGTGCTCTATCACTGTATATATTTTTTCAATAGTTTTTCTTTGTTGTGATCAATATTTTAAACAATAACTACACAGTTTTTAGTACTATTTTGAACTAGTTTTTTCTTATTGCAAGCATCATCAACTGATGAAAAAAATTATAAACAAGTGATTGGGTTTGCACCGAACGTTTTTCTCTTTCAACTTCATATTATAGCACCGATTATCGCCGTACGTACGCCGATATTTTCGTATGTTAATTCCGTTTGATGTTATTCTGTGACTTCCTCGACGAGGAAACAATTAAAGTCATTCAGGAACAATACTCTTGAACCGTTTATGAAACAGGAAGACGAGACTTTGCGTCTCGACCCTGAATACATCCGGCCATCGCTTAAAACACTTCCGCGACGCTTAAACGCAATTCAAAATACCGATGAAAACTTCATGCAGATTGCTGCTCGATTTAAAGGGAATATTATCAACATAACATCTGAAAGAAGTATGCAGTAGATGGTAAAATTATTTGAATTACATACACATCATCTTGAAAGTTTGTTTGAACAAATTTAATAACAACCGCGTGTAGGAGATGGTCTGTCTGTTTGCTAACATAGTAGATTGGGCGCCCCAAGAATATATAAAAAAATAAACACCAATAAAATCAAATTATCAACTTATAACTGGAAAATTAAACAATATTATACTGTAGAAAAGAAAAGTACAAGTTTCTTAGCATTCAAATAAGAAAAAAATTGGTTGTCTGTAAAGTCGGTTTACGGACGATAGTTTAACGTGACAACGTCATAAGAAAACATTGATGAAATGATTGCATACTTTTATGAATAAAATGGAATCATTTTTATTGAATTATCATTATTTTGTATGGATACGAAGAAGGACTGAAATGAAATCTACAATTTTTTTAATGAAAGAAATCGTTGATAATTTATTGTTAAAAGTATATTTGTTATACGTTTATCAGGTTTTTAATATGCAAGAATTAATTACCTTTATTGTCGCAATTGTTGTTGTAATATAAACAATGAAAACCACACTAACATTTCACTTCACTTTATAAACAGTTGTAAACAGATCACGTGTAGGTACTGTAGGTGTATAAGTTGTGTGCTGCCGCTGTCTCTTTTCTACTCAGACGCATCGACCAATCGAGTGGAAGAGATAGATGCGGCACAATCCGAACGGTAGGCCGATCGTGCCTCTCTATCGCTTATCCGCGCTCTCGCTCGCACGCTTGCCTTCGGCGTAACGCGACAAACGGGACAATGAGTCATGTTTTTTCGTGCGTGCAGCGGGCGTTCATCGATTTATAAGACGTTGTCACGTCAAAAAATACTTTTATGTGTCAACTATCACTTCTTGAAGGAAAGGCATGATATTTTTAACAATAAAAACACATTTTTGGAGAACAATAAATTGTTTCTATCAGTTAATATAATATATAGACCCTAAGGCAAGGGAGCTAAATATATATCTAAAATAATTTCAATAATCATTCACTTAATTAATTTACACGTTCTAATTAACCGGTTATTTATAATGACATTTTCAAAACAATTATATTACACACAATACTGTAAATAATTTTTTGATAAAAGGTTTGTTGAATAATTACCTACCATTAAAATTTAATGAGTTTATTTGATAATTAGAGATACCTACATATTTGTATTATTAATATATGAAATCATACATAACGGAAAAGCAATAGAGAATGAGGAAAATTGAGTTGATCGTTTAATATCAACATCGAATTTAATTGATCTTTGTTAATATTGATTTCATCGCATTAAATTAAATGTTTTCAGACTGAGGTGACAATCATATATATTAGTTTTGAATAAATTTGTTAACTGAACATAATTATAAATAAACTTTTAAATAGTTTATATAATATTAATAAATCAAATAACATCACATAACAACTTTATACAGTGGATGGTCGATTAACGAACAATTCAGACTGCGAACAAATCAGACAACTAACGCTATTACAAAACATTTTTGTTTTCGGATAACGAACTAAAATGATCATTATAATCCACTTATTCTATGTATGATAAATCGACGATCGGTTAACGAACAAATCGTACAACGAATGCTATCACAAAAAAGTGTGTTCGGACAACGAACTAAAATGACATTCCTAATCCACTTATTCTATATATATATATATGATAGGTTGACGATCGGTTAACGAATAATTCAGAAAACGAACAAAGTCTTGGAACACATTATGTTCGTTAACCGATAACCCACTGTATTTGTTTTATAAACACATTTATTTTTGAGTATCTACTGTTTAACACATTGCAATCAGCCGTTTCAATAGTGGATATCGGGTTTATAGTATGTACTCATTCACGCATTCGATTTTGTTTATGTTTGCCTTCTCGGTATAAATAATGGATCAACGTTTCGTATAATATAACGTTGAATATATCTGACACTTTTAGTGGCATTCAGTTACGAGCGTGCCGGAAGTGAACTTTTTGTTTTGCAGATTTAGACCGGATGTAGAAGTAACTAAGTGAGAAGCAAGCAGTTCGTTGTTTAACGTTTCGTGTCTGACGTAGTGTGCTGTTTGTGTTATTGAAAGGAAGTACGCAGGTGACTTTACTGTGCCGTAGAAGATCTTTTAATGACCTGTCTAGTCCAGTGATGCGAAACCGTGTACACACGTACAGTTTTTTACACTTTTAATACTATAAAATACAAACAAATAGTAACACGATGAAAAATCATAACAATGTATTTTAGTTCTACATTTTTTTCAAAACAATCAAAATATAAGTCTTTCGCCGCTCCCCACACAATTGCGAGGGGCTAATGCATTTCTGTAATAAATCATCTCCGACTAGTATTTAAGCTTATTGAAAGTGTTGCCTGTTTGCTTAGGCTTAATTTATTGCAATTTTTTTTTTTGCTAGCACGATATAAGCTATTGTAGGTTGTTAAAACAGAAGAGAAGATGTATTGCGTACCTTTTCTACACAGCTATATATAGATAAGCAAATATACTTTTAAACTTTCTGACGATGGCTTGAGCCGAAATAGCTATCAATTATTTATATCTTATAAAAAAAATTGTAGAACTAAAATACATTGTTTTTTTTTCATCGTATTATAATGAAGTCCTACCAAGTGAATGCCAATTCAATCAATAAACTAATAGTGATCTATTAACATATTATTAATAATCAAATCAACATTAATTGAAAATATGTATCTACGATATCTTTCCATCAAAACGTTTTTTTTGGTGGAAAGATATCACATTTTTTTTTTTTTTTGATTTTTGCCACTTTGATTATTTTTAATGTACTGTCGATGGAAAGACATGCTAGTTTAAACAATAATAAAACTTTTTTGTACGTTTTTCCACAGTATGTTCTATGATAGAGGCGAGCTTAACGCGAGCATCAGCTGATAATGTTCACAATGAGTGAACCGGTCCTGACCATAAAATATATTATGGAAATATGTATTAAAAAGTGTGTTTTTATTATTTAAATTATCAACTCAAATGTGAACTACACCCAGAACTTTTTTTACGCGATACATTGGTTCCAGAAAACGGCGCGTAAAAAAAATCGCCTAAAAAATCGCAACTTTCATATAATTTGATAAATTGGTTCCGAAAATTAAAACATCGCGTGAAAAAGTACCAAAAACGTATGAAAAACAAAAATTTGACCTTTAAAATTCGTGCAAAAAAAATATATTTATAAATTTCATGTCTTTATTGCTTATAAAATAACTATAATGAGACTCTAACAATATAATTTTTTCACTTATATGAAGTTTTAAAAATACACATATTTTTTTATTTAAGAAAATAATGAAACCTACATGCCTAGCATTATATATAAATTTCTTCTTTAAAACAAATTTAAGGAAAAAATCGCGTAAAAACGAGTGAAGTGAAACGCGTAAAAAATTTAACGGTGCGTATAATCGAATTCGCGTAAAAAAAGGACTGGGTGTATTTGCAAGTCATTGAAACTGTATCGAAGAGAAAAAACATCACACAAACGATTTCATTAAAAAAAAAAAATGATATAGAACATAGATCCAGGTTATTGCTTTGGTAAAGGTCGTTTCACCATTTATTATTCACTAACCAAACCTAACCTTGCTGAGTCAAGACTTATGATGTTATTAACAATGTAATAAATTTACCGGTACACTACCATTTTTGTCTTTCTTTAAGCTTGTTGTTCACATCGGTCACATGGGATACCAGTTGCAAGATAAATTACATAGTGTAAAATTTTGATGCAAATAAATTATATTGAATTTGTGGATATATTAATATTATTTTCATTTTTTTAAAGTCTTCATCTTCTTACCTCTATTTTTGCAGATCTGTACGCTCCCCGTAAGATGCCACAAATTTTAAACATGCACCAAATTTCGCTCTATCGAAAATACGATGAAAAAAATATATCCAAATTTGACACAACACATCAAATGCCAATTGTTTCTGATAGCTGTTTCCAGTTCCGGTTTTGAATAGAAGGAACCGAAAAGTATTTCAAGCGATTCAATTCTTTTCTTTATTATTCGGGTCAAGCATTCTCATTCACAACTCATGACCTCCCTAATTCTAAAATAATTCGCATAAATATACGCGTATTTCAAAGTGATCCAACGATTTCAAACATACTTCTTAAAGAATATGAATTAGGAGAATGTTTTCAAACAATACAAACACATACACAGATTGTTAACTTTATGGATTTAATGGAATGGTACCACATTTAAACAAATGAAGTACATTTTAGTATTATGAAGTCCACAGCAATTCTACAAAATGATAACTGTTGAAGCTGATCAAAAAAGTATCATTTTTTTTGTGATTAATTTAAAGAAAGGTGAGACTATATATAATCTATACAAAAGCCACTCAACTTGCTCTTGTAAATCGTATATTGGTCCATGCTTAAGGATTTAATCCTCTGTTGTTTATTTTAGTCCCAATTTCAATGATACGCTAAGTAAAGAATGTATGAAATCTGCGGTTCGTTCATAAGTTGAATTGTTGTGTAACGAAACAAATACTCGTTATTCATTTTTTTTAAATAATCAAAATATATTATTAGTACTATTTCCATGAAGTATTTTATGATCAGGACCGGTTTTGTTTATTCTTAAACCTAAAAAAATGTGTTTTTATTATTTAAAATATCATGCTTTTCTATCAAGAAGTGACAATTAAACCTTAAAAGCCTAACTTTGAATGGTCTTTGTATTCGTTTTTCTATTTTTTATTAAGAGATATTAACGTGAGAAAATTGATTGAATTGGTATTCACTAGGTAGAACTCCATTATAACACGTTGAAAAAAATAGCAATGTATTTTAGTTCTACAAAATTATTTATTTAAATATAGTTGATAGATATTTCGATGATGTATTGTGTACCTTTTCTACACAGCTATATATAGATAAGCAAATGTTCATTTAAGCATAGTTCTGACGATGGTGTGACCCGAAATAGCAATATCAACTATATTTAAATAAATAATTTTGTAGAACTAAAATACATTGCTATTTTTTTTCACCGTGTTAAAGTGAGAAAACATTAATACCGCAGCTCGATTCCATACGGATTCTCCGCGAGTCATTTGTTTGCAAACTCTAGGGCAAACAGTGACATTTGTGGTGATGCAAATATTTTTATAAAAGAAAATAGTGATTTGGGCTTTCCTTTGATAGTAAGAAAAACAAATTGTCTATGACTGCCAATTAAATACAGATGGTTCTCGACTTTTGTACGTGATTGGTTATTTGGATTTGTGTGTACGCAAATAGAGTATTTTAAAAAACGCTTTTCTTGAATTATTAAATTTCACCCACTTTTAACTTTTCTTGATAAATAGTTTTATAATATGCCACAATAAGCTCTCATATTCAAATGACATTCGATGTCTTTTGAAAAGGTGATGGGAAAGAGTGATCAATAAAAATGTGTTTTTAATGAAATGTGCGAAATAGCGAATTGTACGAAAGTCAAAGGCCGTCTGTAATCACAGTCGATAACTTAAATATAAATTTACCGGAAACTCTTAGGAAAGAAAATTTCATTATGGACATATTATTTTGTAAGCCATAAAGTCGTAAAATTAATTTATTTCTTTTACTTTTATAAAGCTGCGAAATCGCTAAATATTTATTCACCTGCATTACGGTCATTAGCGTTTGCAGGCAGACGTATTACTATGCATATTTCATTGTGAACAAATTTACCTTATAATGTCGCATGAGAACACTTCCTTCAACGTCGCAAACAAAATTAAAATACCATATTTTTTACTTCCTGTTGAATTCTAATCACCCTTAGTATTTCGAGTTGCGAACATCTTTGCTAACTGATTTTCACAGAATGCACGTAAAAGTTTTGTTTATTGTTTTAGTTTTGTTATTTGTCCTATACCCAAGAGTAGAGACATCTTCCCCGATCGGATGTTTATAGTACACGTTGGATGTTTATTGATGAATTATTTATTCGAAAATATTACAATTTTATTAATAAATATACTATTAAAAATGCATAGTAAATCCCGTCATCTCGTCATTGACTGTTTTTTCGGCCAAGGTCTTTTAACACATTGGACCCCGAAACGTGTTTTAACGTGATAGGCCGGCCCTTCGAAAAAAGACAAATTAGTTCATTAAATTAAGTATTTGACAAAGAATTTTGATTTTTTTTACTGTCAAGACTCAAACCATTTCAAAACAGTCATTCAATTAGTCTTATCAACCATGAAAGTATTGGTTTACACGATCTAAAAACACAATCGTTTCGCGTGCAATACACTACACCAACATTCCCCCTCCTGGAGACGAAATAAAAGTGGCACCGAGTCCACTCCGAGGAAAATATTTGCAAGATTCATAAAACAGATTGTTTTGTGAATATAAAAAAAGAGATTAAAATCCCTATACCGGCAACAGTAAAAAAAATATCTCCTACAGGGCTTGCGAAGTTTTTGCAAACCAAAAAATAAGTGAGCCTAGGTACATGTGTAAACATTAAAGTGTGGCTCTACATACAGAGAAATGTTAACCATTTTACCAACGTAGGCCTATTTTTAATAATGTGGTTAGCAATCTCAAAAAGCTTCATTTGATTTTATTCAATATTACCATAGTTATTTCACTTTTAGTAAACACTTAAAAAAATGCCGTTTGTTCAAAAATGGGTCGGGACTGATAGAGTTAAGGGTTAAATAAACAAGCTTTGTTTATCAAGTACAATAGTGAGTAATCGATCCTGACCTTCCGAGCCTTAATGCCACACTTGTAACCCAAACACCCCCCTAAGCCCAGATTTTAATTACTAATAAATATTTAAAAACGTAATATTAATCGTAAATTTGCTGGACGTATTTAATCTACGGATTACAAATTATTGTAGACTTACTGCGCATGCTTGAAATTACGTTTGGGTTGCTTCTTACATTATAACAGCTGATGGATAATGCGACAGCTAAATTAACAAGTACCAACATTGTATAGATTTAATGACATTTGACCATCAATTCGAGATGTTAAAATCGACTCAAAATTCCTCAGAAGAAATTTTTTAAACTAGTTACGTTTGTGGCGAGAAAACTATACGATAGTTTCGGATGTCAAGAGTAGCTTAATACAGCTTTACCTATTTGATAAATTCGATATACACGAGGATAAAAAATGTGACAAAAATTTACCAATGTATGAATAAAAAATTCTGATGTCATTTTTAGCATAACTTTCCATATCATTACTTGGAATCGTTAAGGAAAATTGACCAAGCGATTTGAATAAATTTAGATAACCTGTTCATTTTATTTTTCCCAATTTGTCCATACAGGTATAACAATGTGTATAACAATAAAACGTTTAGTTACTACGTTTACTGAATATTAAATAACTTTAAAATTAAATATCAAAATGTTTGTATACTGTTCTCTCTACGCAGTGACAAATTCGTAGATAGAGTGTATTCTCATGTTAAGGAATGTATTACAGTACGCAAGTAAGAATTATACGTAACAAATTGGCAGGGATACATTAAGCAGTGGTCGACAAACTCATTGGTCAACTTTTCATTTCTTTTAAGAGCCTAAGTTTTTAAACGTAAAGTAAATACATAGGTAGGTACATTGTAATTAATTTGATTAGGTTACCAATAAGCTGTCCTTAAAAAAATATCAAATTTGAATTGTTACAACTTTGTATGATTCCACATGTTTTTTGACTAACGACCCGGAGTTCGTCTGGTATATAGACGATGCTATTGAATTGCTTATTTTACACCAGTTGTGTTGCATCCGTGTGATAGAATGCCTGAAGATGCCGAAAGGCGAAACCCAGTTCGTTAGTTAGTTTCAGTAATTGAAGTTTGATATTGGAATTCCACCAAACAAATTCGATATCATATATTATTGATGAAAGTTTTAATTATGTATCACCAATGTCTTAGATATGAATATTTTTAGTCTTATCTCGCGATTTTTGGTTTTGTAAAAGCGAGGAAAACGAAATTCAGTTAGTAGGTAGCATTAAATCAGTGACGGCACGTGCGTACTTTTGATTGCCGGGAGAGGAATAAGGGCGAGCAAGGCAAAAGCGAACGACCTTGCGAAAGCAATATAATGGGTCGAGGGACAGCGGCACTGTACAATTAATTCACCGGATGTATAGAAAAATTGTAATTACGAAGAACTTATTTTATTTAATTTTCCAAGATTTTCGATGTATGAATTTTGTTAGCAAATTCTATAAAAAAAACTATAATTTAGCTAAAATTAATCTTTACTTAGTAATTCAAGTTCTTCAAGGAGAAATGTAAAATATCATCATCATGTAAGTATCATTATTTTTACATGTGAATTAGATATGAAATTTGTTATTGAGTGATGTTTAAATTGAATCATTGGTTTCAGTAGAAGTGTCGAGTTAGTCATAGTTCTGACGATAGCGGAAGCTGAAATATTTATCAATTGATATGTAAAAAATATTGAAGTGTGAATGTCGTAAATCATTATTTTAAATAAGCGCGAAACGCACAGCGCACGCGTATGAAAGAGATCCAAATTCAAATACAGCGGGAAAACAATGCGATTGCCTAATTGACAAGAACCCTTGATTATTTTGTTATATGGTCTATTTATAAACGTATTTTAAATAGTGATAATGAGAACTGATAACTAGAAATATATTAAAGAAATCTATATAGAAGTATGTAAGGTAAACCTTATTTGGGATTTAGTCACAGTTCTGACGATAGATGACACCAAAATTATTATCAACAGCCATGCATGAAAGTTTTCAGTTAAAAATATTTTATTGTTTTTGATTTAATTTAACGGAGTCCTAACAAAATGCACAACACATGTGCATGTAGTTTATTCAGATTTAAATACAGGGGCAGAAAAATGCGACTGCCTGATCGAAAAGGACTCATCAATATCTTCGAAATCGCAACGGCGACGTCTAAAGTGGTTGGACCACAAAAATGTAAAGGCGTATCGAAAGTATAAAAAAATATTTATTATACTACACTATAGAAACGAGAGATATTTTTGCCGTCAAATTTTGTACATGATCTCGAAATTGTATGGTTCAATGCAATGAGAACTATCTTTTATTAATCGTTGTGCACTTTATTTATTAGCGTGGAACGTTTTTCTAGAGTAGTGCTTCCCAAACTGGGGGCCGCAGAAATATTCATTTTTCCATCTTTTTCCATCATCATCATTTCAGATTTGTGGCATGAGAACGTTTGGGGAGCGCTTTTCTACTGTAAAAAGAAATTTGAATGCTTTTTTTGCATTGGTTCACCTTCTGAGTTTCGCACACCATTTCATCCGATCTCTGACCGCCTTGCACGTGATCGGACATTACAGTAATGGGGCAATGCATTCAATATATAGTGAGCAAAAATTATATTCTCATATTAAATTGTAAACAGGAAATTGCGGCGGAGTTTTTTGCAACATCATCGACAGTCCGGAGCGAATCTTTCCACAATGATTGTTTTTTTAGAAAAAGGTGCTTGTATTACAGTCCAATTGACGCAGTGGGGATTCAATTCCTGTCGATAAATGGATTCATGGATTTTAATACTGGTACTATCGAAAATGTTTTCTTTCGGTAATCAATATCGAAATGTCGACATCAAAGATAAATATGACTTTGTACAGTGAAACCTCGATTGTACGTTTTTCCAAAAGAAAAAAAACTTCATATAGTGTTTTTTTATTATCACTTCGTCGAATTTGTTTTTTTAATGGCATTATAAAGTGGTTTTTGCTATAAGATGCTAACTGTCACTTCTTGGTGTGAAAAAGAGTTATAGTTAAATATAACAAAAGTCATTTTAAATAATGAAAACACACTTTTTTGTACTTATTTCCACAATATATTTTATGATCAGGACCTTGATTTGGAGTTGATAGTTTTTTCGATGAGCGAAACCGATTGTGATCATAAAATATATTGTGAAAATAAGTACTAAAAAATGCGTTTTTATTATTTAAAATATTATGCCTTTCTATTTATCATGAAGTTACGGTTGACACCTTAAAATTAAATAAAAGTAAATTTTTAGTCAGCTGATTTTTTTTATGATGAGTGAAACCGGTCCTGATCTTAAAATTGTAATATTGTAAAATTATTCATAAACACTAGAGTTGTTTCTTTGCAATGTGACACTACATTTTGAAGACAAACACCCTCAAACAACACGGTGAAAAAATAACAATGCATTTTAGTTCTACAAAATTATTTTTAACAAATATAGTTGATAGCTATTTCGGCTCACGCCATCGTCAGAACTATAGTTCTGACGATGACCGTGTTATAATGGAGTTCTACCAAGTGAATGCCAATTCAATCAATAAACCCTCAAACAAGCTTACTATCCATATCCTTGGAATAAGAAAAATAATTTCATTTTTTTGATGGCCTCTGTAAATGACCGAATCGGAAATATTCTATAAAACATATTTAGACGATAGGTCGAGGAAATCTTCAAGAAATTGGGAACGATAAATGGGGGATTATTTGACATTGATCTCGCGAGTACATAGTCGGGACTTTATAAAATGAACGAGGCATGTGGTAACGAATTTCGGGGTTCTATTGTAAAGCATTTGATCAATATTTAGTAAATGGTGATTTTTTTCACATGACTCTAGTGTAGTGGTTCTCATGTGCAGTGTTCTCATCTCAGTTTTACAGTAAATATTGATATTTAAAAAAATGTGTTTTATGTACAAATTAATTTGTAAAATTATTATTTTAAAATTGATTGAATGCACCTGATTTATCCAGCATTTAGTCGAGTTTAAGTAAAGGACCATTTTAATAATAATACTGTTAAAAATCTTTGATCGGAGTTATACGTTGACCATGAATCAAGTAAATATAAAGAATTAACAATAATTGTTTTATTAATTTTGTCGATTTTACCTACAACTGCATATTGTGAAAGATCATTCAGTGTAATGCACTATATAAAAAATAAATATCGAAACTATTTTTATCACATTTGGTGCGGCCACGAGACATTTTCATAGAACAGCTGGTGTTTATAATGCGGCCACCGTGAAATTTCACGTGAGATCCACTGACTCCAGTGTCCGTCTTGAAGAATTTAGCTCCTATAATGCTCGCCGTTATAATCAATAATGATCAATACAGCAATTGACAATATTGATGTATCGAATACTTAATAACGTTAAATATTTGTCATTATTTCGTCATCAAATAAGAACCGTGCTGCATCTCAACTAGGAAGTGTCGTTTGGTATTTTTGTCAATCGATTTGAGAAAGATAACCACTGAACCGGTATGTAATTATACCCGAATTAACACGGCTTAGAAAATTTAATTACGATAATTATTTACAATTTTGTATCGCGGAAGTTGGAAGCGAAACAACGGATTCATTACCAATGGTTGTAGACTGCTTATTAATTAAAATATATATATATTTATATATTCAGTCTAGTCAATTATTTATAGCATTTCGATTAGATTATAATGCAATTATAAGTCTGGCAAACAAATAGTATTTGCTGTCGTGTATTAAAATTCAAATGAATTAATCATCGTATTTTATATGAATACAATTAAGAGAATCGAGTGCGTTAATCCTGAACAGTTTTCAATATCTGCTTTGTATCATTGTATTATATTATTTGTACCTAGTTTGTATGCAGTAAAACCTCGATTCCACGTTTTTCAACGTTCACCTTAAAAAACAACGAAAAATGCGGGAAATAATAATAAAAAAATGGTCTTTAGAAACATAAAACCCATACTTTAATTTCCAAAAATGGTGTTTAACGAAAATTGGTCAATGAATCGTTCATTTTTTTTATAGTCCCGTCAAACACCCATAAGAACAATGTTAAATAATCCCGCATTAACCGTTCCCCGATTTCCTCGATCTATCTTCTGAATGTCATTCTCCCGTCTCAAATATTATCCCGATTGACCGGTTTTGGTAGATAAATCTTTCTATCCAATACAATTTGTGATTTTGAGCGTATTAAATCTTATATATTAAACAAAGAAATTAATGATGAAATATGTATATTATAGTTCGCTCAAATGTCTTAAGATTTTCTTTATAAGAAATATAGAACATTATTTGATTATTTTAATAAATAAGATTTAATTTATTTAACATTTTCAAAACCCTTTCATATTAACCAGTTTTTGCAAAGCCTCATTTTTGCAATTGAAGAGGGGACTTCATGTTTTCTTAAGAAAATCTCAAGTTTTTATTTTTTATATTTATTTTAACCTTTCCCACATTTTTCGTTTTTAGGGTCCCTTGAAAAACGTCGAATCGCTTCACTGTATTGCGATTTAGACCTTAATCTCTGTGCATTTCTATTTCGAGAAAGAATAATATTTTGATAATGAAAGTGTGACTTGTAAATTGGATTTCAGTTTAATGTGGGAATTAGTGGAGTAAGACATCTTGGACTCAATAACTCATAATAATCTTAACAACTTCCGTTTGCCGTGGGAGAGAGGAAATACCATCAGGCCAAAGAAATTTACGGTGAGTCGTTAAGTCATATATGGAACACTGCGAGCAGGGCTGCCACCTCTCTGAGTCATGTATCATCCATAAATTATTTTTGTTTTTAGTTGGAATATAAATTTCGTTTCATAATTGTGTTATATAATACATCATCACCAGTCAATTAATATTTGTATGGTAACACTGTTGAGTTTTTATATAATGTTACCAAACAATCCAATTCATGCAAAATGCATTGAATGCTTGAGATTCTAAATGCAGTAGAAAATAGATTATGTGACTAATTTGAGACATAGCTAGTCCAGAAAGTATTTTTATATACAATTCAATCTTGTCTTATCAGTATTATATGTGCATTCTTCATTGACACAAATTATTTTATTGTGTTACTACCTATTACATCTTGGTGAAAAAATATCCAATTTAAATAAAAAAAATACAATTTTTAGAACTATTTACATGTTTTTAATTATCAAGATCCGGACCTGTTTTCTCATTGTGGGTATCATCAGTTGATGCAATACAAATTTGAATTGTTGAAATTTCACACATTTTGCTACTCACAACCCGGGTTGCGTCTTTCGGCATCTTCAGACATTTTATCACAGGGATGCAACGCCACCTAGTATGTAAGAAAAGTAGCCAAATAAAATGATCTTTTTTAAAATCAGTGAGTATAATAAAAATGAAAAAGTGAGGGAAGCTGTACGCCATAACCATATATTTTGACTTACATATAATGCCTGAAGATGTGTAAAGGTAAAACCTGGTTTAACAGTAACAAATTGTGGAATTATTTTAATAAAACAAATTCGATAGTAAAATTCTATCAAGCACCCTCAGTGTATATCATAAATTAAAAATGTACATAGAATTGTTTGAATGGTGAGGTGTATTAAAACCATTTGATTATAGAGAATTTTAAAGCTGTCAGTGTTCTCAGAGGAATGCAGTTGTGTATCGTCAGCCCTCCTATATCAATATAATTCAATAGCGAATACCATAGTTTTTCGTATAGCTGTCCCTCCTGTAGTAATAATTTTCGAAATTTGTTATATAAGAATTGTTATGTAAGAAAAAGGGTATAACGCGCTCGACACACGTGCTAGTTAACAAATTTGATCAAATCTATAGTTTAAATTGAAAAATGTTCACGTTCAAAAAATTGATGACGTCGTTCGGTCTTGAAATATAATTGAAAAAAACCTAACCTACAATTTTGTACGTGCGTCTATCATCCTATAAGGGACTTTTATATACAGTGTTCGTATTTTTCAATCAACGTTTTAGCTTTTTGGGTCGTTTCGAAACACTAAAGCGTCAACCCTGTCTTTATAAGCGTTATTCATAATATTATTGAGGTTGCGAAAACAAAATATTTCATAGAAGACTCTGACTTGCCGATTTCGTGACTGTGTAATTAGCGCGTGACAAAATTTATTATTATTATGTTAATAAATTATTATATTAATATTTATTTCATCGGAAAGCACGTAGTGATACGTTGGTATGAAATTTGGCCACAGTACGAAAGCAAAAGTGTACTGATCGAGTGTAAAAATGCCACCCAAAATAAAACGTTTTGATTAGATCGGTGACTTTGTACCTTCCGTATTAAAAATAAAAAACATCATACCTATGTGATCCAACAGTTTGTCGAATAATTTTAATGATTACGAAAGTTATTGAAACTAAATTTATTTCCTTGCTACGTGATTGATAAACAAACAAGGAAGTTGTGAGAACTCAATGATAAAATATTTTACAGTAAAATTGATAACAATGTGCAAAAATTTACAAAATAAATTTTGACTTATATTATATATTAAATAGACGCAACAAATATATATACACCTATCCCTCGATTTACACGGCAGATAGGTGCAAGAGAAAAACGTGTAAATCGAAATTGTATACTTTTTAATGTAAAACCGTGTAAATCGAAAATTACACAAAAAACGCATAATTTGATGGTTTTTTAAAATACATACATAAACTAAAATTATTAAGAAGCATAAATATACATATTCTTTTATTAATTAAATACACATAAAGCATATATATAGGAACAAAAAAATGAAATCCCAAAGACTTAAATAAGACTTAACAAAGATAAAAAAATTATTGCAACGATTGGTGGAGTTTTTTTCATTCGTCATTATCACAAATCACTGCCAATCTTTTCTTCTTGACTGGTTCAAAGTTACTTTCATCACTCGAAATTATTTGATCCATTTCGATGTTTGAAGTAGAAACATTTAACACGGTGAAAAAAATAGCAATGTATTTTAGTTCTACAAAAATTATTTTTAAAAAATATAGTTGATAGTTATTTCGCCTCACGTCATCGTCAGAACTATGCTTAAACTAACATTCGCTTATCTATATATAGCTGTGTAGAAAAGGCACACAATACATCCTCGTTACTTTCACACAATAAAACTAAATTTTCAAAAATTCTAAATGAAACAAAAGGCGGCTATGACAATAAGCTTACATGTGGGACGGAAGTGGTCATTACGGAAGCAAATCAGACCACCCCCTAGTAATAGGGTCGGACTAATGGGGATACTATTATATTAGTTTGTTCGCTAAGAATCCTTTGTGTAATTGATGTCTATTGATTTCCAGGTGTTCCAAAATGTCTAAAACAAGTACCTTGTAAATCGTGGTATAGGTGTATATAATATATACATTGAAAAATTATTATTAAAATTACAGTGACCCTGTAAGATTATCATTCACTCAAAAAAAAAACAAAATGTTTTCACGACTGTCGCTCGTTTTTCACCACTCCGACAACATTTTCAATTAGAAGATTTTGAAAAATATCTCAATGAAAACTTTACTGGATTGGATGGTTAATCTATTATTAAATACACATTAAAAAGACACAGAAAAAAATGTGAAGAAATTGGTCAATATTGAAGTCAATGTCGTGTGTTTAAGCGACTCCACAACCCTGAAAATCAATTGAAAGAAGAACAATGATGACAGAGGTATTCTTATCGTCACCACTGTAAAACCCGTCAGATTGATATGTTCATTTTTATTAAATATATGTTCAAATTTTTTGTAAGAATTAAAATTGCCTTCTTATTTGTGTCTTACAAGTTACTAGGATGTCCCTGATAGACAATATCTTCTCATCGTTTTAATTTCGCTCTTTTTGTTAACATTACTGCTGCATTTTAAATTTACTAATTGCGAGTTATTGATTGTAAAAATTTCAACTCGTTATTCTTGCTAATGAATATTTCATAATTATTGTTGAATTCTAATTTGATTGTAAATCAACCAACTTCATTTGGATATAAACGATTGTTTTTACAATGCTGATAATTTTTAACTTAAAATATGGATACTTTGTATTGAATCACTGGTTAATGCTTGAAGTGAGTGAAACCGGTCCTAATTGTCAAAATATAAATTTGTGGAAATAGTAATTTACTAAAATTTGTGTATTCTTTTTTTTAATATAATGCTTTTCTAATAAAAAGTAACAATTAATACAACATGAAGACATAGGTATTGTATAGAGCAGAGTGAGTCAACCTTTTTATAACTACTGCTTACTTTTGTTTCTACATACGTTAGAAGTAACGTTTTCTAACTGTCCATTGGTTGTAAAGCAATTGTGATTTATAAAGTAGGAAGTATGTTTTCTTAATGTTTTTAAAACCTCTACTGGTCACTGCGAAAGCTGGAGTGCCCATTAATGGGCGGTAAGGAACAGGTTGACTAACCCTGGTATATAGTGTGATTGAGGTGCAGAGGTGTGAAATATATATACTTCTGCATATATTGTATTAGCGGTTATTTGCTTGATGCTGGGGAAATCATGATCAAAAGCAGTGTCCAGCAACATTTTGAGAGACTGTCTAAAAAAATTCTTCAAGTAAAAAAACTCACAAAATGTCCTCAAATGTTATACAAACATCGAACGCAAAATATCACTTAAGATTTTAATAAACATAAGAGATAGGCGGGGCAATTTGTTCGCTGAGCGAAATTAATTAATCTATGTCGTGTTTGTCGGAGAAATAATTACACGGCTCAAAATAGTTGTTTAAAAATAGCATTAACTTATATAAAACGTTATCTATTTAGTAAAATATATGAGATCACGCTGTGTTTTCATATGATACTAAGAGTCCACATGTATTTGTGTAAAAATACTTGATAATGAGCGTAGGGATTGGAATTTTCATAACCAAATTTCAATAACCGGTAAACGGTAAATAATTTCACCTCTTACCGGTTTACTGATAATTTATCGGTAAATGAAAAAAATTGACGTGGATTACATCATTAAAGTATAACTGCACGTGGCTACTTTCACTTAAAATGGTATCCTGGATTGAAACATAAATAATTTAAAATACAATTCAGGTGAATAGTAATGTCATAAAATGTACTTTACATATGTTTCAGGTGAATATATATGTATGTTTTAAATGTACTTTTTTAAGTAAATCACATAATTTATTATTTGCCACACAAAGACTGATTAATCTAAATTACGACTGTGTAATATTTGGTTTACCTGCCTGTAAGAAGTTCATACGCTAAACTATTAGTGTATCCATTAACTTATTGATTTAGTATATATATTATAGATGTATGCATTAATATAAATTTATGTATTGGATTATAGAGTTTATTAATAAATGAGTTGAAACAAAAATTCTCACTCCCTCATGCATATATCATAATAAAAATTCGTTATAATATACCTGTGTCTGGAATTAATTCGCGATAAAAACATTTCGGTAAAAACCGGTAAATTTTTATATTTAATGGTAATTACAACTGGTGCATTTTGGGCCATTTACCGGTTAATCGGTAAACCGGTAATGCAATCCCTAAATGAGCGTGATATATAATATCACGACGGGAAAAAAATCTTTAAATATCGTAATGTGGCGCCGGCCACCTGAATTGTATTATTTTTAAAAACAAATTTTTATCAAAGTAATGTCGTGTTATGTCTGATATTGAACCTGAAATTATTTTTAGCAATCTAATAACAAATTTATTGCAACATATTTTCGAAGAAATAGTTGATTTTTAAGTCATTTATTAATAACAGCATTCTATAACGCCGCGTTAGAATTGTCGGGCAAATTTTATAATATTGTTTTTTTTTCTATTCTGGATATAGGCGGGGAATGATTTATGTATTTTTTTGACTAGGTTAATGGTTAGAGCAGTGCTTCACAACCGGTGTGCTGTGCCACATTGATGTGTCGTCAGACGACGCTTGGTGTACCGCGGCGCTATTTTCTAACAGAAAAAAAAATAAAGTACACTTGAGCCTCGTATTACACGGTTATATGGTTCCTCAAAAACCTCGTGTACTACAAACCTGTGTTATACAAGGCTTGCAGTTCATACAAAATTGAGGTAGGTTTTCAAAAACAAAAATAATCGAAGAAAGTTCGTACAAATATGTACTTTATTTTTTCAAATAAACAAATATACATTTACATATTAATTGAAAGAAACTTTAAAAACATTTTTCCCCCCTAAAACATGTTATATGTGGCGTGTTGTATAAAAATATGTCACAATTTATACATACGTGTTGTATAAAACCGTGTTACAAAGGGCCTATGTGTAATTCGTCTACATTATAAAATATTTTGTAACGACCCAATTACAGGGAAGCAGAAATAAATATTTAATTCGTTGCAATAACGTCATAAATACATAAATATTGCACATACAATCAATACTAAGAAAATAATTTATTAGAAAAACATAACTCAAAAAGTACAGAAAATATGAATTTTAAGAAATGCATCGATAGTGAATCTTTTTCATTTTTATATAAATGTGGTGTGCCGCGAAATATTATATTTGAATAAAACTTTAGTGGGCCATGGAAGACAAAAGATTGCCGAGCACTGGCTTAGAGCCTTCATAGCTTCTAGAATGAATATATACGTAATTTTGTATTGTCAAAAAATTACGCATTTACAAATCTAATTATTTGAGTTGTATATTGTTAAAACAAATATGCATATGAATGTATCTAAAGGAATCATATTTTATTATTTTTTGTTGAGATTTATTGTTACTGCCGTCTCAATTATCTTACTAATCATCAATCATTAAGCTGTGTATCTATCAGAAACATAATACATAATTAAGTAAACAAATCATTATAAATATTTGTTAATGTTACAGTTTACCAACTTTTAATGGCTAATTTGCTTCTGCTTTTTTTTAGAAATCAGTAGAATATTTGGTTCAATTTGACTTTATTTGCGTTTTATCAGTCAAAAGGCAATTTCCTCACGCCTGTGAAAACTGAAGCATTTCTACAGTACAGTAAGTTGCAGTATTGGGCAGTTAATTGATGCAAGTATTTATGTCATTTGAGGTGGACATCTTAATAAAAACATTTCTGAACACTGTTTTAGAAGATTATAAATGTAAACATTTGTTTGACAGTTGTTATTTTTGAAGTGATTTTTATTTTTATCATGACATTTTTGCTACGCAATATAATACTATGTTTATTGTTGCAGAGAGGAAATACGACGTGATTTTCCGTGTGTGGGATGTATGAATGTGTATAGAACTTCGCTCGGGTTCATAAGTAGACGCCGTTGAGACGTAGCCAGGGAGAAATGCTCTTTTGACAAAGGGGGTGGTCTTACTAGCGGGGTGAGAAGCAGGCACTTCCGGGTTCATTTCTCCCCCGCAACGTTAGCTCAGTGCCCACGCGAACGACCGGATATACTTTCTCCTGCAAAGCCTTCACCCCATCCCTTATGATGTTCTCTCCCTTGTTTACTCCCTGCCGAGTTTGAAGGAGTTGAGTTTTCAACGGCTTACGTGGCAGAATTGAAAATGTAAGGTTCTATTTTTATGGGGTTTGTTAACGGAGTAATGCTTGTATATTTTTATTCCAAGAAAACAGCAATTTTAATGATGTATTTACTTATAATGTTGCTCTTCCTGATACTTAATTTGAATTCGTATATTTTTTTCTACCCTTATGTTATTTAACCCCGATCGTTGCCGAGTATATTATATTAACACCTTCAAAATTGTGTTTCCCACAGTTATCAAAATTCTTTTTTAGTAAGAGATGTTGAATAAGTAAGTTGAGATAAGTCGTTCACATAGAAAAGTAATTCATTCTTTTGTCAAAAATATTTAAGTGCTAATTATTCGATTTCAAGGAATTCGAATATATTATTATTGCTAATGAGTGTTTCATAATCATTTTTTTAACTCTTAATGGACTTTTATTTTGGTTAATTTTATGCGACTCCAACTGCTTTTTCGATTTTACAATTTTGAAGAATATCTCAATGAAACATTTGACGGATTGTTTGGATGATCTTTAATTTAATGCAATTAAAAAGGAAATTGTAGGTCAATATCGGAGTCGTGTTTTTTTAACGAATCCACAGTTCTGGTATGTCTGGTATTTTTAATGCTATATACCAGTGGTTCTCACGTGAAATTTCACTGTGGCCGCATTATAAACATCAGCTGTCCTATGGAAATGTCTCGCGGCCGCACGAAATGTGATAAAAATAGTTTAGATAAATATATTTTTTAACACTGAATGATCTTTCAAAATATACAGTTGTAGGTAAAATCGACAAAATTAATAAAGCAAATGTTGTTAATTCTTTATATTGGCTTGATTCATGGTCAACGTTTAACTTCAACCAAAATTTTTGAACAGTTTTACGGTCCTTTACTTAAGCTCGAGTAAATGCTGGATAAGACAGGTTTACTCAATCAATTTTACAAATTCATTTGTAAAAACACATTTTTTTAAAATATCAATATTTACTATAAAACTGTTGATGGCCGCACATGAGAACCACTGCTATAGACACATGTCCATTTATCTTAATTACGTTTGGTCACCATCAAAATAGTCTAATTTTTTTCCTTAAGTGTCCATTCAAATGCACGGGGTATCGTTAAACTAATAAAAAACCATATATCTTTTACAATATTCTTCAAACTTCCTTATACTTTACCCATTACATTTGCGGTTTCACATAATAGCAACACTGATGTCACCCTTTGATTAGGAAGTGACATAAACTTTATTCTGATAATTTGCGACAGTAGTCATTCCTAGCATTTCTGCCGTCTTGTGGTTAGGTTTTACATTGACGGTAAATATTAAAAATGCTAATTCTTTTGTGTTACCATTTTACCACATACTTTGCTATCAATATTATCAATTGTTTGGCCGCAAATGACATTTCCATGAGACAATTATTATTGTCGAAGTATTATGTACAGAACTGTATTTGAATATAATACATACAGCGATACCTCAATCACCCAAAATACGGGAAAGATTTAAATAATGAAAAAAATGTAAAATCTTAAAACAAAACAAAACACCAAGTCTCTCTTTTAATTTCCAAAAAATTGGGCTCTACAACAATTGATTAATATGAGAGGGGTTTTTTTTTGAAAAATTTATATAAATTAAATCTTATTTATAGATATAATCGAAGAGTGTTTTAAAAAGAAGAATCTTGTGATTTTTTTTATTAACCGGTTAACTGCCGGCAGGTACATGTATGGCGGTACCCAGCACGCCGCAAATTTTACGACAAAAACAAAACCTTCTAAACATATCGTTATTGAAAGTGTTATAAAGTTTATTTATAAAACTAACCAAATAAATGAAGAGCGCGCCAGTCGTGCAGTCATTTATCCATAATCAGTGAAGGGTTGTCAAAAAAACAAGGTCAAGGTTGATAAAACGAGCGATAAGAGAGAAAAAGAGCGGCGCTCCGTTCACAGAAAATTATGCGTCTTAAGACGCTTTTGGCAGTTAACCGGTTAAAGAAAATCTCAAGACACTTGAGCCAACCACGTATATTTAATCATTAATTTCCTTTGTAAATATACAATAATAAATGTGTTCAAACTTATAAATTGTATTGGATAGAAAGATTTATCTATCAAAGCCGATAATATTTGAGACGGGATCATAATATCTAGACGATAGATCGAAGAAATCGATAAATTGGGGAACGGTTAATGCGGGATTGTTGTTCTTATAAGTGTTTGGCGGGACTGTAAAAAATTAATGATCCATCCGGGAAAACGTATTATGCGAGAACGGTTGATCGGGGTTTCACTGCAATTGGATTGCTATTGAGATAAGAATGTTAATTGTAACTATTTTTTAAGTAAATCCTTCCTTAATGCTTTGCTCACACATATATCGTTATTCATTCTAATCGGTGCTACGCAATAAACAGTCAGTTCTTGACTTACTACCAGCGTTGTGGAGTGGTTAGATAGATATGACTAACATTGGCCAACAACAATACTTCGACAAAAAATGATTTTTGTCTGGTTTTTTTCTATTTTTCTACGGTTCCTTGGAGCGTCGTGGCTTCCAGTTTAGGCAACTCTGGTCTAAGCCTTAACGTTGGTAATATAATTTTTGTCTGAAGATTGAGTCAGGTGTATTTTTTTATTTTTACTTCTGACGGCATTTCCAAAGAGGTACCTTATATATTTAAGTGATTATTTATTCACTACAGAAATGCAAATAGTGAATGAGTACAAGGGTCTGCTACAAAGGGTAACTTATATAAGAAGAGTAATGAAAGAAGTCAGGGGAATACCGCTGAAAGAGGTTGATGGTGTGGATGCCGGGAAAAGGAATAGGGGAGGAAAAGCGTGCGATGGAAATTCCAGTGACCTACACCAAATGTAAAAATCGAAATATATTTTTGTTTTACAAAACTTTATTGAGAGCAATTTCCTATATAGTACCACACTAGCGTATTGAAAAAACCTTTAGAAAGAAAGATTCACTTCTTCTCTGAATTCAATAAATCGAGAATTTCTAAAGAATGTGAATGATTGGTTCTCAATGAAAAATTTCAGTTTTATAGGACGAATGAAAAATTCCCATGATTTTTTAAAAGTAGATGCTTATTTCACTAAAAGTAAAAAATGTACTATAAATATGAAAATATGAATTTTTACAACTTTGTGCGACACCACATGTTTTGTCACTAACGATCAGACGACCCGAGTTTCACCTTTCGGCATCTTCAGGAAATCTACCACACAGATGCAAGATAACTGACTTGCTAGTGACAAAACATGTGGAATCGTACAAAGTTTTAACTATTCAAATTTGATATTTAAATTCCATAAAGCACTAACGACTTCCGTCAATATCATAAATTATAGATATGTAAATTTGAATGTCTTTTAAGGTGTAAGCATCCACTTCTTGATGGAGAAGTATTATATTTATATAATGAAACACTATTAACTAATGCCATATTCACTTAAAGCGTGTTAACTGTCACTTCTTGACGGAAAGTCATGATATTTTATAAAACAAAAAAACATTCTTTCTGGTTCGTATTCGGTGATAATGTTCGTAATGAGCGAAACCGACCCACATTTAATAAAACACACTGTAGTGCTATTTGCACAATGTATTTTATGATCAGGACCGGTTTTTATTATTTAAAATGTTTAATTGTTTCTTTGTTAAACATAAATATGATTTACCCGGTTCGGCTTTAGGTCACTGGGATGACTTTGGATGACGTAAATAAAGTTTAAATAATCTCAGAAAAGTTACGCGGAAATTGTTACAGAATGTTTAAAAAAATATCCTCATTGTTAATTTACCCAGTGCGTCACTGCGTGAAGTTTTTCTTTCAGCACTCTCAAAGGTTTCATTGTGATAGCCTGCCGAGTCGAGCCTCCAAGGAAAGCTAAATTTTCCTTTTACCTTAAATAAAAAGCACAAAGATTTCCACATTTCCACAGGTTTGCTTTTATATTACCAAGTTCACACCCTGTTGACAGCTCCTTGCGGTAAATCGCGGACCTTATTATTGTAAATATATTATCATTCATTCATTATATTATATTCCTCATATGTATTATCGCACATCCATGTTTCTAGCCGATTACTACAGCTGGAACAGTGGTTCTCATGTGCGGCCACCAGAGGAATTTGCTGCTGCCACCAACAGTTTTACAGTAAATATTGATATTAAAAAAAAGTGTTTTTACAATTGAAATTTGTAAAATTATAATTATTTTAAAATTGATTGAATAAACCTGACTTATCCAGCATTTAGTCGGGTTTAAGTCAAGGACTGTTTTAATAAAACTGTTGATACGTTGACCATGAATCAAGTCAATATAAAGAATCAACAACAATCGCTTTATTTATTTAGTCGATTTTACCTACAACTGTATATTGTGAAAGATCATTCAGTGTAATGCACTATTTAAAAAAAAAATATCGAAACTATTTTTATCACATTTGGTACAACCACGAGAAATTTCCATAGAATAGCTGATGTTTATATGCGGCCACAGTGAAATTTCATGTGAGAACGACTGAGAATCATTTGGCTTATTCTAGTTATCAAATTCATATGTATCTAATACATTGTCATCATCATACGATATTGACTGAAGATGTTTGATGGAAATTCAAAATAAATTAGATGAGTTTTATTATGTGCAAGTTGTGATATCGTATTGGCATATGGATGGATACTTTATATTAAAAAGAGCTTCGAAGTCAATTAATTTTGACGTGGAAAATTTTTATCCATAATTTTCCATGAATGTTTTGTCTTAAGTCCAATTTTTTGAGCACGGTGTAATGTATTGATTGAATTGAGATTTACTTGGTTGAACTCCATTATAACACGGTGCAATGGTTTTGAATAAAGGCTGTAGTGAGTTGGAGCCGGAGTTGAGAAAAACGAAAGTTATTGTAGAAACAAATGAACATTTTCTACGAGGTCTAGGTCTATTACACGAAAATTATTACTCAAATAATTCAAGAACTATGGGTTTTTCGCTAGTTTTTGTTTAATATGAATATTTTTTGAAACAACATCTTAGTGAAATGTATGTTCTAAGGGTCTTGGCATCTGTTTTAGCCAGGGTGTGGAGTTCATATAACAACGACATTTGAGACAACATAGCGCAACTAATCGTTTTTTCTTAAGTGAAATATAGGACTGCGGAGTCGAAGTAGTGAAAACCGAGCAACTCCGACGACTTTTTCGATTAGGCGATTTTGTAGAATATCTCAACACTTAACATATATCTTAACGACATGAAACAAATAGTCCTCGTACGATTTTCTTTATTTATAATGCACATAGATAGAAAAGGTAAAAAATATCCTGACAAGATCAAACTTTATTTAATCGATTTTTTAATGACCTGTTTTGAACACAATCGAGGAGAACAACAAATGTTTTCAAATTGAAATTGTTATTGATTGAATTGGCATTCACTTGGTAGAACTCCATTATAACACGGTGAAAAAATTGCAACAAATTTTGTAGAACTAAAATACATTGCAATTTTTTCACCGTGTTGTGTGAAATTGTTATATTATACGTTATGACCCAGGCTTGTGTTAATCTGCTAAATAGCCCATTTCTTCAAAATCATTCACTAAAAAATAAAAAATATGTTTTGATAGAAGGAAATACGTACTTAAAATTTCACACAATTTCACAATTGCTGATTGACTTTAATAAAATGTTTTACAAATCAAATAAATCAACTTATCGAATTTTTTGCAAAATAAATTAATCACTTCTATCCTTTATGATTCCAAAACATGAAATGAACAATCTTCATGTTTATCAAAGTAATCCATCTTCCCAGCGAACACCCTGGACAACATGATTCAAGTGGATATAACTCCCTACTGAATCAAGTATGTAACGCTAATTTATTTGTAAATTTAGTTATTATTACACAGATGCATGACGTATGGTATGCAATAAAATAATTAAAAATACGATAACGCATATAAGACGACAAAAGGCATGTTCGATATTTTTAATTTATATGCTAATCGCTTGCGAGCGGGCGGAGAGGACGGGAAAACACATGATATCACGAGCACGTCGCCGGCGCAATAAATCCGCCCCCTTCACGAGGGATCGTTTACCTCAGGTGGGCGGGAAACTGCCTTACTCGGGTGGAAGTTCCGGCTACCTGGCACCCCATTTCCGGAATACATTGTGCTATAAGGGTTCCGATGGGGTAGGTTCGTAAGGAAAACGGGAGTGAATTTTCATTTAATGTATTGCGTAACATGTTTACAATTTACAAACAACAAAAATCATTATCTTTGTTTTATGTTAGTAAGATTAGTTAAAAAATTACAGCTTCTGCATTTTTCAACTCATCGATAACATCGTTTCTCAATAAGGAACACATTTTTTTTTTACTATTTTCACAATAAATTTTATGATGAGGACTGGTTTCACTTCTCACAAAATCCATAAAATATTGAAGTGAAAGTTATTTTGATAATGAAAATTCGCTCGTAATCTGAATATTTATCGGACAACGATTACTTATTTTATTTGTAATATAACAATCATCAGTTAACGAATAATTCGGATATTCGCTATCCGAATATCCATAGTCTTTGAAGGCTTTTGGGTGTCGAAATTGAATTTTTAAAAATTGAACACTTCCACATGATTTTTCACTTACGTCTCGGGTTTCGCCATTCGATATCTTCAAGCATTATATCTAACGTATGCAAAATTAGTTACACATAGTTATTGACTTACATCGTTTATATACAAGTGGAATTGGACAGGAAAAGTCAAGAGCCACATATATATGATACAAATTTAATACTTATTTATTTGATTTTAATGATATAAAATTTTGTACGTTATAATTTTATAAACATTGCATACAGCAAATGTGATTTGATGAAAGGTTTTTACAATAAACTGAAATCAACTACAAACGTAATTGAGTAATTCGAAGATTGTAGGTCTTTTGCGTTCGTGAGATAGAATGCTAGAAAATACCGAAAGGTGAAACCCAGTCGTGAATGAAAAAATACGTGGAAATAAACATAGTTTTAAATTTGATATGGAAATTCAAGTTGACATCGCGAATTAAATGCAGAATAGTTTTGGATGTTTTGAATAAATTGATTTTTTTTTATACTAAAAGTAACACATATTATTATATATACCATATACGTTCGTTTCAATTCATTGGTATTGGATGTTGACCAAGTCACTTTTCAGGTCGAGTATTCTACTTGCTATTGGTGGTGGGATATAGGGGTGGAAACCCCTCCCCTATGGTTGAACGGGCGCTGACGCACGGCTTCCCGGAAGTGAATGTGAATAGGAAAGCGACGCGGCCATACGCTTGTATATTTTGACGTGGGATTTCCCAAAGGGTAAGACGGAAAATGGCTTTTCATTAAAATTTTATACGAGCCACGCGCTGCGAAAAACTAATTGTTTTATTTTTGAACAGCGAACAATATCGTAAATATTTTATCACCCAGAACCACAATTCTAGTAGACTCCATGATACGAGGAATAGTATACCAAAGAAATGCGATATCGTCAACCTTAAAATCAGTAGGTTTTGTCACTCACGACCTGGAGCAGGTATATTCAGTCGAAAGTTTGCACCGCTTACATACAATAGGAATTACGTTAAAAATGGTTATTTCAAAAACAACTGATTTCATTATAGTTGAATAGTTTATTTCGAAAATGTTACGAGTCACATTTTTTCAAAAATGAGTTAAGTACGCAGAAGTCTTCAGAATACCTAAATACATTAATGTGATACGAAAATTTCCCATACGCGGATGTTATTAAAGCATTAAGAGTATTGAAAAAAATACATGTATGATGAAAAAGTTATATAAAGTTCGCATTATAGAAATGTATTTAATCAAATATATAACATTTAAGAAAAAAATCCTATCATAAAATATACTTACATAAAAAAATATTAACAGGAATGATATTTTTCACTCTCCTGAATATTAATAAAAGTGTGACTTGTAAAGTTTTCGAAATACAAGATTAAATAACATTCAAATAAAGAAGAGATTACCTTATAACCAAAAAAGTCAAATGAGTTTACGACAAGAATTGATTTATTCGTATTGTAATCTGATTTTATTAATCTCTCCCATAGCATATAACAAAAAACAAAACAGAATTACGGAGGTTTACTTGTTCATTCAAAATTGGTCAAGAACCAAATTGTGCCCTGTTCTTTTCTAACAAATTTTGATGAAATAGTTTTTGATATCCTATGTTTTGATGGAATATTCATACACCTTTATTTTATATCTAACATAGTTTAATGAATTTGTAATGAGAAGTTTTCGCAATAATCAACGATCACTAAAATTTTATTGGGTGATTTAATTCTTAGCTTAGTTTAGTTTTGTAATAGGATTAAATGTAACATGACCTATGGTAAAAATTCATTCATGTTAGTAATAAATTTTATCAAGTATCGACTTTTTTATTTTCACATCAAATATATTCGCATATATAAATAACTTTAACAACCATCAAGTTTATATTATATATACTTTTTTTGAAAAGTTCAAACTCTGTAGGCTCCCATCTGTTTTGTCATTCGCAGCCCTGGTTTTACCCTTTAGATATATTCAGGCAATCTAGTGTACGGATGCACTCGTCGGATGACAAATAATTGGGCCATGATTCCTGAGTGTCAAAGCTTCAAGTTTGATATTGAAATAATATCGAACACCCTCAATTAATATTTTTTGCCAGATGTATATTTTGTAAGGAAAAGGTAAATTTTCTAGATAACCGTTTTCGAATCAATTTGAAATTTCGTCAAAGTGTTTGGACAATAATCTTGATTTAATTTTTTGACCATAAAATTTGAGTATTCTATATTGGACATTTCTTTGTAGTAAAATTAAGTTAGTTCATTTTAACTTCATAACTTTTTCACGAAAAATTCAATTAATAACTTTTTCTTGTATTATGGTGATATATTTATTATGTGAAAGCCATTTGATGGCGTAGCATTGAGAATGTTTTAAATTAGACCGAAATCCTTCGGGGTATGTTTGCATTGTTGTGTATCCGAAAAGGCCGGATAAATGGGTTCGCCATTCCAGAAGGCCGACTTCCGGCACACAAGAGCCTTAATTGATTTTCGTGAGACGGATGTTGTTTAATTTCCGCTACATTTTCTGAATGCCTTAAAATATTTTTAAACATACCTCCTTTCTTCGCGTTATTACTTTGTGATTATGTTTTTTGATTACTGCCGTATTATTTTACCAGACAGAGAGGCAGAGTTTGTTAGCTGTAATATATTAAAATAAAGGCAAAATGTTTCTTTCATGCCGTTGTAAAATTTAATATTCTTCAAAGGAATTCGTACTGTACTGAAATTTAAATAAAAAAATATTTAAACTAATTTTCATTAGAAATATTTAATGTATGTTGAGTTTGCAATGTTTTGTGGTGGGTAAGATTTTGCTTCGAAAATATACATTTACACATATATACTAAAGCAAGTTTTCTATGTTTTAACATTGACACCTTGTAGCAGATTTGTTTGATTAATTTTGTGTTACAAAATGTTAAAAAATATCAATTAGACCCATTATCTGCATAGCAGAAGGATATTCCAACGCCGTACACCTCAAAACGATTGGAATAGTGTTGGCTAGATAAAACTTATGAATATTTAAGGGATAGATTACTCACTATTCTAAAGCAAAAAATGGGTCGTAAATAGCTTGGCTTTAACCCTTACACTTCTATCGCTTCAACCACTGTGATGACTGGTTACATTATGGTGATATTTGACACTATGTAAAAATATAAAAGATTCATTCAGGGCTGTGGTCAAGTCGTCAAAAATGAACGACTTCGACTACTTCTTCGATAAGACGATTGGTTGGTTGATCTTTAATTTAATGCACGCAAATAGGAAAGGTAGGAAAATAACTGATAAAAAAAACTTATTATATATTATAGTTATATATACAGTCGGAATCGTGTTATTTTAGCAAATCCATATTAATCCATTATCCTGGATTAAAAACTGTAAAAATGCATGATTTTTTTCTAATAATCTGTGTAAGTTCAGTTAACACTGACACTATTGAGGTAATTTTTTAAACATTCTTTGTTAGAATGTCATGTAGACTGCTTAGCAGGAAACGGGTTAAGTAATATTAAGCTGTGTGAAATATATTATAACACCGAACACTTAAAAAAAATCATCTTGTTGTTCAATATAGTCAATCTTCAAGATATTATCAAAATAAACTAAGCAATACTTATAAAAAAATAAGTTTCAACACGGTAATTGAAAAACAAAATAGCAATAATCGAAGTATCAAATATCAGCACACATCAATCTTCTATCTCAACAGTTAAGACCCCAGCAGTCAATGGGTTAAGAAAACGAGTTACGCTATAAAATTGTTAGTTATTAAAACGAATTTTTGCTCACATATAACGAATATTATTAATATATAAAGGCATAATATACTTGCTAATTTTTTAAACGATAAGTTTTGATAGATCATTATTATGTAAGTACAACCAAAAGAAATAAAATTAAAAATGCAGGGAATACAAAGGGATAGAATGTATTTAACCCTACCTTTACATTTGTAATATAACTATATGAGGAATTTGCGGGCCGGTATTCTAGAATCGATATTGAATTTTCTTTATTGAGATGGTTAAAGGATGTGTTTATTGAACATATATATACCTATGATAAGTTCATTTTTATTGTCTAAAATATTGTTTGTGTAGCAGAAGTGGAAGCGATATATACTTCGATAGTGTTATTCAGTATTCACACATCAGCCTAACTTAGCAATACTAAAAGCTCTTTTATGAGTCGTATACTTGGGGTAAAAAAAAGTAGTTGACAGAATTTTGGTCTCTTTGTTTAATTACTGTTGATTTATTAATTATTACAAAAAAGATTACTAGTGATCAAACTTCTGACCGTCTTCGAGACATTTGTTTTCTCGCTCTGTCTGCTTTTGAAAAACAAGTGTATGTGTAATAACGAAAATGGAAATTGAAATATTGCCTAGTATTAGTGTGAACAAGTGACTCGTTTGTACAAATAGTAGTTCGTTTGAATTGATCGGTGCCAATCGACTCAGAATCAATCAAATCAAAAACCATTCAGTGCAAATAAAGTGATTATATGTCAATACATAGTTATTTTTGTTTATTTGAAAAAAAATCTTATAAAATCATTAATTACTTATTATATTTTTTTCAATAAGAAAACAAATTTGTAGTGTAATAAATATTTCTTAAGTAATGGCTAGTTAGCTATATAATATGTATTATTATTGTTTGCCAAACGAGCTCCCTCCGCCTACGCGTAATTGCTACCTTCAATTCTGGCGCGAGGCCTCACTTCCGGCGCTGTTGTCAGGCGGAAATAGCGGCGTGTTGACGCGCCTGCCGGAAGAGGCGCCACGGGTGGGGGCAAACGCGGAAGTAGAGCTTTCTCACTTGGGTCGAAACCCCCTCCGACCCTTGCTTGCTTTCTTCGGCGGTCGTATTCAAGCTTACCCTCCCCAATGGGTTCAGGGTTAACACAGATGAAACAAGAATATTATAATAATAGTATAATATAAATACATAGTTTTTTTTCCTAATACATTAATGAAAAAAGAGATATTGTTTAATGATAATAGCAACTTCCTAGTATCGATGTCACCATAGATCATTAAATTAACAAGTAAATTGTGTTCTATTATTGACGATCTTAGTGTAATCTGAAAATTTTCTATATATACATATCTAATTTGACTGTCTACATCAGTAAAAGATTCTTAAGCTTGAATTCTTAAAACTCAATACGATTCCACATGTTTTGATACTAAAGTCCCGGGTTTTAAGTGACATCTGCAATTGTTCAATGTTTTAACAATTCAAATCTGGCATTGAAATTCCATCAAGAACCTTCAGTCGTTATCAAAAATTAAAGATTCTTAATTGGGAAGTTCTCCACGTTCTTCATCAGACGTGCACTAAATAATGGTATAAATCTGATAAAGGAAAAAAATATTTTACAATATTCGATAGATATTTCAGCATCTGCCATCGTCAAAACTGAAGATAACAGAAGCTGAAATCGAACTACACGTTAATTTATCTAAGCTTTATTATGTGGTTTTATTTAAACCTTAACTTGGATAATTCCAATATATAAACATTTTTACATTTAATAATTAAACAGCTTTGAAAACAATTACGTATGTAAAACGTTATATTTGTGGTAGAAAATGTGAGACGAAAAATTGTATACATTTTCACAAGCGACGTAGAAACTTAGTTTAAATTACGTTTTATCATAATTTTGACTATGGTGGAAGTTAAATATATATCCACACCATATTTACAAATTTGTGGAGCTTTCATTTTTTTTATATGTTGCAAAGTTCTACTAAGTAAATAACCTTGTAATATGGCTATAAAATCATCACAAAAACAAGACGCTAGCGTTACTACAAACACATGGTTTCTCTGTTCATCCCTTAAACAGTTTACCCCATCCCTTCCACCTTACACACAATATGATAGTATGTGCACAATGTATATTTGTTTGCGAAATGAATACGTCGCAAATCAACCGTATAAAATGACGCCATGTATCCATGCCTAAGTTTTCTTTTATAGTAATATATGTCTTTAAAAAATATTTTACTATTAACCTAATTACTGTTTACGTCTAAAATTTTGAGAGGACTGATTGTAGTATGTTCACGGACGATAAGAAATAATGAAAGTGTGTTTAAAGTGTCAGAATTATAGTGTACAAGCTAGTTTTTAAGTTAATTGATGGAATTGTATCAAGTAAAGGCCAATTCAATTAATATGTTGCATTGTGATAATAATTGATACTTAAAAGTATAATTTTAACTGCGATAAAACATTCGTGAATCAGTTAAAATTTGTATTTAAATGTATTTATAAAGTCATATACCTTCTTTTAAGTTAGGATGTTAGAAAAAAAAATAGAAAGTAATCAACATTTGTTACTTGATTGTTGGTTTATGTAAATCCTTGCATTCGTTTGAGAACGAAAAAGGTGATTATTTTTTTATTTTTGGTTTTGTTAATTTGTAAATAAGTTGATATTTAACAGGTGTGCACATCATGGGCTTAATGGAGCAAAGCTCTTAGTCCGCATATTAATGAATGAATTCCGTAGAGCACATGTGACAAATTCACCAACGAGGGGCAAACGATTGCACCATAGCACTTGACAATGTATCGAATAAACATGTGGAAATATCTCGCAACTGTCTCGATCGGTAGAATGCTGTAGCAATTATAGTGTATATATTTGATTGTCGCGAGTAATCAGCATGCGTTGCAATCCCACTAAAAGAAATAAGTATTTGTGTTTTAGTTCTGTTAATTTTAGTGCTTTTGGATATACTATATATTTGTTTTTCGGTCTGTTGCGTGTACGAATAAATCAGACGTTTTTACGACGCGTGAGCAGGCCACATAAAGCGGTCCATGTGAGAGGTATCTACAAAGTCAAGTGTATCAGTTAATAATGATCGCGATAAGCGAGACCAGTCCTTATTTAATGTTTGTACTAATTCAAAAGCCTTTGCAAGTGTGTCAAAAATCGTTTAGCGACTTTAGTAGCATCTTGATCGTTCAATATTGTTGCCGTTAAATTCAATGTGAAATCAATTTAAGGTTTTTACTGTCACTTCTTGATGGAATATATATGATATTTAAAACAATAAAAACAAATTTGTAGCATTTATTTCCACGCGAGAATCAGACGATAATACTTGCGATGAGCGAAACCTATCCTGAAATTTATTGTGGAAATAAGAACGAAAACAATGTGTTTAATTATTTAACAAATCAATGTTAAATAGCCACTTTTACTTCAAAAAGATTCTAAAAATATTTTCAATGTAGAGAGACGGAAGGAAATGGTTGAAAAAAAAATCTGTTGGAGTGTGATTCTTCTCTATATATATATAATTTAAAACTGAACCTCAATTAAGTTTAATCATAGTTGTGATTGAATCTGATGGTGAAAGCCGGAATAGCTAACAAAAACTTAATATTTTTATACTGTTACCTTATGATAATGGAGATTTACCATTTACTTGTATTCTTCTAGAAAACACACACAGTAAATTAAGTAGGCAGTTCATCACACTGATGTAACATAACTGACTGCCTGAAGATGCTGAATGGCGAAACCTATGACGTTAGTGACAAAACATGTGGAATTGTATAACAAGTTTCAACAATTCAAATTTGATATAGAAATTCCATCGAATTCAGTCGATATCATAAAATAATAAATTCAGTTTTGTAAACCTTAGAGTTTGGTTTTACTTTGATCAAAAATCGTTTTTTTTTATAATTCGTTTAAAAGCTAAAATTTAGTCTTGATTTTAAAATTTTAAAAATTAACAATGAAAAAAAAATCACCATGAAAGCTCAAATTTTTTACAATAATTATTTTGTCACTTACGTGGTATTAAGTGCGGTATCCGTTTTTGGTTGATAGTAATGCATATCGGTTATCTTGTATGGTGGAACATTTTACATTGACAAACCTCCCCAATATCTTTTTACGCACAGATGTGTGTTTATTATTATTATTATTCTATCACGTAACCATTTCCATGTGGAAGTAAATGTATGGGGGAGATGAACAAGTGGGAGCCATGCAACGGTCCAAGTATCATGTTCACTTACTAAACTAAATTGCAACAACCAGACAATTATTAAAATTAGCGGGTTTAAATACATAAATGCCTCAATAACTTCCTCTGATTGGAAGTTAAAGATATTATTTCAAAAACTCGATGACACATCAAATATGTAAGCATTGTTGAATTTGTGAATATATGGTGAAATCGTTTTAAAAAACTCTCATGTAAAGTTTATGGAAGTTGGAGTTGAGAATTGTCTTATACCGGAGGGCTATAATAATTTATTGGCCGTCTTATAAATTTTTTATCTATTCTTACTATTTTATAAAACAAACGGTGCGAGAATAATGTATTCTTTAAGATGTAAAAAAAAACATTATTTTCTGATTTTCAATACATATTTGAATTGAAAATGTTATTTTTCAAATGAAAATAAGCTTTGATAATTTATGCAATGTAAAATGTTCTATACCTGTCAACAATAGTATCAAAATGTTTCAATTAAAGTTCTGAACCTTGTATTATATTAAATGAGTATCGAGCATCTGCTATAGTATATTTTCACGTGTAGAATTAGACGTGATTTTGGTTTATTAAACTTTTGCTGCTGTATATTATACATGTAAAATATGCTTGATTACTTCCTTTTTAAAATGATAGATATATATATATATATATATATATATATATATATATATATATAATAAATTTGAATTGTTACAATTCTGTACGATTCCACATGTTTTGTCACTAATGACCCGGGTTTCGCTTTTCGGCATCTTTAGGCATTCTATCACATGGATGCAACATAACTGTCTTGAACAACTAGTCAGTTATGTTGCACCCTTGTGATGGAATGCCTGAAGATGCCGAAGGGTGAAACCCAGGTCGTTAGTGACAAAACATGTGGAATCGTACAGAATTGTAACAATTCAAATATGATATTGAAATTCCATCAAGCATACCAGTCGATATCATAAAAAAGATGTATAGATATATATATTGAAAGAATTTACTATTCGTTTCATTTGTAAATTATATGTATATAGACTCTCAATTTAATAATATTGCTTTTTAGGTCTCTAAGTGTAAATTTGTGGTGCCAGGAAGTTTGGACTTTGTAGAACCGTACGTAAGCTTGTACTCCGCGCATGGCTCTAAAGAGCTTTTAGAATACGGCGTCCATACGATGCCAAAGCTCAAATCGCAGGGTAGAGGGAGGGGTGACTGCATTATTCGAGTTCCGCTTATCCCTTCTGGAAGTAAGGTTGCGAAATTAATACTGGCAGATCGCGTGGATGGATGGTATGGGGTGAAAATTGCTCCTTTGTAAAAAAGCAAGCATGTGATAAGCTACGGACAGATTTTTAGGCGTTGTTTGAAATAAATCGAGCGGAAGTGTATACACCCGGAAAGAACCATTAGCTCGATATGGATAAAAATGTTATAATCACCGGCTTAAAACCAAGCTCGTCGGAATATTTATTATAAATGATATATTTCAGCAGTTATCATTATATGGTTAGTAATATCTTCATATTTTATAAAATATTCAGATTAGGACAGCTTTCGCTCATTGCGAGCTTTATCAACTGCTACAATATAAACTAAGATATTCTATATAATACTAGTCGATACGTTGCGCGTTACTGCGATCTCAGAGTAAGGAAATTCAAGGTAATTCGTTATGATAATAAAGAATTTAATTGTTGATTATTAGTGTCGCTCTAATTATATTTATTTACTATTTGAGGAGGTAGTGGTATGCTAGAAAAATTTGCAGGAGTGTACTCAAGATAATTGTAAAGTTTCATATCGATTAGATGAATTGTGTAGTAATACATAAAGGACAAACAGACACACATAATAATCACTAATAATAGAAAACCAATGGTTCCAGAACCGAAAGAGATATTTATAAAGTAGAATAGTTAATAGCAATTAAATAATAAAAATTTGTAAAAAAAAAATAAAACTAAATAAAATGTATATCAAGAGTTAAGAAATTATCTTTGGGAATTATTCAATATTTATTGGTGTTCTTTTTGGATCATGCCATAATTAAATACTTTTAGTGGTTTATTTATCAACGATCAACATGACGAAAACTAGATTTCAATTGTTACAACTTTTTAATAACCACACATTTGATATTGAAATTCCATCAAGAAACTGGAAGTAATATCAATTATTTTACCAGAATTAAATATTTGATTTTTGTTTTTGCTGTACTGTATTACTTTTATGCAAGCACATTCGTTTGATATGTTTGAGAATGATGATATACTCAATGCTAGATTTTAAAAAAAGTGCCTTTGAAAAACACGGCGTTAACATTTCGATCGACAGATGTCAAAAGTGTATGATATAAATCACAAAAGCGATATTATCCGCTCGGCTGTCTCTCTTCCTCGTCGCGATTGTCTGATAGTACCAAAAGCTGAAAACAACCTTGAAAACAAAATAACAAATCTCTTCCCCTTGGAAAGTGTTGCGCGGCTTTAAAAAATGGTCCCAATATCATCCCTTAACCCTGAAACTTACTGGCCTATAGAAAAAGCACCCCATGTAGAAAAGACAGCGAGTGACAACCATTGTCTTCAGAATCATTGCAAAAATAAAATTTAGAATACAGTTTTAATAGATTGATTCGATACTTTAAACGTTATACTCAGCAAATTGAGTATGCCTACATTGGTTATGTCGTATTTTAGCTCAGATTATAATTTTTTTGTAGATTTGGTTGTAAGTGAATTAATAATTTGAAATATTCGTATTATATATAATTCGTTGTCTATATCAGCGGTTCTCATGTGCGGCCACCACAGGAACAGTGTTATAGTAAATATTGATATATAAAAGAAATGTATTTTTACAAATGAATTTGTAAAATTATTATTATTTTAAAATTGATTAATTAAACCTAACTTATCCAGCATTTAGTCGAGTTTAAGTAAAGGTTCGTTTTAATAATAAAACTGTTCCAAAATTTTGGTCGAAGTTATACGTTGACCATGAATCCAATCAATATAAAGAATTAACAACAATTGCCTTATTAATTTTGTCAATTTTACCTACATATGTATATTGTGAAAGATCATTCAGTGTAATGCATTTTATAAAAAATAAATAACGAAACTATTTTTATCACATATGGTGTGGTCACAAGACGTTTCCATAGGACAGCTGATGTTTATAATGCGGCCACAGTGAAATTTCACGTGAAAACCACTGGTGTAGATTGAGATAAGTGAAGTTGGCATGATAATTGTATGTAGTAAAATTAAGAATGCAACGATTTTTTTTATACGTTTAATCCAAAGTTGTTATCAATAGTATACTAATAAATAGTTTTTTTGTATCTATTATGTTAATTTCTTTGCGTAGTAAGTAACATGATCTGATTCACAAGCCATTGGTTTGCCATCGCATATTTTGAAACGTCGACTAAAACCTGTTCCGCGTACATATCCTTATGTCAAATATGCACCCTACTTTTGAAATAGAGGGTGTGTAAACACACACTTGTCGCAGTTTTTACATTATATAAAAAGTAGTTTAATATTTACGCAGAGATCCATGGATATTTGATTATATATATCGCATAATATGTGCGTGTAGATATCCAATATATTATATGCTAACTCCGGAAATAAAACAGGTTTAAAGATGAAACATGATATTTTTCTATTCATACTTTCATCCCATTAATTAAGATTTAAGAAATAATTTCTTGTTTTTTATTTCATTACAAAAATTAATCACTTTTAATGTGTAAACTGTCACTACTAAATAAAAAGGCATTACCCATTTTTAAAGCTTTAACTGTCACTTTTTCATTACTATTTCTGTAATATATTTTTAAACCAGGACCGGTTTTGATCATCGCGAGCATTATCAATCTATTATTGCACGAACAACAGTATCAGTTGGAAATGTTCGCAATGAGTGAAACCGGTTCTGATCATAAAATATATTGTGGGAATAGAACCAAGAAAAATAAAATGGGTTTTTATTATTTAAAAAAAGAAATATATTGGTACTGATTTAAAATTTTATGTTTTGAAGACATGAAAAAGAATATATTTAATAGATATTCATTTACTTATCTAAATAATAAAAAAAATTATTAAAATGACAAATGTTAAAGACCATTTAAAATTAGATATCCACCAATTTGAGTTATTGAGGTAATTCATAATTATTGTTTAAACATATTTTTAATTAGCCTACGCCACTGCTTGGAATATAAATTCAAAGAAGGTTGTTTACTGGAGTATACAATATCACACCTACACAGTCTCTGCAAAGAGGGATGTCTTTAGGGTTAAAAAAACTGTGGAATGTGTAAGGGAAATGCGTTATTATCGGGGGTGGAATATATCACATTATGCATGTGATTTTCGTTAAGATTTACCAAGATCAGTGTTTCCTAAGCTTTTGATATTTGTGGACCGATTTTATAATAAACGTATCCCTCATAAAAAATGTAAAACACTTGAATATAAAAAAAACATTTTTTCTTTTTTTTATACATGAAACCTGGTGAAGATTGTATCCTCACCTAATTCTTCCCGGATCAAAGGGAGTACGCATACCACACTTTGTGAAATACTGACCTAGATATATTTTTTTATTTCCAGCGTTTTTCTGTCTCACAAATATTTTCCACTGCGTTTTAAAATATGACAGCAGTCTGTTTTTGTCATTAAATTTAATTGGTTGTTTTTCTTGTTACAATATAGGTATAATGAATAAAATATGTGACGATAGTTTAACATACGTCTCGGTTCTTAAATTAGCACTTTAAATCTTTTATGATCTTTTGTCTAGTACCAATATTACAAACAAAATTTCGTTTTTATTTTTTTATTTATTTTATACATAAATTATAAATATCACTAATTATTAGTTCATTGCTTATACAACATTAAACGTTAAAATACTATGTTTAACGTACTAAAGTAATTTTATCTAAGCTTGCTCTGTTGACGTCCTTGTCAATATCCAAAAAAGTAAATGTTAATATAAACACTGTCTTTGATTCCATGTAAAACGTAAATGCAAACTCAATAATAATGAAACTAGTGACCCTTAGTAAATTTTTCGTAAAACCCACCTCCTGCTGCCGTATGTCAAATATTTTCCGTTAATTAAGTACATAAATGCATATTGTAAATTAATCTTCTCTGATAAATGCACGTGTTCGGTAAAAGACCCCACGTGTCTGTCTGCAGACTTGTTTCTACAATTTTAGGATGAAAGGGTACGAGGTCAAACTTTAGGAGCATGGGAAAGTATTTGGTGTGCGACGAATGTTGGGCAACATGTGTTTACATCCTATCAATAAAGGGTAAAAGGCTTCTTTATGTACAAATCGAAATTTTAGGTAAGTGAAAATACCAGGGATGTGGAGTCGGAGTCTTGGAGTCGTGTTTTTTTAATGACTTAACTGCTCTGATCAATACATCGGCCAAATTATACAGTTATACCGTGTTTATACTACATACTTAGTCCCCACCCCGCAATGGAAAAAGAATCACACTCTTAATTTTTGTCGTGGACGATCAATAAACATGGAAAATAATAAAAAATCTCACAATAAAATAGAACACGGTATAAAAAGAGTATTACAAAGCACTAAGAGTTTTTTATTTGTTGATTCAATCGATAATCCTCGTCATGGGCAAAATTCATCCTGACTATCACTTTAAACGGAATTACAACAAAGTATGCGTTTTTTCATACCAATATCTTTCTATTGATTGAATTGGCATTCCCTTGGTAGAACTCCATTATAACACGGTGAAAAAATAGCAATGTATTTAAGTTCTGCAAAATTATTTTTAACAAATATAGTTGATAGCTATTTCGGCTCACGGCATCGTCAGAACTATGCTTAAACTAACATTCGCTTATCTATATATAGCTGTGCAGAAAAGGCACACAACACATCCTCTCTCCTGTTCCAACGGCCTATCTTGTTACCTTATTACAATGACACTAAATTTTCAAAATTCTAAATGAAACAATAGGTTTCTATGACAATAAGATTATGTGTGGGACGGAAGTGGTCCTTCTGGAAGCAAATCAGACCACCCCTTTGTACAACGGTTGGACAAGTGGCGATACTATTATGTTAGTTTGTTCGTTAAGAATCCTTTGTGATAATTGGTGTCTATTGATTTCCAGCTGTTCCAAAGCCGTCATTCTCCGACCCTTACTATAAAGATGCAAACATTTAGGGGCTGAGTTTGAATTTATATTATGTGATTCATTAATAACGTGATTAGCGAATTGTGAATCTGTTTTTTTACTGTTGAATGATCTTACATGTTGCTTAGCTCGAGTAGATATACTTCTACCTGTCTGTCCGATATAAACGGATAAACATGAGCCACAGGACATTTTATAAATACCAATATCTTTCCATCGAAAAGTGAACACTGAACGGTTCAAAGTGGAAAACCCCTGATATTTTGAAAATAATAATCAGATAAAATAGGTAACTTTGTATTTTACTAGATGTGACACGTGTTTCGCATATTAGCAAAATAACTTCAGATTCACTGTATTATAAGGGTATTCAATACTAACGCTTATAAATCGAATTACTTAGTATGATTATGTGCGTTCTTGATAATTTTTTAATTAGGGGTGATGACTTAACTTTTTTTTTGTTATTTAACGATTATTACTAGTATAACTGTTTTACTGGATGTGCCAATTGTTTTACATCTTTTAGAAGTATCTCCTGATAGAAAGTACCTTTAGGTTATTCATGATTAATGTAAAAAGTACTTGTAATCATAAACTTAAAAAGGGATGTAATTTTGCCTTTTTACTATTCGTCTTGAGGGTAGAGGAGGGGGGGGGGGTTAGTATCAATTAAAAATTAATCACAAACATTATTCCACTTTTAAGCTGTTAACTGTCACTTCATGATATTTTGAATAATAAAAACACATTTTGGTTTTATAATATTTCCGAAAAAGTATTTTATGATCAGGACCGGTTTCACTAATCGTGAGCATTATCAACTGACAGAATAATCTTTTAAACGATCAGACAACATTCGCGTCGTCACCATTAGTAACAAATTAATAAATGTGATGAGAAAAAAAACTAATTACATTCGTTATATATACCTTATTCTTAATGTAATATTACCTACATTGTTATCCTTTCAGAGGCTGACGGAAGGGTAGTTTGACACCCCACTGAGTTGGCGCCCTCTCAATTCAGCGCCCTGCTGCAACTATTATTACTGTCACTGTATATCGTGTCGCCTTTGTGCTGTTAGTACCGCATCGGGGACGTTATTAATCGGTGGTGTAGTCTAATATAAAACATCAGAAATTTACTTTTTGAATTAATTAAGTAAGATTTTTTTTTATATTTAACCTAAATTTGATAAACTAAATTCCGTCTAGCTAAACACAGATTCATATAATTCTGGCGTTATTGTCGCAAATAGGTCAGTAGTTCTCATGTGCTGCCACTAGAGGATTTCGTTGCGGTCACCAACAGTTTTATAATAAATATTGATATTTAAAAAAAAATCATGTCTTTACAAACGAATTTGTAAAATTATAATTATTTTAAAATTGATTAAATAAACCTGACTTATCCAGCATTTCATCATCATCATCAACCGGGGTCGATCCACTACTGGATGAAAGCCTCCCCCTGCTTTCTCTTTCAGAGGGGTTGTTTGGAGATAGCACACCACGCTGCCCAGGCGGGTTGGGGTGCGGTTTTCAGTCTGGGTTTTCCTTCCCATAGCCAAGAGAATACGGCACGCGGTGTTCCCAAGCGGTCACCCATCCAAGTACTATCCGTGTCCAATGCTGCTTAACTTTGGTGATCGGACGAGAACCGGTGCTTTCAGCGTGGTATGGTCGTTGGCTATCCAGCATTTAGTCGAGTTTAAATAAAGGGCCGTTTTAATAATAAAACAGTTTAAAAAAAAATGGTCGAAGTTATACGTTAACCAGGAATCAAATCAATGTAAAGAATTAACAACAATTGTTTCAATAATTTTATAAGTAATTCACTATATGAAAAATAAATATCAAAACTATTTTTATCACATTTGATGCGGCCACGAGACATTTCCATAAGACAGCAGATGTTTATAATGCGGCCACAGTGAAATTTCTTGTGAAAACCACTGGTCTAGGTTTAATGAATGATTTTTTTATTTATTTGGTAAATACACACTTCACAGAATTACAAATTATAAGTTTATTGATTTTGAAACATCAAAATATTTAAAAAATTTATGTTGGAAATTAAAGAAATAAACAACAAAACAAAAAAAAGGATAGCAAAAAAGTCAATCCAGCAAGCTCATATAAAATCTAGTTTAAAACGTTAAAAATAGTATTCGCCTGACTCACTCTCGTCCACATGAAATATGTTGTCATCCGAAGAAATACTGTTGAGCATTTATGCACTTGCCGTTGGCAGACTGGTTCAAATAGAACAATAAATATATTACTTAGGTTATTCAAGAACTCACTAGTTTTTATTTAATATGAATAATTTTACAAACAACACATCAGTGAAATATATGGGTTAAGGTTTTTGGCATGTGTTTTTGCCAGGGCTGGAGAGTCGGGAGACGTGTAAAACGAGCAACTCCGACTATTTTTCGATTAGACGATTTTGAATAATATCTCAATGAAAAAGAAAAAATAAATTGTCCTCGTTTGAGCCCCAATATTGTAAAATTTGGCTATTTACTGGATCGGCTGGTTGATATTTATTGTAATTGATATAAATACATAAACTTTTTTTTAAGACAGAGTCGTGCTGTTGGTCAATGCCGGAGTAGGAGTGGCGTTTTTTTCAACGACTTCATAGCCCTAGTTTTTGCCTTTCAAATTTATGGTTTCGCCATAATAATTCAATGCGTCATGAGTTTTAGTCATGCAAAACACAAAAGGAATGTGGTTTGTAAAAAATAAAAAAAAACATCACGATATGAGTTGCATTGGTGACCAAGTCGATAACAATAGAGCTGGACGCGACCAATAAATATAAAAAATAACAAAAAAAAAAACATTCCATACTAAATACTAAATATGTTTACGATAATTAATCAAAATTAACAATAACATTGACCAAGTCACAAGAACAAAAAAAAATATTACTGCGCTTGGGGTCACCACACGTAAAAAACAATTAATGTGACACTTGTTTTTGTATATTGAGTGAAAGATATTTTTTATACCTACCAATATTTTAGCTGACGCACATTGCTGTTGATTGGTTGTGTTGTCATCAAGTAACTTGCTGCGACACTTCATTTGTACTATAATATATTGAAACATGCTTCCGACTCTAACATTGACTAATAACACGAATCTGACAAAAAAAGTTTTAATTTTTTCAGGCTTTTGCCTACCTTTCCTATTTGTAATCATTAAATTAAAGATTAACCAACCAATCCGACAATTGTTCATTAAGATGTTCTTAAAAATCGTGTAATCGAAAAAATAGTCGAAGAGTCGCTCGTTTTCCACGACTCCGGCTCCGCGGCTCCCTATTTTACTTTAAAAAATAACTTTGAGGATATATTTCTGATAAAACGCAAACTTTTTAGTATTGAAAAAGCATTTACTATATATGCCAGATTGCAGCTCTATCATCTACCCTGCATGCGCATGCATGCATCTACCCTGCATGAGCCTCTCGCCTTCCGATTGGATAAGTCAGACTTGAGGCAAGGCCGGAGCCAATTAGAAACGATAAGCTTAGGTTATGTTTTTCTTATCGAAATTTGACAGTGGCGGCCGTATGTGTTTTTATTTATTGTAGTGCTTTTGGATACACAATGTTTTTTCGTGTATCTATCTGGTGCGTACACAAATCAATCAGAAGGTTTTCCAACACGTGAGCAGGCCATATATAGTTGTCCATGTGAGAAGCATAGATTTTCTAAATTTAGTCCACACACTTGTAACGGCTGTTCTTGTGCCTTATTGATGGTCATTGCAAAGGCGACTCGCACTGGAAACTACAGACGTTTAAATTCAAATGGCATATCTGTCGGAATCATTGGGATGCGTGGCAACATTACATCTTCTCCTTTGAATTTTCCATTTAAAATTGTAGCTTCAATAATTCATCATTTTTCTTACTGAAAGCCTGGTACCGTTGCAAAGTCGTGAGGAATTTATGTTTCGAAGAAGAATGATAGGGACGCCAATTTTCAATGCTGAAACATGCGGCGTTACGCCTGACAAATCAAGTGAATTCAAGAATTCTGTTGGATAATTGACGGCTTCGTCTTGATCCGTTATAGATCGATGGACTTATACGTTATCGCTTCTCCTGGTATTTCATTTAGTATGCTAAAATTGATTGCATTGATATCTTTGTTTTTGGCTGCTAATATAGCATGTGCACTGAGCCATTGATGACTTTTATGATTGTGTGCAATATTTGGAAAAACTTTGTGAATCAATTTGTCTATGGTTGCGGTTATTTTACAGAAATTCGCTGGTAATGTGATACATTGTGTGGAATCCTCTATTGCCATTTTCCCATTTCCTATATCCAACAATTGTTTGGCGAAACGTTCAGCGGATGCATCATGTTGTAGTTGTACACGCATATTGGTCTTCAAAGTAAATGTATGTACGTATCTTCATAAAACGGATGATTTGTAACATGCATTAAGTTCATCGGCCACTGTTGAATGTGACATAACAGGTAGAGTTTGTCGAAAATCACCAGACAATAAAATGAGTGCGCCACAGAAAAGTTGTGAAGAAAAGAAGTGCTTCCAATGATTTTTTGTATGCCATAGTACATTCGTCCCATACAATGATTTTACATGATGTGAGTAGTTTGCCCGTTTAAGAATTTTTGTTGATATTGCTAGTTGGTGTCTCAATTATTTGCATATTCAATGGCAGTTTCAGTGTTGAATGGGCTGTCCGACCACCATCCAAAAGAGTTGCTGCAATTCCAGATGATGCGATTGCTAGTGCTATGTTTTTTCGTGATCGTATGGCTGCCAAAATGAGTGAAATGAGGAAGGTTTTACCTGTGCCTCCGGGTGCATCTATGAAATAAAATCTACCACTTTGACTTGTAATTGCATCCATAATTGTGTCATACACTACCACTACTGTCCACATCAAAGTGTGTTTCTCGTTGGAAATCACGATCACGTCAGTCGTTTTCAGATGGATTCAGCGCAGCCATTCCCAATTGTACCAATGATTTGTTAGCGATTACTAAACACATGTCCTCAATCAATAGCAATGCCTCATTATACACGTTTGGTGTGAATTGAACGTGTGGATTTTGAATTGTTTCACGCAAACTATGTAAAATATCTTCACTCATGTAGCCTTTGTATTTTTTCCAAAGATCTTTTGGATTGGATGGAAAGCAAATTGTTAATATTACTGCAAATAACGCATGTATTTGTTGTGGGTCAGCAGTATTCGATGAATCAGCGAGTGAAGTGTCCCAATGTGCATCGTTTTCTAGAAGATTTAATTCGAGGCAAGCTTCACGATAAATGAAACATAGTCGACCGTTTACTTTTCTCAATTCTTGGAAGGATGTCGGTCCACGCATGTTGATTAACAGTAATCGTAAGTAAACGCATTCTGCATTATTTGGTTGAACAGTGTACAGACGGCCTAATGCGTCGGTTGAATATACATTGTAATGTCCTTCAACTGCTTTACCTTGTTTGCGACGTTGAATTTTTTCTGATGCATTCCATCTGTAGAATGTTGGCACTTCAAAGTAAGGTAGCGTCTTTGCAAACATATCATCCCTACACAATAAGAAAAATGTAGTTAACGTTGTTGGCTGTGGTGACAATGCTCTTACACGCGCATTTTCTGTTGTGAAGTACACTCGCTGTCCATTTTCAAGGTGAACTGCCAAATGAGTAACTGGTGGATGCCGTTCATGAATTGGAAATGATAAAATGCGCCATATTGCTTCATTGCTACTAATGTAGCGTCCCAGTTGATATTGGTTGATTTCATCGATAGATACAGTTGAATTTCCCACTCCAAAAACTGTCATATCGCTTCTTTTGTTGACATATTTACAAATGTATTTGATGGATTTCACTGAATTACAATACTCGACGTTGATGTGTGCTTTGTACGTTTTCGAGAGAAGCTGTGAATACGGTACAATCCAACGGTTATCAACTTCAACCTCATTGTTTCGCCCTTTTCTTTTGTGCTTGAGTTGTACTCTGACCTATTCCTTTTCGTTTGGGTGGCATAATTGATTTCACAGTGAATGTTACGTTTTGAAATTCACTTTTGAAAAATAAAAAAATAAATTGATCTCTTGAATAAGTTCTTTCTATATCACACACGATTTATACGTAATATTTATTTCAATTCGTTCTGTCATGCGACATAAAACTAAAACAAAAAATTCGGTAAAAAATAGAACATTGAAATACTTTTTTCGAAAATCGAACTTTGTTTCAAAATATTCAGTACCTTACGTAAGTACCTACAGGTGAGTGAATATGACAGATTTGCGTCGTTTTTGTTTTCGGCGTTGCTATGGATACAATGTGTCATAAATGGCCATTCTGTATTACAATAGTCTTGTATGAAAACATGTTTTTCGTAAATATTCAATTAATTTTTGTAATCAAATTCTGAGTATCCTATTTTTTGCCCGGTAGTCTAAGCAATAATTCGACAAAGTTTTAACGCAATTGGATTCATGGTGTAGGAATTCATAAAGGACAGACAGACAGACATTCATTTGTATATATATATATGGTTAATTAAGAAAACGTTTTTTTTGTTGTTTGAGTGTCAAAATATAAAATATATAAATCTGGACACTTCAATTGGACCGCGGATTGGCCACGCCTGATTGAGACAATAGACATATATTTTTAAATTAATATAAAACGTCCTAATAAAGGAACAATATAGATCTTGAACACCAGTACGTAGTGCGTTTATTTTCAATAAACTGATCGATTCTGTTCAAAGGCTTGTTAGCATGGGATGTTTAAAAATTTGGATGTATAGCGATTTTTAGCTAATCACTAGTCATGTCCTAGCTACTCTTTCTATACTTACTGCTTCTGTAAAAAAGTATTTGAGTAACTGATTATCAATGAGGTTTCGCAGAACAAATCCTTTTTGATTTCTTTTAAATGCTATAAAATTCAACACTGGTAGGTGATACGTTTGAAAAATATTATTAACATTTTCTGCATACAGTAATATATTCCTCATAAGCGTTCTTTACCTGATAACTGTGGTATAAGTAGATATTTTGCTATTTTATTGAGAGAGGAATATCTGAAAATTGAAAAAAAATTGAAAAAAATGTACATATTTAGGATCCTCTGCACCCCTGTTGCAATTTGCAGCTTTATCTGCGCACTATTCCGACAAGTTGGGGTGTTTATTGGACAGTCTGCGGGAGGGTTAGATACCTATAATGTACAATGGGCGAAAGTTAAAAAATCACTTCCCTTTTTATTTTAACCCCCCCCCCTCACGGTCTGATCGGACCGCGTAGTCCGCTGGGGCTTAGGCGCACCCCTGACACACGGCATGCCGCTTTGATATGCAGGGTTAGAGTCTTTTTGAGCTTTTAGTGCTTTTGAAAAGCATTACCATTCGCTTGGGATTTGATCTGAATTTTTAAATTAAAATAAATTGCAGCCATTGTGTTGTGCGTTTGTATACTTCCGGAAACATCATGCATTATATATATATATATTTAGATATTTAACAATATGTTATATTTATATAAAGGGTGGTGGAGTCGGAGTCCTGGAGTCAAGGTTTTTTGGCCGGAACATTGTTAGTCAATTCGAGTCGGAGTCATGTTTTTGGTTAATGCCGAAGTCGGAATCTGGTTTTTTTAATGACTAGCTGTGAATATACTAAAATATTTTTCGTATTAGAAAGTGTTTCTCCCAAGTCAATTATAACTAGGGGTTGCAATTAATGATTCCTCTAGTGTTTAGAGTCTAGACCATATGGCACATCATACTTGTCACTTTTAATGGATGCAAAGGTGATTGATGAATAATTTGTGGATTTTCTACTGCCCAGACTCGACAATTTTTTTTAATCAAGGAATCCATTGAAAATAAGGAAGTAGACCTCAACACCCGGTAAGATTTTTTAATGAAAATTATATAATACATTATATAATACACAGTCCCAAAATTATTCACTAAACGATAAATAGTAAATTTTGGCAGTAAATTATTTTTACAAAAATTTCACGACATTTTCTATTTGTAACAACAATAGACCATAGATAACATAGACTTTAGACCATAGACCAAAACACGGTGATTTATCGAATATTTTTTCATAATGCATTTTCTACGCTTATACATACTTCACAAATATGTATTAAATATGAACTGTCAAAGTCCATGTTTACCAAAAGAGCAAACGAACGAAATATTAACCTTTCCTTGAACAGTTAGCTACTATAGCAGTGGTTCTCATGTGCGGCCACCAACAGTTTTATAAAAAAAATATTGATATTAGAAAAAAAGAATTTGTAAAATTATTATTATTTTAAAATTGATTGAATAAACCTGACTTATCCAGCATTTAGTCGAGCTTAAGTAAAGGATCGCTTTAATTAATTTTGTCGATTTTACCTAAAACTTTACATTGTGAAAGATCATTCAGTGTATATATAAAAAAAAAATATCGAAATTATTTTTATCACATTTGTTGCGGCCATGAGACAGTTCCATAGGACAGTTGATTTTTATAATGCGGCCACAGTGAAACTTTACGTAAAATCCACTGTTCTATAGCACCTGTGTAATAACATGACAAAACATGCGGAAATGTATATTTTTTCAACAATTTAAATTCGATTTTATAACTCCGTCAAGCGTTCTCAGTCGGTATCTAAATCAAACATATATATCATAGAGAAATGTGTAGTTTTATCTTCCAGCTATAAAAAAAAAATATCTTAATTTTTTATATCTGCTCACTTTAATAGCTTAAAATGCATACAGGTTGCAAGTCTAAGCTATAAGACAAAACGAGGAAAAAAGGTAACCCGAAAATAGGGTCGGGGGTGCATACGCACCCGCGATACGCCGCTATGAGCTGCTCGCTTACCAATACATCGCCACTTTACTAATCCTGTTTTTATGGGCTGTAATGTTGACACGGTGAGGAGACGTGATAAATTCACTACCTAACATTTTCATATAAATAATATAGTTAATCTGAGTATATTTCGTCATTTGAATGTAGAACTAGGTTGACTGGTATTTAATATATTATATTTATATAACTTATAATAAATATTAAGACTTTAAAGTGAAAATTAATTGAAATCGGACGAATATGCAATTGACATATTGGTGGCTTATTTTCGTTTACGTGTGTGATAAAATTTTACAGCAAACGCATTAAAGACTATATGAAGCCTCACTTTAACAATGTTTTTGCAACATTTTTTCACGTTTTCTCGCAAGTCGTGTTTATTTTCTTCTACTGTCTTAACTATGCCCTCGTAAGAAAATGTGAAGTAATTAATCGAATTATCGATTCTTCGATGTATCCTTTAAATATTTTCATTTCGGTGTAAATACTGTCGTTTTTGTTGAATATTTCCTGAGCTATCATTTATAGAGGATTATTGGTTTTCGAAAAAGAATTCATTTTATTATTCCTAAGATAATCTATAATTTTGTAAAAATGGCAAGTCAAGCTGAGGGTTTTTTTTGTTCAAATAAAAGTGCCAAAACGTTTGTTAGAACTATTTCCACAATTTTATAATATATAGTCCATAAACAGTTTTACTCATCGCAAGAATTATCAGCTCGCTAAATATTGTATTTTATTAATTTAAAAATGTTTATCCTTCAAGAAGTGGCAGTTAGCTCCTTCAAATTGAAACATTTTTGTTTTTAAATAAGTATTCTTAAGTACTAAATATTATGTAAAACTTTCCTGCAATTTTTCGTTTTTCATGTTCCTTTGAAAATCCTAAGATCGGGGAATTGCTTACTTTGAAGTTGTGTTTTATACCTTTAGAATAATATTATATAACATGATGTAGAAGATTATTTTTAAACATAAAAATTTTCTCAAAACCATAAACAATGTTTTAAGGAGTGCTTTCCAGCATTATTCATTTTTAGGATCTCTTGAAAATTATAGGATTAAGTTTATTGATTGAATTAGCATTTACTTGGCAGAACTCCATTATAACACGGTGAAAAAATAGCAATGTATTTTAGTTCTACAATTTTTTATAAGGTATAGTTGATAGCTATTTCGGCTCATACCATCGTCAGAACTATACTGTTCATATAGTCAGAATTATATATATATATACACCCAGTCCTTTTTTTACGCGATACATTGGTTCCAGAAAAAGGCGCGTAAAAAAAATCGCGTAAAAAATCACAACTTTTACGCAATTGCATTACATTTCTTTACACACCCTAAAACATAAAGTCGCATACTATCCGGTACACTAGTCTACACTACACTAGTATGCATATTTAGAAAATGGAATACTTTACAAAATCAAGTTTTAAAAATACACATATTTTTTATTTAAAAAAATAATGAAATGTAACATACAAGCCTAGCATCATATACAAATTTCTTCTTTAAAACGAATTTGGGGAAGAAATCGCGTAAAAACGAATGAAAGGCGTAAAAAAATGTAGCGGTGCCGTCCAAAAAAATTGCGTATAATCGAATTCGCGTAAAAAAAGGACTGGGTGCATAGGGTGCATTTCTGACGATGGTTGAGCCGAAATAGCTATCAAATATACGTTATAAAAAAATTGTAGAACTAAAATACATTGCTATTTTTTCACCCTGTTATAGGCGTAAGGCTTATTATATTTTATTCGTGTACAATAATATTACAGAAGATTTAAGATTTCTACAATCAAATATTTTCTTAAAATTGTAAAAACAGAATTGTGAAGTCTTTTTGTAAGTTTTTTTCCTCCGATGGACAAATTATTTTTTTGTTTCATAAATTTTTCTATGAAAATTATTAAAACATCCCTTCTGTAACAAAATAAATAAATGTATGCGTTGCGTGTTTCGGAGTACATTTACCCCCATTCTAGTCATACTGTACAAAGGCGGGGATCAAATTAGACAAAAAATGATGATCTAGGTCCGTCAGGACCGAATCAGTGACTTCAATGCAGCATACAATAATTGTTCTTTATATAAATAGAGTAGGGTTTTGGATGTAAGAGTCAAAGCCTCTCAAATCAGACAATTATTACATTGAAAAATCGTTTTACTAGTATTTCTACGTATTTCCTGATATAAATTTTTCTTACGGATAAATTTGAAGCTATAAGCGATCATTTTGATGTTTTTTTTAGTTGTCTGCTCTGATTGTGAATTAATTGTTAGATGTAAACCGTAACGTTAAGTTGGGAAGGAATGTATTATATTTAAACAATACGATACAGTGTTTAGCAATATTTCAACAATTTTAAATTCTCTACATTATGGATTGATGTTGTAGTTTTTTTTTTATCAATAGTTGCATCAATTCTTACAAAACAAAGCCAACACTTATAAATGAACAACAATGAGAACACGTATTATTTTATTTGATAATGCTCACGATGGGGGGAACCGGTCCTGAAGTGTAGACTGTAATATTGTGGGGACCAAAAAAATGTGTCAGTTTATCTGAAAAATAAAATCATCAAAAATTTCAGTAAAAATAATCGGGCCTTAAAATTTTAATAATAAAGGATAATTATTACTATTTAATATGCACATAAGTGAAAGAGGTTACATATTATATATAAATTACATACCAACGCTTAAATAATGACTTATTAATGCATTGATAAATAGTTAAATTTCCAGTACGCCCCTGTAAATGCATTTGCTCCCTTTTGATCACAAAAAACGCATCTCTCCCGCATCAGCCTTCTAACACTAAATACTTTATTTATTCCCCTCTGAAATGTAAATCAAAACCCGTCCATAAGCTCTCTTGGATGATGTTAAAACGTTGTTATTCTACCAATACTAACACAATCAGAACTAGCGACCCATTAAGGTCTAACAATTAAAATTTGATCATAAAAATATAGTTATTTCAATTGCAAAAGGAACTGAGTAAAAAAAAACATTAAATCATTGATTGAATTGGAATTTACTTAGCAAAACTACATCGACATCTTGAACATAATTTATTTGTTCTTCCAAAGTGTAAAACCAGTCTGCCAATGGGGATGCCAATGGTGAGAGCATTAACAATGTTCAACAGTATTGCTTCGGATGTTGACATATTCCACGTGGACGAAAATGAATTCAGGCGAATGCTATTTTTTCAGTTAAAGTAGATATTTCATAAGCTTAGACGGTTGACTTTTTTTGCAATCCTTTTAATTGTTTTGCTGTGTATTTGTTGAATTTCCAATACTTTATGTTTAAATATGTTAACGTTGCAAAAGCAATGAATTTATAATTTGTACGTTTTGTACGGTGTAGTTATAAATAAATAAATAATTGGTAGCTTGCTTGGTGTCTAATCTTTTTTAATGCAATACCCAAGCGGCTAGCCTTATGTGATTTTAGCTTCATCTTTAGTTTTTTTTTTTGTGGGTGTCTTCTCTTGGAGTACTTGGTGCGTAGAACGGCGGTGACATTGATTGTTGATACATCAACTTCTAATTGTCAGTTTTATATATTATTAGTTTATATAAAATGGTGTGGTTGCTATGTTTTGTCGTAAGCAGTGTTTACCTAGTTCGGTTTATCCCCATCAGATATACAATATATTTAAAAAGAATGGAAAAATAGTACATTATTGAAAGTTTTCTTCGAAGAAAATCCTTTCTTCAATTAAATGTCCTGGATCTGAAATATTTTCATAAAATTTCCACGTCCAATGTTTCATTCAACACAGAGATACAATATGACTTATTCAACAGTAAGATTATAAAGAGGATGTATTTCTTATACTTATTTGAATATTTCGAGTTCGTGGCACAGTGGTCGATGTCGGCAGCTTCCATGAAGGGTTTCACGGGTCGTATTCCAGTCCGAGCAATGTTTTTTTTCAATCGACAAATCAATTCTGTTCTAAGTCATGTGTGTTTGTGGTGTATAAAAATTCTTTCTTATCTATCTGATTTATAATATCGACTGAAGGTGCTTGATGGAATTTCAATATCAAATTTGATTTGTTACAACTTTTTATGATTCCACATGTTTTGTCGCCCGTAACGACCCGGGCATTCTATCACACGGCTGCAACAGAACTGACATCAGTCATTTCTGTTACATTGTGATAGAATACCTGATTTTACCCATTAGTAACATTTCGATAGAATGCATGAAGATGCCAAAAGGCGAAACCCGAGTCGTTAGTGACAAAACATGTGAAATCTTAGAATGTTGTAACAATTAAAACTTATGAAAGAGTGATTTTTAATCCTACCTTAGCTTTATAATCTCTATCTCTTCTCTACTTTTGTAAAAGAGAGATTGAGTAGCTGAGTATTTAGCTAGTTACATTTTAGCAGGTATATTTGATATTGCTTTTATTCGAATCATAATATGGAAAATGTGTCACAATACAACTCAAAAATATATACTAGAGTTTAATCAAAATATGATTTGTCTAATTTTTGATGTTGGACCAACTATTTCAGACAAAAAATTCCTACATTATGTAAAACTTGGCGGGCTGCAGGATTTATATGACTGGGAAATATGTGGAAATACGAATGGAATTATGACAACAACAGTTGACATTTTCAACTATCTACCTTTAATTAAATTAAGTTATGCGATAAAAATAAATGAATCGTCGAGGGTCAATTGTTTCATGTCAGTTTTTAATGTGTCAAAAGCTCATCGCTTACTATTAGAAGTTCACTCACACTTTTACAAAATGTGAAAGCATTTATTATTTTATTTACAATCGTTAGAAGAAACTTTTTATGCTCGGGCTTGGACATTGTCAATTAATGAACCCTGGAGATATCGTTATAGTTAAGCACAGATCAAAACTGTTAAACTCTTAACTGTCAGTGGTAAACTGTCAGTTTTATTGCATCCGTGTGATAGAGTGCTTGAAGATTCCGAAAGGCGAAACCCGGGTCGTTAGTGAGCCAAGTGCTCTGCAAGTCTAATCTTTAAGGTGCGCGTGGTTTTACCCACATAGAAGTATTGGCAATGAAAACGCTGCAATTTATAAATACCGGACCTATCCCCAAAATTAATGTTGTTCTTGTTGTTAACTAAAGATTTTGCCAACGAGTTCTTGCAATAAAACGCCGATCTGATACTGTTAGCGAGTTGTTTCCCTGTTGCATCCGTGTGATAGAATGCCTGAAGATCCCAAAAGGCGAAACCCATGTCGTTAGTGACAAAACGTGTGGAATCGTACAAAGTTGTAACAATTCAGATTTGATATTTAAATTCCATCAAGCACCTTTGGTCAACATCATAAATTATAAAAAAAAGTCGTTGTAAAGGCTATGTATGAACTAAAGATTTGTAACTTTTATCACTTGTATGTACTAAATAAATAAATATAATATTAATTTAAAGAACCACCAACACAACAAATAAATACAAACATAATAACGCTTAGACTTAACGTACAAAGGATTACTGTCTAGCGACTAATAACCGAAGAGAAAATGACCGTTGTTGACTTACATATATACGTTCAGATTAGTTTGCGATATTAAATCGTCTTTGGAACAGGTTATTACGAGTAAGTAATAATGTTACATTTATATTCAAATGTTCTGGAATAAAAAAGTGAAGCCAATTAATATCTATTTATTCATTTTCAACGCTGGATTTTAAATTTTGTGAAGGTTATTTTAATAATTAGTAGCAATAAAGACAGATATAAATATAAATGGATTTTTGCTACGTGCCTGTGTTAACGTCATTATAAACTAATTAACAAAGCAGGACTGTTAATTTAATTATTTTATTAGATTCACATATCCATTTGCCCACAAAATAACATTTGGTTACTTTTTATTTGTTGTTATTTTTAGTATCTATTTTAGATCCCCTCTCTCCCGAGCAATTTTTCTTTGAACAATTCTGAATACATTTGATATTAAAGGAAACAAAAATATATATTCTACAATAGGTGTGACGATGTATTGTTTATATTTTTAGTTTAATCACAGTTCTGATGATGGCAGGGTAACGAGTTATCGGAATTTGAGCCGTGAAAATGAGCGATTCTATAATGACAACTTTTAGACGATTGGACGATTTCGAAAAATATCTCAACGAACAATTTACCGTAATGGTAGGTTGATCTTTAATTTAATGCACATAAATGGGAAAGGTAGAAAAAAAAACTGATAAAATCTAACTTTTTTTATTCGGAGTCTTAGTCGTGGTTTTTTTAACATTTCCACAACCCTGATTTACGAACGCTAGTTCATAATTTTTAACGCAATTGAATCCATAATTTGTCCATTATATTTGATTATTGCCATTATTAAAAACCAAATTAAATATGGTATTTATTGATGATTGAAATCGTTTGACCATTATTGTATAGAACTTGTTGTGTTGTTAGTCATTGACGGAGTTATATTATATATACATTTCAAATTGTCGTCGTTTTTAATATAATTTAATAGTTTTTAAGTATGTATATACTCGCTAAGTAATTTTTCACATGTGCCAATTTATGTCAGACAAACACGGAAGGGAATACATATCATTATTCACTATCAGTGTTGTTAATGTATAAATGATAATCGTAAGAGTAATAATGTCAACGACGTTTTATAGTAAACACGATGTTTAAAAAACACTGCACAAAATTATCCGCTACTATGGAATGATTATATTCATAAGAAACAGCTGATAGCGATGTTTGTACATAACTAGAGTGATTATTTAGTTTCCGTGTTGATTTTGAAGGAATGTGGAAGTACGTCTTACATGTGTTGGTTTATCAATGTTATCACTGTCAGCTCTTAGATTTACGGCATGTGTTACTATTATTTTAGGGCTGCCAGATTTATTGACATGTTAACTCAGAAATACTAAAAACTCTTTACACTCGATAAATGATGGTACAGAATTGACGTTAATATATGAAGAAATAAAATGTTTCAAATTTAAATGCAAAGTGAAATAAATGAAAAAGAAAATAAACTTTATAAATTAAATTTCGATGACTGGCCGTATGAGTGAATGCGGTCGAGCTGTAAGAGAAACTGGTGACATTGGAGTGCAAGGGGTTAATTTTAAATGATACACCTCCCTACTTCTACAATCTCTGCATCAGTGTAAACGTGTGAAGTGGTATTTAGTTGTAGGCGAGTGGCTAAATAATATTACAATTAGGTGAAATTAAAAATTACAGTAAAGATGTGAATTTGACAGCATAGTTTATAAGTATGTATAAACTGTCAAAAAAATAGCATTTGTATTATCTTAGTTATACAAAGCCGATTTCTTGATTTCGAAGCTAACTAAACATTGGGTTTTGTCTATTTTAATATAACGCTTTTCCAGTAAGAAGGGACAGTTAACACTGTAAATTATCTTTGAAAGTAAGTTTCCTTCGATAAAACTCCGACTCTGTAAGCAATCAAAACACGTGTTTGTTTTTATAGTAAAATATTTGCATATATAGTCAGTATTTATTTATATATTTTGCTTTTAAAATATTGACATTTCGTGTTCAGTAACATTAAAAAAAGATATTATTTTTAGCCATTAATACATATTTTTAATGAGCGATACTGGCCTTAGGATAGCACAGAAAATTTTCTCATTGTTCGCAAATCAGTAATGTTTGAGTAGCGTTGCTAAAACCACCCAAAATGAATTTGATAATTAACTCTTTGCACTCGTATTTTTTTTCGGGTGAGGTTTCATAATCAAAACTTAAAATAAATCGTATTTTCAACGGATTGTTGTTCAACAAAAAACTAACACAGCGTGCATAAGACTGTTTTTTAGTATTTTTATAGAAATACAATCGTAAAAAGTTTTTAATTTCTATTTTACGAAATTTTTAATCCGAGTATATGAATTTTAAGCATGATATTTTGAACAGATTTAAAAACATTTTAGATAAAGAGTTTATGAAAATTTATTTATTAGTGTGTTATCACCGTTAACATAGTTATGCTTTAAAATATATTTAAATGATTTTTAATAAAAAAGAGAAATTTTCAGCTGAAAATAATAAAAAGTCGATGCAAGAAGATTGCGATTTTCTCTATCATATGATTAAAATTCATATGATAGAGAAAATATTATCTGCACGATATATATAATATGATAAACAGCAATAAAAATCAATAAAATGTGGAATATAGAAAATATTCAAGCTTAAAGTTTTGGTTCCCCAGTGGGGACATACGAGTAGAATGCTTTTCTTGTTTGGTTCCCCAGAGGGGATATACGAGTGGAAAGGGTTAAATGAGAGAAAAATATAAAAAAATATTTGAAAAATGCATTTCGGCTATGTCGACTCATTCCCGAAAACGGGAATATCCTGAAATACCGAAACATCGCGCAACCCTATTATAATAGGCACAGTGACTACACGTCGATCATTTAAGATGACAGTCCGTAATTTCATCTGACGTCATTTAAATTTGTTCAAATATTTAAATGGCCGTATTATTCATAATTTCAATAATCAAAGAGCTATGAATTCGTTAAAAAATGTAAATTCGGCTCCAGAATTGATCCACTAACAGACACCGGCTATTCTGTAAGAGATTTTAGCAATCATGGTGAATTAACTTATATCTTAATTTTGGTTGATAGTTCAAACAGAAAAACTGTATTACACGTGGCAATATAGCAATTCATTCTGAATATTAGACACTGAACAATGGCACTTTAAAGGTGTTTACTGTCACTTCTTAGAAGAAAGACAGTATATTTAACGATTAAACAGCTAAGGTCTCAACCGTTGAGACGGCTGATTGAACCGAGTTGAAAACTGATATTAAAAGAAAAAATGTTGGGATAACGTTGTTGAAATCAGGGTTTTGGAATCAGAGTTGGAGTCACAATTTTTATTACTATTTTCATATTAACAAGATCAAGACCGGTTTCGTTTTTCGCGAGCACTAGCAACGGAAGGGAATTGGCCTTAAATTTGAAAATTGTACTAAGCTTTGTGTTAAATTTTTAAGAAAGAGTGTAGAATATGTTAGTGTGAATTAATATCAATAAAAAAATAAATTATATCATTTCGTCACCACATTCAGCCAAAAATCACTCACATGTAAATGAGAAAGTATATTTTTTTATCTATTCTTATCTACGTTTAAGGAAATGTTTTTTATATCATAAATAAATAAAAAAGGTTACAACACAAATTTTGTTGAGCGTAATTTTTTTTACTACTGCTTCAATCGCTGCATTATATTTTAAAATATAATATCTAATGTTGACGTTATCTGTATTATTGACTTTTGACTTCTGAGACATATCAAATGTATATTATTATTTACCAGAATAAAGAGGATATTATTGTGTTCTAATTATGGTAATTATGTATTAAAAATTTGGGGAAAACACTGTTGATTAATAAATTAATAATTATTATTTATCTCGACTTATATAAGGTGGCACCTCTGACGCTTTCTGAATAATTGTAGGTGAAATGGGTTGGTAATCAGATATACACACACATATCACGAAAGACCCAAGGACGTCTAATTGCTGAAGTCCCCTTAGACATCCACCCCACTCATTCTCCACAGTTTCTTCGTCTTCTATCTGGAAGCTGTCTACGATTCTGGCCAGCAGAAGAAAAGAAAAGGATGACATCACGACTCCAAGAGAACTTCCAGAACGTTTAGGACACTGAGGGTTGACCTTAGACATGCGTGTCGCAGTTTCACCATCGCAGGCCTACATAATGTGCCTGGACATTGCAACATTTTGCTATCATCTCATTATTATGTTAAAGAGGATAGTAGCATTGCCAATTTCATAGGGCATGGCAAGCTCAACGGTAAGACGGTAAATTGCTTGAAAGGTTGGATCAAACTCGTGTATTGTCCATTAAGACGCCTATCACTTTTAATTAACTACCACTGTTAATCCTTTCTATGCTTGAAGTTTTAGAATAGACAGAAACGGTGGCCGCGATTTTATTTGAAATAATAAAAACTAATGAATATATTATATATATATATTGGCAACATATTACATATAAATATGTCAACTGTAAGTATAACACTATGATCCTAAGATATGTTGCTATGTGGTTGAAATATTCAAATTATTAAAATTGTCGACCTTGTTGAGTTTTAGTATGTCTTAAGTGGACCGTATATATACGCGGATTTTGTATGGCCGGCACTGCGCTCACGGAATTATAGGCCGCATTTACACGTCTCTGGCAGAGATCCAGTTAGATGTCATTTCTTGATGGAAAGATATGTTATTTTAAGTAATAAAAACACATTTTTAGTACTTATTTCAAGGATATACTTATATGGATAGTGATCAAGACCGGCTTCGTTCATCGCGAGCATTATAGACTGGTCTTGATCACAAAAAATATTATGGAAATTAGTACAAAAAAGTGTTTTTTATTATCTAAAAGACGCTAATCACCTAGTTTGACAGTGCCCCAAGATACATTTTGATCGAGCAGAAGTGTTTACTAAAGTCCGAACTCATACGAGCCCAGTAGGCTACGCTGACTTGATAAATTTGCAACATCAAATGGGAAACGAGATATTCTCAATTGCTCTTAAGATTTACTACGGAGTAGATTCAAATCTCCTTCACTTAACTTAAAAGCTGAGCTTTATTGAAAACCCTATTTCGTATTTTTTAAGCACGATAGTACATTGATTAAAGATTGGTTAATAAAACTTTTTACACAGTCAAGGAAATGAGAAATGAATTGTGTTCTTTATATAACTTTTTCTTTATTGAAAGCAGCAGTAAAACATCATACATATAACCTGTGGAAATGGGACTTTCAACTTATTTCCAATTTCATATGAAACAAAACAAATCCATAAATGTGTCCCAGAAAGTGTACGAAACCCAGATGTGGAACAATAATTCCACAAACATGGTTTGTCATCGTCACTAAAAAAACAATACTGGTAAAATGTTTACTGGTAAAATACGCAAGCGTTTGATCAACGCGTGTTTTCTGTTTACATAAAAGCTCTGTGTAAGTTTATCAAAGACCTTTACATTCGGAGAGCTTTCTGGCTAAGCGTTATGTTATTTGCTTAGTAACATTCTAAGAAATTTAATAAATATTCAAATTTATGTACTGCGGTTATTTATGTAGGGCGTGATGAGCTGCAGATTTTTGATTTAAATCCGTTTTAAAACTCTTGCCTGGTTTGACTGATTATAATATGTTTTAAAAAAATTACAGGTTTCCAGTGTTAGCTGCCACATTTTTGAGTACCTATTTTTCAAGCCTAAAAGATGCATTTTGTTAGATTATTTCCTAACTTTTCTATTTGTGTGCAATAAATTAAAGATCAGCCAAACAATCCGGCAAATTTTGCAATGATTTTTTTCTAATTTCGTCTAATCGAAAAAGTGGTCAGAGTCGCCCGTTATTCACAACTCCGGCTCCGATTTCACAGCCTTTATAAATAGCATTGTATTCATTTGATTGAATTGTTACAACTTTGTACGATTCCACATGTTTTGTCACTTACGACCCGGGTTTCGCCTTTCGGTATCTTTAGGCGTTCTATCACATGGATGCAACAGAACTGTCTTGAACAAATTGGCAGTTATGTTGTATTAACCCGATCGGCGCGACAGTTTTTCATACAAAAAAAAATCTGTCCGCGTTGCTATTTTTCAAAATATTCTCTTTCCACAAAGAGATATAAATACAACAATAAAAAATAATTGGGTTGGCTTTTATGGAAGCTAGATGTATTAGGAATGTTTCACAACATTAAAAAACACAAAGAAATGTCTTATGTTGTCACAATCGCCTTAACAAAAATATCCCTAACAAATAACTAACTCGTAAATGGTCATTAAGGTGACGTAACGAAGCAACCAATCAAACTGAAATGAACAAGCGCCATACTGTCACGTGTCATGGAGTGACAGATTGCAATGCCGTGAGATTGGTGCAAAGTTCAGTGCGAAGTTATAAGTTAAAAATGGCGGGATCGGAATAGATTTAAAGGGTTCGAAAAATCGATGTTTTAAGCATTTAAACCTAACACTTTTGACAATGTTATGGAAGTGGTAGTATCAGGACGAATTGGGCGATATTTTAAAACCAAAATCAGTCATATATGCAAAAGATTGCTTGCGTTACCGACTTTTGAATGTTCGCGTCTCAACGTCTGGGGCGCTCGCGTACAGGCCTTGCACATTACCGTCCCATGCCTCGGGGCGTTAGCGTGGAAGAGATTAACAATGTTGAACATTGTTAATGCCCTTAACATTGGCATCCCTATTGGCAGACTGGTTCTACACTTTGGAAGAGCAAACAAATTATGCCCACGATTTCTTAAAAAAGTATCTGGAACATACAAATTGATATTATTAAGGATGACAGAATTCTCATTTTGGCCTCGAATTAGTCGAAAGAAATATATGGCTAGATACATTTCTCTTCGATTTCACAAACTATTAAAAGTGAGCATACTCTAAAGAAAGTCAGTCGAGCTTTTAACTGTTAGTGGGTTAAGAGTATTTGATATATATAATAAAAAAAATTGAAAATAAAGAGCATAGGGATTAGGTAGATTCGGTAAATTAAGCCCCTATAAAATATTTCTCGGTCAATTTAACTTAATAAGCCTCTATTGAACGGGATGATTACCCCTTTTAAAAAAACCGGAAAGGGGGAATTTCCTCATGATTGAATTCATTATTTTACTCGCATGTTTTTTTAAATCATTTATGCCTTATAATCAGGTCATATGGTATCGGTGTCGTGGAGTTGTGGTTTTATTACTGGAGTCAGACCTCTTTTTCAAATCACTCCAATTTTTCATTCAAATTTGAATTGTGGAAACTTTATACGATTCCACATGTTTTGTGACTAACGACCTAGGTTTCTCTTTCGGCATCTTTTTGCATTATATCCCATGGGTGCAATAGAATGGACACACAATAAACAGTCGGTATTGGTTATAACAAGATGAGTTAATTACGGAAAAAAATCATTGGTTTGAATCCAAACACACAACTGAAATAATTTTTAATACCATTGATTTAATACCGAACTATTAAAATATGAAGATATTTTCGAATAATATATAATATATTGGGATGTATGTATAGAGTCATTTAAAAGTTTTGGCAATCATACTTTTCGCGAGTTCTGTTGTATCCGTGTGATAGAATGCCTGAAGATGCCGAAAGGCAAATCCTGGGTCGTTAGTGACAAAACATGTGAAATCGTACAAAGTTTTAACAATTCAAAAATTTCTCCTTTTTTTCTTAGGCCTGGTAAATCCCCCATCGTATCACATACTTTTTTCCATCCGTAGTCTTTTAAGGCTGTGATCCGCAACCGGTGTGCCGCCAGACGATGCCAGGTGTGCCGCGGCCCATTTTTCTATCAGAAGAATCACAGGAGATCAGAAATAATTATTTTTTCCTTGAGCTAATATGATATATGTACATAGATATTATATTTACACTCAACAATACATGAAATAAATTTATAAGAACAATAAACAGCGTAAATAAAGTAAATAATACAGTGATATTAATTCATTTTTGGCCAAGGAGTTGATGATGAATCATTCGCATTGTTATAAAAATTGACTTATGGTGTGACGCGAATTTTTTTAAGAAACGTTGGTGTGCCGTGGAGTAGAAATTGTTGCGGAGCACTGCACCACTAAGGGTTAATTCATACAATAATATGATAAATTCATCTAATGTGTACCTTATTGGAAACTGTTGAACTGCTATGTAATGGTGTATCATCTGTAGTTGTTCATTAGTAATATTGTGCTTTTATGTACATGTGCCGTTGTATCATTCTCTGTCACTTTTGAATGACATGACAAGTGTAGCGTAGCCGGCGATGACTCTAGGGGGACGTGTTGGATTTCATACAAGCCATATGCGGTAATTTTTGTTCAGTTGAAGAATTATATAAAAAAAAAACGGGGGCTCTGGAGTTATTGAAAAGCCAAGACCGAAAAAGTTTAATCTTGTCGGGTGTTTTTCTTATTTATTTTCATTAAATTAAAGCTTTGCTTTTAAATGATTAAACAACATTTGCGTCATCACCATTGCTATATTCATTATATCATATGAATTTAATATATTAATGTACAATTGATTAATACATATTGATTGATATTCCCCCCCATCCTTTCTTTTTTTCTTTTGTGTGTTTCAGAAAGTACTTGACGTCCCTGACTGACCATGTCTTCCCATCTTTTTGACTATCATTGAAATTTTATTCATAAATTTATATTAATTAATTTATACAAATACATTATTTTCCATAAAGTAGTTAATTGCAGGTTATTTTGATTATAAAAAAACTCACACATAATTCTACTTAATGAGTCTTTCAAGATGAGCTCTGCTCTCTTAATGGGTTATTAATTTATTTTTTCAAGTTTGTTTGAAAATTGTGAACTAGGAATTATTAACATTTCATTTTTATTTATTTTTATGTATACTGTAAGTCATACTGGAAATTTTTTTCTTAGTTTTTGACCCCACGGTTTTGTATACCTGCTAACATTAACTAAAAATTTGTATAAATAGACTTATTTTTAATTTGTACATCATCATTTGATGATGCTCACGATAGGCGAAACTGGTCCTGATCATAAAATACATTTTCTATATACAGTGAAACCTAGATTTCACGTTTTTCAAATGACCCTAAAAAAACTGTGAAAAATGCGGGAAACGAGGAATGCGGGAATGCTTAAAATAATGATATAAAAGTAAAATTTAAAACAAACATAAAGGCTACCCCGCACTTCGATTTCCAAAAATGAGGTTTTACAAAATCACTAAATATGAGAGGGTTTTTTAAGAGCTATATCAATTCAATCTAATTTATTGAAATAATCGAATAGTGTTTTAAAAATCTTTTTGTTAAATTCCACACAAAAGAAAATCTCTAGACATTTGAGTGAACTATATATTCCATCATTAATTTCTTTGGTTAATATATAACATGCTTAAACTCACATTGTGTATTGAATAGAGAGATTTATTTATCAATATTGGGATAATATTTGAGACGGAACCGTAATATTTAGACGATATATCGAGGTAATCGATAAAACGGGGAACAGTTAATGCGGGATTATTTAACATTCTTATGGGTGTGTAAAAAATTAACGATCCATCTGGGAAAACATATTATGCTAGTATGGTTGATCGGGGTTCTACTGTAGTCCTAAAATGTGTTTTTATTATAATTTATGATATCGACTGAAGGTACTTGATGCAATTTCAATATCAAATTTGAATTGTTACAACTTTGTACGATTCCACATGTTAAGTCACTAATGACCCGGGTTTCGCCTGAAGTTCAGTCAGATGTGACGTCAGTTCTGTGGTTGCATCCGTGTGATGGAATGCCTGAAGATACCGAAAAGCGAAACCCGGGTCGTTAGTGACAAAACACGCGGAATCGTACAAAGTTGTAACAATTCAAATGTGTTTTTATTGCTTAAAAAAATTTCTAAGAATATCCTTTTGTAAGATATTCAAAAATCAAGATACCTTTATGTCAACAAGTACCTGTTTGATCTTAATGAAATGAGTGTAGGGATTTTAAGCATGAAAATATGTGAAAAAACCTTTTACAAAGGATTTATTTATATTTGTTCCATGACAGCTTCGCAGAAGAGCTTTCATTATAATTTAGCATTTGGGATAAGGAGGGCTTCGAAAATTGCGGCTTTCTGTTAATACTTTTTTTTTAGAATATGGAAACACTTCAGGAAGTAAGATAACAGGCCTAGGGGCAGATATTTAAAGTTAAACAAACGTACCTATTTTTTTCTCACTCTGCCGGATTTATAATTTTCTAGGAAACCAATACCTAACCGACGGTAGGAAAGTTGCCCAGTGGCGACGCGTTATAATATATTTCAAGTTACTCTAATTATATTTATATGTTTTTAAAATATAAATATCAAATTGTTGTGCAGTTTATTGATTGAATTGGAATTTACTTGGTAGAACTCCATTAAATAGCAATATTATATATATATTCAAATTACAATGAGAAAAAATAGCAATATATTTTTGTTCTCTATTCTTTTTATAAGATTTAGATGATAGCTATTTCGGTTCACGCTATCGTCGGAACTATGTTTAAACGTACATTTGCTTATCTATATATTATATAGCTGTGTAGAAAAGGTAATAAACCATAAAAACCATCTCGTCAATATTTAAGCTTATTATAATAGCCGCCTATTTAGTTTAATTTACATTTTCAAAAATTTTAGTCTTATCGCTGGCAGAAATAAGCTAGGTCGTAAAAACAGAAGAGAAGATGTACTGTGTACCATGTCTACACAGCTACATATTTTATATAGATAAGAAAATGTACGTTTAAACGTAGTTCCGGCGATGGAGCGAGCCGAAATAGCTATCAACTATATCTTATAAATAACATTGTAGAACTAAAATACATTGCTATATTTTCACCGTGTTAAATTTACTATTTTTTAAATTTTATAAAATCTGTATAAATATTCTTTTCAACCCTGTTCATTTTAGTTAATTAGTTAAATAAAATTATTATATTTATTAAAATTATTATATTAGTAAAATCATATGCAAAGAATGATATAAAAAAAAAACTTTGTTTTAATTTTCACTTTAAAAAAAATTCACAAAGTACCATTTAGTACCAATGAATTATGCGTTACATCACTGTAAAAATAATTTTGTGATGGATAGAACTTTTCAGAAGTAACAAAAAAGTGACACCATTAGTAAAATGAGATCCTAACAAAACAATCGACGGCGCATCTTGCCGTACAAACCCCCGCCACACGTCAAGGTTGTCATTGCCACCCCTGTTTTGTTTTGCAGTTAGGGATGCAACAGGAACGAAGCGCCATATTTATTATCATCATTCATTCTTTTCATAAGACTGCTTCTCTCGTGGTAATCATTTCGGTTCTATGGCTAAACAGAACATGAAAAATTAAATCAGTTTAAAAGAAAAGAAAATGTTGTAGCTATTGATAAATTCAATGTAAATTAATTTGTATTAAGTACACTGAAACCTCGATTCCTCGTTTTTCACCATTGATAAATGCGGCAGAGATTAAAATAATAATTATTACAAAAGTAACATTTAAAAAACACAAAGTCCTCCTGTAATTTCCAAAAATGAGGCTTTACAAAAATTGATTAATATGAGAGGGTTTTGTAATAGTTATTAAATAAATCTGATTTATTGAAATAACCTAAAAGTTACGCAAAAACAATTAAATCTAGCTAGAAAACTCATTTACCCGAACCCCGAACCCAATACAAGATAACCGCTTCTATAAATCTATTAACTACCTAGGTAGCATAAGCGAAAAAAATCATCGGGAGATTAAAAACTCAATAAACGTAGCTTTCAAGGTCAACAATAACTTAGGCAGACATCTTAAAAATAGTACAGATAAAATCAATATACTGGACAGAAGCGGTATTTATAAAATGTCCTGTGGCTCATGTTTATCCGTTTATATCAGACAGACACGTAGAAGTATATCTACTCGAGCTAAGGAACATGTAAGATCATTCAACAATAAAAAAACAGATTCACAATTCGCTGTCACGTTATTAATGAATCACATACTATAAATTCAAACTCAGCCCCTAAATGTTTGCATCTTTGTAGTAAGGGTCGGAGAATGACGGCTTTAGAACAGCTAGAAATCAATAGACACCAATTATCACAAAGGATTCTTAACGACCAAATTAACATAATAGCATCGCCACTTGTCCAGCCGTTGCACAAAGGGGTGGTCTGATTTACTTCCAGAAGGATCACTTCCGTCCCATATATAATCTTATTGTCATAGACACCTATTGTTTCATTTAGAATTTTGAAAATTTAGTGCCAGTGTGTTAAAGTAACAAGCTAGACCGTTGGAACAGGAGAGAGGATGTGTTGTGTGCCTTTTCTACACAGCTATATATAGATAAGCAAATGTTAGTTTAAGCATAGTTCTGACGATGGCGTGAGCCGAAATAGCTATCAACTATATTTGTTAAAAATAATTTTGTAGAACTAAATAAAATACATTGCTATTTTTTCACCGTGTTATAATGGAGTTCTACCAAGTGAATGCCAATTCAATCATTTAACCTAAAAGTGTTTCACACTACTTCTAGTGAAATTATATATTAAAGTCTCAAGACATTTGAGCGCACTATATTAATATTGTATATAAGATTTAATTTGCTCAAACTCAAAAGTTCTATTGGATAGAAAGATTTATCTGTCAAAACCCGTCAATCGGGATAATATTTGAGACGGGACAAAGATAGAATTTTAGACGATAGATCGAGGAAGTATATAAATCGGGGAACGGTTTTTGCGAGCGTATTTAACATTGTTCTTATGTGTGTTTGATGGGAGTATGAAAAATGAACAATCCATCAGGGAAAACGTATTGTGCACGAACGGTTGATCGGGGTTCCACTATATATAAAATAATAAAAACACAACATTAAGTGCTATTTCTAGTTTTTTTTTAATAAGGTCAGAACTGATTTGTTATAATTTTTGTATTATATAATTGACTCAATACAAATTAAAACAAGGCTATTTATATAAAAAAGAGTTGATAATTATCAGGTATATAAAACCAAAGGTTCAAGAACTGGAAAAAAAATATATGTAATTCGAAATCACATTAAAAATCTATAAAGAATTCAAAAATAATTATTAAATATTTATTGATTGAATTGGCATTCACATGATAGAAATAACACGGTGAAAAATGAGAGAAGATGTATTGTGTACCTTTTCTACACAGCTATATATAGATAAGCAAATGTTAGTTTAAGCATAGTTCTGAAGATGGCGTGAGCCGAAATAGCTATCAACTATATTTTTTTAAATAATTTTGTAGAACTAAAATACATTGATATTTTTTTCACCGTGTTATTATGAAATATTGTTAAGCACGAATAACAAGTGCTAAAATTTAAAAACGAATGATTTTTTTATTATATCATTTTAATATAAATTAATTGTGGAAATAGTACCTGACATTGTGTTTATTATTGCAATGTATTATATTTGTTTTACGTTTTATAACGTTGTCTTAAGTAAGTTTTCTTTTGTCAGTCATATAAGTTGATCCACAGAGAAATGAAAAATGATTGATTACCCCGTCTCAACTGGGATTTGAGCCTATGAACACCGTAGCAGAAGTCAATGTCTATTGGGTATCAATATTCAAGTTCATTGCCAATGTTAACATCGCGATATAAACGGTAATTTTCTATCGATAAGTGAATGAGTCTATCTAGAAAGTTGGCGTGAGGAAATGAATGTTTCACGGTCGTCCACCGTACAAAATGAAAATTGCCTTCCAGAATGGAAATCGACAGCAAACGCTCGGTATGAAAATTAAGTGTTTAAATGATTCGGAACCTCTCCGCCGGAACCAGTGGCGTGCGTGAGAGAAAACGAAATTATTCTTCTTTGTACCGGTATGTACCTACCAGCGGGGAAAAGTCCGGTTTGTTTTGTACAAAGCGATTCAAGTCACGGGTGTTGTTTACTGATCACGCTATGACAGTAATTTCGCATTAACATACCAGACAAAACTTAAAAATATGCGATAGAGATGTGTAGAGATATACGAAATATTTGAAATCGTTATTAAAAAAAAATCCAATGGTATTCACTCTTTAGTAAGGAGGATTTAGGAGTAACTGTGGTCAAAAACAAAAACGGTGGAAAAGATTTTTGTATTATATATAAAAAACACTCATGCCTTCAAACAGAATCGATTAAAAATTGTTTTTATTATAGTACTTACTAGGACTCGAACCTGTGAAATTCTTTACGGTAGATCTTGACCGCTGCACAACAGTCTTGCGCATTAACGCATAGTTAACGCATTAACATACCAGACAAAACTTAAAAATATGCGATAGAGATGTGTAGAGATATACGAAATATTTGAAATCGTTATTAAAAAAAAATCCAATGGTATTCACTCTTTAGTAAGGAGGATTTAGGAGTAACTGTGGTCAAAAACAAAAACGGTGGAAAAGATTTTTGTATTATATATAAAAAACACTCATGCCTTCAAACAGAATCGATTAAAAATTGTTTTTATTATAGTACTTACTAGGACTCGAACCTGTGAAATTCTTTACGGTAGATCTTGACCGCTGCACAACAGTCTTGACGATGTTTTTTTTATAACTGAACTTTCATATGAGTTATAATTAATCACTTTTAAGGTGTTAACTATCATTTCTTGGTGGAAAGGCATGCTTATTTTAAATAATAACTACTTTTTTAGTACTTATTATCACAATATATTCTATAACCGGTTTTGCTAATCGCAATCAGTTGATAATGCTCGCGATGAGCGAAACCAATTTTAATGTATTTATTATTTCAATATGAATTATTATTAAATATATTTTTATTATTAACTAAACATTTTTAGAACCTCGCCAGTAAATTGTCGATTGTTTCGAACTAAACGGTGTAATGTTTATGTTTTCTTTAAGCACAATTATTATGTTGGTGGCTCTTTTTTAAAAGAGGTTATATCGGATACTCTCTTTGATGAACAGTTTCTAAGTTTTTCTTTATTCAATGAAAAAAAAATGTAAATAATTTAAATACAATAATAAGCAAATAAAAAAAATGCACTTTGTTCTCATGCTCAAAGGTTTGTATCGTTTATTTTGCTTAAAAAATACATTTTAGTCATAGGTTTTTTTTCTTTTACAAAATTTAATCACATCTATATATCTACCATTAAAAATAATTATACAACAGAAATACCTTTCTCTTTTACTCGCAAGATTAAATTTTAATATTAATTTATGAAAATAGTCCATTTTTACACTCTTATAAATACTTTAATACAAAACAATGACACGTGTCTATCACCAGGGTTGGTAATATGTGTATTACAGTGACCGGGAATCTATTTTTCATTGTGTAATTCAAAGAACAGTAGAATCACGATATTGTGATCTCGTATTTATCGTTTTCCTCCATGTATGGTTTATTTTTTGCAGTTCCAACCATGCACATACAGGAAAAATGTTAAATAACATTGTTGATTCTTACCGTTTTTGTTAAATATTTCTAGTCCCGTCCTTTTTTTATCAGTTACCTGCTTGCCTTATGCAAGTTAACATATGCGCCGATACCTACGAAATATGATGTACTACAAATATATTTGAAGTTTTCAACACTGCTCGATAATATTCGGTACCATAAAAAGAAAATCGAACTACGTACCTAACGCGTAATCAACGTCTCACCAATATACGTGCTAGACCAGTGATTCTCACGTGAAATTTCACTGTGGCCGCATTAGAAACGTCAGCTGTCATATAGAAATGTCTCGTGGCCGCAAATAATGTGATAAAAATAGTTTCGATATTATTTTTTATATAGTTTATTAGACTGAATGATTTTTCATAATATACAGTTGTAGGTAAAATCGACAAAATAAATAAAGCAATTGCTGTTCATTTTTTATGTTGTCTTGGTTCATGCTCAACGTTTAACTTCGACCAAACTTTTTTACAGTTTTATTATTGAAACAGTCCTTTTTTAATAATTTTACAAATTCATTTGTAAAAATACATTTTTTTAAACATCAATATTTACTATAAAACGGTTGGTGGTCGCAGCAAATCCTCTGGTCGCCGCACATAAGAACCACTGTCCTAGATGCGTTTTTAGCAGGGAACGTGTGAATGATGCTTGTATAAAAGTAAGTTTTTATGCGAAAACTTATTGTTCCTCCATTGATATACTTCAATAAAAGGATTGGGTGCACACAAAGTCAGAAGAACATTTAAACCGGAAAAGTAAAATTTAGATATCACCGAAGTCCGCCGAAAAGTTATATATGTTAAATGCTAGCAATACCGGTATTAATATGACAATCATTCTTCCGGTACTGCAGTCCCCAGTCTAGACAAAGGTATACAAACTATTAATAAACATTAAATAATGAACTTTCTTGTGGAATTTTATTCTTTTAATTTGTATTTGTATCTATGCACAGTTGATACGACGCGGCAAAGAAATGAAGTTATGCCATTTAATTTATTGTCATTCTAGTTGGACTGAAAACATATCAGGTGTAGTAAATTTACGGTTTCACGCATTTTAAAATTAATGAGGTGCTTAGGTTGGTATAAATGTATTTTTTAATGTGTGATATTTTAAATTACACACTATCTATTTGAGGAACACGAAAGACAAAAAAATAGAAAATAATAAATCTTTTTTTTTCTAGCGATACATTTTAATCGATAGTTGATTTAATATTGATAACCAATATCTCAAAAGTGACTAATTCGATTTTTCTATGGACTCGGCTGTAGCCTAAATATAATATCACTATTAAGGTGTTTTAATGTCACTTCTTGATGGAAAAGCATGATATTTTTAATAATAAAAACACATTTCTTAGTACTTATTTCCACAGTATATTTTATGATTAGGACCGGTTTCGCTCAACGCGAGCATTATCAACTGATCATCAGTTGATAAAAATCATATAGATTCATATAGCATATCATCAGTTGATAATACTCGTGATGAGCGAAACCGGTCTTGATCAAAAAATATAATGTGGAAATAAATACCATAAAATGTGAAAAAAATAGCAATGTATTTTAGTTCTACAAAATTATTTTTAACAAATATAGTTGATAGCTATTTCGGCTCACGCCATTGTCAAAACTATGCTTAAACCAACATTCGCTTATCTATATATAGTTGTGCAGAAAAGGTACACAACACATCCTCTAACCTGTTCCAACGGCCTAGCTTGTTACTTTAACACAATGACACTAAATTTTCAAAATTCTAAATGAAACAATAGATGTCTATTACAATAAGATTATATGTGGGACGGAAGTGGTCCTTCTGGAAGCAAATCAGACCACCCCTTTGTACAGCGGCTGGACAAGTGGCGATATTATTATGTTAGTTTGTTCGTTAAGAATCCTTTGTGATAATTGCTGTCTATTGATTTCCGGCTGTTCCAAAGCCGTCATTCTCCGACCCTTACTACAAAGATGCAAACATTAAGGGGCTGAGTTTGAATTTATATTATGTGATTCATTAATAACGTGATTAGCGAATTGTGAATCTGTTTTTTTACTGTTGAATGATCTTACATGTTCCTTAGCTCGAGTAGATATACTTCTACCTGTCTGTCCGATATAAACGGATAAACACGAGCCATAGGACATTTTATAAATACCGCTTCTGTCTAGTTTATTGATTTTATCTTTACTATTTTTAAGATGTCTGCCTAAGTTATTGTTGACCTTGAGCTACGTTTATTAAGTTTTTAATGTCCCGATGATAGATTTATACATATAATAGATATAATATTATTGTAGATATAGTCTATAGGTGCTTAACGGAATTTCATTATCAAATATTGATTTAAGTTTTATAAAGTTATTTCTAATATATTTTCGGCTTGCAGGTTTTTGGTGGTTTTTATTTTATTCTGTGTACTTCGACTTGTATATAACCGTTATACTTTAGAATTAATGCATCTGTGTGATAATTGATATGCGTAATTGTATGCAATTATAGTGGTTATTCGCTGCTGTTAATGTCGCCTTAAAGATATAGTCAATTATTGAACAAACGTATTGAATTGCTCGGACTCCTTTGACAAAATACTGTTTATTTTAGATTCATGATCTGAGTCGATTATTTTATTTATCTGAGCCACCATTTTTCCAGTATAACAAAGAGTAAATCGCGTAAAAAAAGGGACATTGTCACCAAAAAGTCGCGTAAATAGAGGATTGGGAGGATTTACTCTATTTATAATACGCCTTTTTTTAATTTAAGTACCGTCTCTTTCTGCCCACTGACGTCTTGATACCAAACCAGGGCGCGCGAATTCAAATATAGATATTGATTGAATTGGCATTCACTTGGTAGAACTCCATTATAACACGGTGAAAAAATAGCAATGTATTTTAGTTCTACAAAATTATTTTTAACAAATATGGTTGATAGCTATTTCGGCTCGTTCCATCGTCAGAAATATGTTTTATCGTACATTTGCTTATCTATATATATATATATATTGTATATATAGCTGTGACGACAAAGTACGCAATACATCTTGTCTTCTGTTTTAACAACCTAGCTTATATCATGCTAGCAAAAAATTAAAAATAGGAAAACAGGCGGCACTTACAATAAGCTTAACTACTACCCGGAAATGATTTATTACCGAAACGTTTCAGCCCCTCGCAATGGTCTGAGGAGCGGCGAAGACAGTAAACAAAAATATATTGTTATTTTTTCACCGTGTTATAATAGAGTTCTACCAAGTAAATGCCGATTTAGTCAATAACATACATATCAAGGCTTTTTCAAAAAAAATTTCACTATGCTTAAAGTTGTCTGGTTGAAAAACTCAACATTAAACTGTAAATAGAGTAAAGTGGCAACGTTTTGTTTGCATTTCAAAATAATATTTTTTTCTCACTTTGCAAAACACTTAACAAATTAATTTAGTTGATTCAATCACTGCTTACGCCAACCTCTGTGATGACAACAATTTCCTGCATAATTAAGACAGTTTAATGTGACAAAATTTTGGCTACCGAATCGCTATTATACTCAAGGCCTCAGTTAGGTACATGAAATTAAATAAAATTTTCGCAGTTGACAATGAAATGCATGTCAGGAAATCATAAGATTTCCGCATATCAAATGTCCTAAAGAGACCCATTGTACGCAAATACATTTAACGGTAAATTTGTTATAATACTTATGTTACTACTGAACAAAAAACTTTGTTGTTAACGTCAACAAAGAAGAAATTAAATTTGAATTGTCGAAGTATTATAGATATCTACATATAGTGTCTCTCATGGCAGTGGTTTCCCCTTTTGATGACTTTTTGTTAGTTCTATTGCATCTGTGTGATATAATGCATGAAGATGCCAAAAGTTGAAACCCGAGTCGTCAGTGACAAAGCATGTAGAAATGTAAAAATGAAAGCCATTTAATTTAGAAATTTTGTACGATTTAATTAATGATATCGGGGTTCCACATGTTTTGCCACTAACGATCCGGGTTTCTCCTTTCGGTATCTTCAGGCATTCTATCATACAGATGTAAAATAACTGACAACCAATAAATAATTTACATTGTTTATATACAAGAATAGTTATAGAATCGTGCAAAATTTTAGCAATTCAAATTTGTCAGTTTTGTTGCATCCGTGTGATAGAATGCCCAAATACAACAAAAGACGAAACCCGGGTCGTTAGTGACAAAGTATGTAGAAATATTCAAAATTTTAACGATTCATATTAGGAACTTTGTAAGATTTATCAGCTCTGTTGTATCTGTGTGATGGAATGCCTAAAGATGCCAAAAGTTAAAAATTGGTCTTAAAAATTAAATTTATAATACATAATAAATATGATTATAAACAAGCACTACTCATTTGAAACAAAGAAGCTTTGTACAATTTCCCAAAGATTCAAAAACTTATTTTTTCTATTTTTTTACGTGTTGATTAAAATGTTAAATTTGTGACGGCGCCGGCCGTAGTGCGGCCCAAGAAAAATGAAAACATCCGTGACGTGAGTTCACGGAAGATTGAAGAACAAGTAAGAATTAATCTGAACCATCGCATCAAAGGCATAATGTTTTTCCGTTGCACTGTTTTGCTTAATTTGAGATACTGAAATGCGATGGGGAATTTCTCCCGACTCGGAGATTTAAGCAAAACGTGAATAATTAATTAATGAATTAATTCAAAGCGTGCTTTTTTATTATCATAATGTCCTAAATAACAAATTGATATTTTATATGAATTCGGAGATAACTTTATGGACACTCATTTTTTATATGATTTAAAATAAATATTTTTTAATATAATATATCGTTCTTTTGAGGAGTATTAACAAAATAACTTTAACTTTAATACGAAAAATTGTTCATTGCAAAACAACTAGATATTTGAATTGTTACAACTTTGTACGATTCCACATGTTTTGTTATTAACGACCCGGGATTCGCCTTTCGGCATCTTCAGGCATTCTATCACACGGATGCAACAGAACTGACTTACTTTAGACTGACATTTGTCAATTCTGTTTCATCCGTGTGATAGAATGTCTGAAGAAAGGCGAAACCCGGGTCGTTAGTGACATAACATGTGGAATCGTACGAAGTTGTATAAATTCGAATTTGATACTGTATGACTCAATCGATTATAACGAAAAATTGCGTCTTATAATAGTGATTTTAAAAAACGAATTTTTTGGTCGTTTGTAGTTAACATATTTATTCCGGTCTAAGATGTTTCAGCTCCATGACCTCACTACATTTCGATAGTAGTTTTTCCCATCGCTCTACTTCGATGCAGTAGTTTTTGTTTTCTTTGTTAACACTTTTAATGTTTTCGCGGTAATGAAATGCCCTCGAAAGGCTATTCATTCAGAGTTTCCGAACAGCACAAGCCGAGGAGTCGCCGTGTCGACTTGTCGCCCTCTCTCACAAAGCCGACGCTGGGATATGGCGCCATTATATTTTCCGTGCAATTCTGTCAGTGCACTACAGTTGCATATCTTTAAGGAGTCTATCTATATACGCAGACTTCAATTACAATAAATGTTTATGTTACATTATTTGTAACTAGGGTTGTGAAATCGTTTTAAGCAACACAACTCCAATTCCGACATACATTGACCAAAAAAACGACTTCTATTATATATACTGCTTTCGCCTTCTGGATGTATGCTCGCTAACTGACCTATATAACCTGAAAAGTCAGTGATAATAAATTTTTAATGGCAACTTTAACACAAAATTTTTGATTGACATTACAGTGGAACCTCGATACCCCGATCATACATCTCGTTAATTTTATATAGGCTATGCACTCATACGAACAATGTTAAATTTAACTTGAGTTAACGAGTCATTAAAAACGAATTTAAATACGACTTCGGCTAAAAAAAGTTAAATATTGTCAGTTTTTTTTATCTACCTTTCTTATTTGTGTGCATTAAATTAAAAATCAACCAATCAATCTGGCAAATTGTTTATTGAGACTATTTTCAAAATTGTCTAATCGGATAAAAAATCGGGGTCGTGAAAAGTGAGTGACGGCCATAACATCGCGACTTTACAGCCCTATTTGTAACCAATGGATCAATGTTATATATTTTAAATAATAAAAACACATTTTTTTAGTACTTATTTCCACAATATATTTTTTGATCAGGACCGGTTTCGCTCATCGCGAGCATTATCAACTGATAGAATACAATTTACAAACAAGTCTATTTATACAAAACAAAAATTAATTTGAGTTAATGGTAGCAGGTGTACAAAACCATGGGTACAAGAACTAGGAAACGATTTACATAAAATCATACAATATTGATACAAATAAAGTAAATTAGTATAAAAATTAAATGTTCACAATCACTTATTAAGAATTAAAATTACAATTATGGTAAATCAATAATCCATTAGGAGCTCTAAACAAGTAGTAAGGAAGTAAGGAGTGGGAAATTTTTAATGACGAAAATAACCCACAATCACTACTTAATGGAACAAAATAAATTAATACATGAGAAGTCGATTAAAGATGAATCGATGAGATGGGAAGATATGGTCAGTCAGGGGCAATGTTATATACGTAATTTTCATAATCTTAATAATATTTCATTGTGAAAATAGTATTAAGCATTGTGCTTTATTATTTAAATGCTTTATATATGTTGGCTTTACAATAAAAATTGACAGTTAAAACATTGAATTTACACTCTACACACACATGTATACATATCGCTGGAACTTGAACGTTGAACCAACTAATCGTTAGGGTAAATTTTTCGCTACTACTTATTGTTTATCCAATTCATAAGACACTATTCATTCATTTTTGATCAGAAGTGAATATAAGCCTTACAAATATTTCAGACGGTCGAAACATCAACTGAATTGTGTATTTCGAAAACGTTACGAGCCACACTTTTGTAATTGTCCAGCTGAATGAACAACATGTTTCCTGTAAAATTTTATATAGAAAAATTTTATCTTATGTAAATATTTTGGTTCGGTAAATGTTTTTCTTTAAGGTTCTCACGTACACATTTTTTTAACCCTCTAAAATGCTTTGATAACTAACATACATGGGAGTTTTTTGAATTACATTTGTGTAACACTATGAAAAAGCTAGCAATGTATTTTAGTTCTACAAAATTGTAGAAAATTTTGTAGAACTGAAATACATTGCTATTTTTTTCACTGTGTTATAATGGAATTCTACCAAGTAAATGCCGATTCAATAGATACACAATTCAATTATATATGACATCAGAAGTTAAATAAAAATCGAAATTGAAAAAAAATCACAGACATCCCAAGTTATTTTGGCTGGCGTTCGTAAATTTTCTTTCATCCGTTGGGAGTAGTTTCTTTTCACCTCCTCCAGCGAGCATTGTTTTTGTTCTTTTTGTGTTAAGGTTCAGTCATTTTTTTAATACTTACTTACTCATATCTCAAATCCTCACATCATTTTTACGCTCGATATAATTCTGAGGCGCGCATTACGGTCGGCGAGTTTTCAACCGGTGTTGCAATGTTGGGGGAAAATCCCCAGGCGTCGGGAAATTTTGCGCCATCGGTTTAAATATTTTTTTAAACGGTAGTTTGCAATGCAGTGGTGAGCGACGTTTGCTTCATTATTCAGAAAGTTTCACTATTGATTGATTGAATTGGCCTTTACTTGGTAAAACTTCATTATCTGAATTTAATATTTTCTTATCACAACATAAAATTAGGATGTTAGAACAGAGGAGGAAACCATGTATTGTGTACCTTTTCTTCGCCGCTATACACACACACACACACACATATTTATATATATATATATATAGGTAAATGTACGTTTGAAACATAGTTCAGACGAGGGTGTAAGCTGAAATATCTATCAACTATATAACACAGTGAAAAAAAAGCGATGTATTTTAGTTCTACATTTTTTAAAAATATATAGTTTATAGCCATTTCGGCTCACGCCATCGTCAGAACTATGTTTAAGCGAACATTTGCTTATCTATATATAGCTGTGTAGAAAAATGTACACAATACATCTTCTCTCCTGTCTTAACGACCCAGCTTGTTTCTTGCTAGCAATAAAACTAAAAAAAATCAAAATTTTTAAATGAAACTGAAAAGGCGGCTATATCAAAAAGCTTACATATTGCACGGAAACGAACCAGCCCGCTCGCAGCAAATGTTCACTAAACTATATCTTTAAAAAATGTAGAACTAAAATACATTGCTATTTTTTTCATGTTATAATGGAGTTACACCAAGTAAATGCCAATTCAATCAATCATATATGCCTTATAATTTTTAAAAACTAAGATACATTACTGTTTTTTACCGTGTGGTATCGGTAATATTTGAAATTTTGTGGTACGTCAAGAATCTCTGAACAGATCTCTGGCAACACCGCGTGTACGTTGGTGACTTATATGTTTACAAAAGAAATACTGAACTAGAAGGGAAGAAGACAATGTGCATATTTCTTTATAGTCATCCTGTATGCTGCACTTTGTTAGTATTTTCACAATGGAAAATACTGACAGGTTGTTCAATAGAAATTATTACGAGCACGGTGAAAGCATTTCATTATGAATTCTTCATGATTATTGCAAAAGTAAATAACGTAAAAAATTTTTTTTATTGTAATGTAAATTTTTTAAGTCAAAAAAACTGCTTTCAGTATTGGGTTATATAACTAAGCATGGTAGATAGAAAGTTCAGCTGAAATTTTCATCCCTTGTTATAATCCCGTTTAACTGGAAAGTATAGAAATTAATTAATTTATTTTATACACATTATTTACAAAAAATATAAATGCAAATATTATTGCCTTTTTTAATGTAACTATTTATAAATGTCAATTGCCATGGAAGTCTATCGAGTAAAAGTTAAAATCAACTTAATAATTATACAAAAAAATATATTTTTCTTAACTCACTCTCGTTCACGTGAAATATGGCGACATCTCAAGCAATACAATTGAATATATAATATTTAGCTTTATTACCTATGGCATTCCCAATGGATGGCTGGTTGTTTACAGGATATATATTTATATATATTAATTAATTAATTTAGTACTTACGTATACATTACTAATTTTTTTTTAAATATAAGTTTAAGTGCTTTTGCTACGGAAAAACATTATTTGAAAGGTTAAATTTGAAATTTAACATTTACGTTGAAAAATGTCATATTATAAGTTAATTGTCTTTGCAATTAATATTATTAAGATTATCCTTTTAAATTAAAAGAATTAAATTATAAGAAGATTAGAAAAAAAATAACCATGCAAGCCGAGGCAAAATGTACATTAATACATTTAAAAATAGTATACTATTGTAATAATAATGTTGAACATTGTTAACGCTCTTACCAGTGGCATCCCCATTGGCAGGCTGGATCTATATTTGAGAGTAACAGACAATACATGTTTACTCAAAAAAATAAAAATTTAGAAACATACATTTTGACATTATGAAAGATGACAGAATTCTCATTTTGGCATCGTTTTATTCGAAAGAAATATGTGGCCTAGTACAGTTTTCTTCAGTACAAAAAAAGCCGTTATATTTTAATAAAGAGTTTTGTTGGGCATCGCTGATTCCATTCATCGTATATTCCATTATAATATTTTTTGTATTTTTCATAATGAGTATTTAATTAGTATCAACCTAGTCAATAACTGGCGTTTAATGTTGGCAAAGAAAAGGTTAGTTAACAATGTCTTTTGTCAGTGGTAATTTGTAACATTTTGACAGTGAAACCGCAGTTATAATAGTTACTCTGTCACATTTACTCTAATATCAGTTTTCAGAATTAATTCACTTCCTGTTTTCAAAGCGATATCTTGGAATTGGTTCGTTATGAATTATTAAGAATTTCATAAATTTAATTAATTATGCGAAATAAAATGCGCTGGTCTCCAACCAGTGGCGCACGGGAAAAACAACGCAATTGTTACAGAGGAGAAACCGTGAACTTAACTCTTTCGGTGCCTAGATCGTAAACATATTTCAGTAACAATAAGCCGCGTGTTTTCAATACATAAAAAATGTCATAAATATTATTGGAAAAAAGTAGATTATTTCAATTTATAGAAAAAGATTCAAATCATTTCCATGTTGCTCACGTCAAGCACTCAATTCATGCACCGGTACGTGTGAGGCAGTGTACTGGTTAAATGCGCTGTTTCATATATCGCTTTTGTTAAGTTGTGATTTTATTGTAATAAAATCGTATTTTAATACATGTATAAAATTAAAAACATGAGGCTTGTTGAGGCTGAATTTGATGACTTAAGCCACATGTACCAGTTGTAGTGTGATAATATTTTTTGATTATGTTTCGAGCTAACAATTTTCTTTTGAGCTTTGGTTTCTTACACGCATGGTAACTTCAATGCCAAACTTTTTTAAGCTTGGATGGTTTGTTGAATCGGCAATACGATTGAGGATGCTAATCACATCATTTAGGTGGTCTGAATATGGACAAAGATTTGCTCAAGATGATACGACTATCGGTCGGATCTGTTGGTCACGAAGACTTGGTTGCATCTCTGACAAATTATTATCATTCAAAGGGTTTTCCTCGTCGTATGAGAAGAAAATGGCACTCAATTTATAAATGCTCTTTCATTGCCTTTATATTAAAAAAAATGATAAATATACATTTTTAAGACGTGTATTTTAGTTCTACAGAATTAATAAGATATATAGAAAATAGCTACTTCGGCTATTTCGTCGCCGAAATAGTTTATCGACTTCATATCTTATAAATTTTGTAGAACTACAATACATCGCTATTTTTCCACTATATTTTAATGGAGTTCTACTAAGTAGATGCTAATTCAATCAAAAAAAAAATATTACATAATATTATTTCAAACTTGCTTTATTATTTATTTAAACTTTGGCTGCAACATTGAGTGTATTTAATTAAGCCTTAAAGAATTTCCCTTTGGACATTCCTAGCAAAAAATTGAAACATGCATAACGTTTTAACGCCGCAGAATTACATATACAGGATACATCGTGTAAGAGGAGTGTGAAGCCTTAGCTAGTGGTAGTGGGTACAGCGTTGGGTATCTTTAAGAATTGTATATTTTTTCTTTTAGTTAGATTAGCTACTTAACTGTAAATACCGAGACATATAAATTTACCAGTTGTATTTTTTGCTACGTGAAAAAAATATTGGTGCAGATTTTATCAACTTTTTATAACCGTTAACGCGACTTTAATAATAAACCTCCGGTTTGATACGTATTTAAGATTAAGTTTGAAAAAAAAGCACGGCAAAAACGTCTGAAAAAACGCTTAGAATGTAACATACAATAGCTAAAAATTGAAACGTACAGATGCTAAATACATACCCGCGCTATTGTCAAAGGCTTTTGGGCCCCAGTTTGAACATTGAACTTGTGGTACAAAGGAACATTCTGGAATTCGTCAAACGTTTTTGGGGGCGGGAAAGGAATCTGGACTTTAAATTATTGCACTGACGACTTGTCCGAATTATATGCGCTGAATATTACAGGTATACTTTTTAGATGTTGCCAGGAAGCTGTATTGAATAAAGTTCGAATTCGTCCTGAATGCTTGTGTATCTCTTCTCGACTATTATTTTGGTAAGGTGTCTCAAAACTGTGGTTCTCAAAGCACTTTGTAAACTATGAAACAACGTAAAAAAACAGTTTGGCAATTTAATACTTTTTTTATGAATATATGCAAGGCATATATATAGATTAGTATTATTAAGATTATGACCGGTTTCACTCATCGCCAGCATTATAAAGCTGATTTATTTACATGTGTATAATATATATACATATCAGTTAATAATGCACACGATGTGCGATACCGTTAACGATTTAAATAAAAAAAAAAATCAAAACTTTGCACAATTCCACATGTTTTGTTACTAACTACCCGGATTTCGTCTTTCGGCATCTTCAGGCATTCTATCACACGGACGCAACAGAACTGAACAATTTGGTATTGAAGTTCCATTAAGCACCTTCAGTCGATATAATAAATTACATTAATGACATAAACTTAGTTTTTTACTAGATGTGACACGTGTTTCGCCTGATTCAGAGACATCGCTGAGACTGACTGAATTATTTTTTATAAAGTTTTATCTTAAAAGTGACTTCTTCGAGGAAATGCATTATATTTCAGATATAAAACACAATTTTTCGAACTATATCCACAATTTTATGCAGGTAAGATCTGGATTAATACCGCTCATTGCGAGCATTATCAGAACAAATAGTCTATTTGAGCTCATATTTTTGTAGAAAACATTGTCTTTTTTATTAAATTATATCGATGTGAGTTATATATATTAAAAATAATTACAGTCTAGATGTTTCTTGGACAGACTTTTCAAATTGATAATATTATAGTTTCGAAATATACCAGATCAAGCAATTGGTACATAACAAGAACAATATATGTAATTGAAGATTTTAAGTAATTGGATGAGAGTCATTCAGAACACATTATGCCATGCTAAGTAACGTCTCGCGGTACACCGGTTGCGCCACACTGGTCTATGGTAGGTATTAAGGCACAGAAAATTTTATCAATGTATGGATAACATTTTTTCTATTCATGTTTTGGTCAAGAATTGTTAATGATTTTTAAAATAAAAAAAAGGTTGATTCATTCACAAGTTTACAATAGAAATAATTTGGTTTGAGCTAAGTATCTATTAAAAAACATTACAATAACATATTAATAATTGATTAACTAAGTGATGCTATTTTGAAAAACTCAAAATGAGACATGTGTCATTGACTTATTTATATTTCGTTGTGGAAAGATATAGTAATCCTCTACTACTACAAATTTTTCGTAGTGTTCGTATTCTGCAAACAAATATATTTAAGATAAATAATAAACATTTGACAAGCAGTGGTGTGCCGCTCAAGTACGCATATAAAATCCACTGTCGTTCTTTTGACAGGTAAAGATACGTTTAATGGCTCCTTTACAAATCAGGATTATATAAAATATATTTATTACAGTTGCAAACAAAATATTCTCAAATATCAAACATATTTTGACAATCGATGGACTAAAATGTTTTTTATACAATAAAATATTTTTTATTTCTATATCGAATATTATATTTAATATGATATATTTTGTTACTCAAATTTTTATGATTTTATTTTAAGGTAAACAGTTTCCAATTACGCTTATTTTACAAAGGCTTTACCGCCAAAGCAAAATTTTATATCATTATATTATTATTTGTTAGATTTTTATGCAGGTTTTTGAATAAACTAACTTACCTAAATTCGATTGAAATTCAATATAAAGGCTTGGTACATTTTAGGCTTACTGCAAAATTGCGAACAATTATTGATTGAAATTCAACACTTGAGAAGTGAAGGGAAACTTTTTCATATTTATTCTTTGGCTGCCAGAAAAAAATTTATCTTTTACCCAGCACGCCTGCTATAATTTGCAACAAAAAACAAGTGAATTTTCGATGTGTTTTTAATTAAATTAAATATAGAAATAATAAATGAACTCACCAATTGTATATATATCATAAAAAACAGGCTTTCTTGAAGAATTTTGAAGAAAATTGATTATTAACCCTTAAACTATTAACATCAGTCAAGTGACAGTTTGAACACTCGAAGAAATCACGAAAAATCGATGTAGAAATCCTTTACAGTTATGGTTAAATGTTTTTAAACGTTTTTTATAAATATTAGTGTGTATCCTGTCAAAGAATTATTTTAAGAGAAGAAATATTTTTGGAGGAAAATACGTTTAATATTGACGAGATATCTAGTCTCAGGCAGTCATTCGGTTAAATAGCAGGCGGTCAAATATACTACTAGTAATAAGTGTTTTTGGCTTATATAGAATATATAAAACTGAAGGCAATGTTCTGTTTGAACAGCATATTAATCAAGTCCAATGTATTCAATTATGGTACCATATATATATATATAAGTTAATCAATCAAGCATGAATCTAGTAACGATAACGCTCACCATTAACAGTTACAGTACGCTACGTTCATCTTCAAAATATTAAGAGTAAACGATTTCTCTAGACTGGTGTTTCTCAACCTTTTGAGGCTTTATTTTTGTTGTGCCCCCTCCACTATTTGTTCGAAAAAAGTACTAAAATATATTTTGACTATGTCCCCCTTGAAGATTATATGGCCCCAGGCTGAGAAACAGTGGCCTAGACCATACTGCTACATTTAATAAATGCAAAGGTGACTAATGAATAATTTTAGGATTTTCTACCGCGTAATGTCAAATAAATATTTTGTTAATTAACGTATTCGTTCAAATGACTATAACGATTTATTGATGAAAAATTAAACAAATTCTACGATGTCTTATTAGAATATTTTTTAATCTAGCTCTAACTGGCACACAACTGATGTTCGTTAGTCAATATGATAAAATAATCAAAAGATTTTTTAAAAAAACAATTGACGTTAACGATAAATGAATCATAAAAGAACACTTTGAAAATCATTGAAACGTGTTGCACAATAAGGGTGTAACCGGTAAGGGCGCGGGTCGTTATCCAAACTGATTTCGTTATAAACTTTACTGGTTTACCCTTGCACCTGTTTGGATTTATGTCCAAGGTCAAACTGTGCGTGGGAACGCGCCGTAAGATAGGGAAAGGAAAATTCGATTTTAATACTTGGGGTTGCCTGATAATTGAGGCAATAAACGCGCATTGGATTATATAAAACATCTCAAGATCCACTGTACTATTAAATCATAACTAAAATATTTTTTTGAATTGTTGCAACGTTGTAGGATTCCGCATGTTTTGTAACTAACGACCCGGGTTTCACCTTTCGGCATCTTCGGGCATTCTATCACATGAAAGCACCTTCAGTCGATATCATAGATTATAGAATATTTTTAATTGTGCATAATGAATGTATGCCCAGGTGACCTACAATCTGTATAGTTCTATCAAATCTGTATTGGATATATATTATAGTACTCTCGCAAGAATATTGTTTTTCTTCTATCTATATAAAACATTTAAAGTATTAATTGAAAGCCGTTATATTTCAACAATAAAACACAGTTTTTAGTACTATTATGTATCCAAAATTTCATATTCTCCAGATCTGGGGCGGTTGCACTCATTGCGAGCATAGTAACTGATAATAAATGATTTAAGAACTCACCAAATAATTTGTACAATTTTCGCAACATATTTTTTTCATTTATGTGTTATATACACGTTACAAAAAAATTAAAATTATAAATTTATTGCCTTTGAATCGTTAAAATATTTAATATTGAAAAGTTGAAAAAATATTATATCTCAATATCAATTAGCTCAATGAAATTTTGATAGAAGTTAACTATTGTAAAAACCTGTCATCATGAATCGTAGCCTGCATTATATGTAAAAAATTCATTTTCAAAATATTTACATGAAATCAGTAGTTATTTAAATTAGATTTTATGTATGTAATCATGAATATAAGCGATGTCGATCATGTCACTTCTATTGCATCTGCGTGATAGAATGCCTGAAGGTAACGAGGTGCTGAAACATACGGAATGATTATTCATTATAATGGAGTTTGCAACATTTGTGTGTATACACAGAAAACTATTAATTTACGGTTTATGCCGCGACGCTACCCCATTTTGAAAAGCTTCTCGTCCCATTATCCGAGAATTCCGTTGGACCCAATCTTATTGTCAACGTCTGGGAGAAAGCTTAATCTAAATAGTCAATATTTAAAAAAAAATACATAATTTATACTTACATGTATAAGCTTACAAAAAATACACTTGTCAACGGAACCTGTAGAGCTTTTAGGAAAACACCACGTGTAATATATTGTGGATTAAATTATTTATATTATTATGATGGAGATGGAGCTTTTTTATATAAATATGTGTATATTATAAGGATCAGAATGTAAGAATAGAACTAAATTTCAATTTTAAGATTTACAAGAGCTTTTTAATAATAATAAGCTGGTGTGGGAATCGTACAACGATGAAGTAAAAAATGAAAGCTCGTCATTTTTCAAATCTTTTAAGGCTTAAATATATATTAATATAATACATACCTATATATGTACATACATACATACACAGAAATTAAATGTATAAAAATATAAGAAATACAAAAATTAACATTTGAACCGAATTTTTTCTGATACGTTACAAAGTTTTGTTTCTTTGTAGATATCATGGTGTAAAATTTTTGTTTTCTTAAAAAGTTTTCGGCGCCTCCCAGTTTGTAAGCCGCTGTTTTAAGCTATATTTATTTTTAAAATGTTTTAAGTTGTCTAACCGTTATATGAATACATTTATTTACATCTATTCTGTGACGAAACACAAAACAAATAGATACAATAAACAAATAGTTTCTAACGCCCATTACAGTATTAATATATAATACAAATTAATATTGTTAATTTACTGATTGCGTGAGTAGGGTTTCCAACTGTACCGGATTAGCTGGAATCATCCGGGAATTGAAGCCCCTCCCGTCAATGTCAATTGTCTCGTAAATTCAGAAAAAACTCACTTATTTCAACCTACACTCCAACATACGGAGAAAATGAGTGAATTAAGAAAAAGAATTTAAGAATTAATTTTATAACAATGTCTAATCGTGCATTATATTATTATATATATTAATTCATTAGAAAACAAGGTAACACGGTGAAAAAAATAGCAATGTATTTTAGTTCTACAAAATTATTTAAAAAAAATATAGTTGATAGCCATTTCGGCTCACGCCATCGTCAGAACTATGCTTAAACTAACATTCTATACTAGCATACTAGTATACTAATATACTGCGTTAGTCTAGTAGCATAACTAACTATGTGTTTATCCGTTTATATCGGACAGACAGGTAGAAGTATATCTTCTTGTGCTAAGGAACATGTAAGATCATTCAACAGTAAAGAAACAGATTCACAATTCGCTAATCAAGTTATTAATGAATCACATAATATAAATTCAAACTCATCGCCTAAATGTTTGCATCTTTGTAGTAAGGGTCGGAGAATGACGGCTTTGGAACAGCTGGAAATCAATAGACACCAATTATCACAAAGGATTCTTAACGAACAAACTAACATAATAGTATCGCCACTTGTCCATTCGTTGTACAAAGGGGTGGTCTGATTTGCTACCAGAAGGACCACTTCCGTCCGACATGTAAACTTATTATTATTAACTCATAGACACCCATTGTTTCATTTAGAATTTTTGAAAATTTAGTGTCATTGTGTTAAATTAACAAGCTGGGCCGTTGGAACGGGGGAGAGGATGTGTTGTGTGCCTTTTCTGCACAGCTATATATAGATAAGCGAATGTTAGTTTAAGCATAGTTCTGACGATGGCGTGAGCCGAAATAGCTATCAACTATATTTGTAAAAATAATTTTGTAGAACTAAAATACATTGCTATTTTTTTCACCGTGTTATAATGGAGTTGAAGCGTGAGCCGAAATAACTATCAACTGTATTTGTTAAAAATAATTTTGTAGAACTAAAATACATTGCCATTTTTTCACCGTGTTATGTTAGGTTGTCTTTACCAAGATACTGGTACCAAGGTATTGTCCGTAAGTATTGTATTAGTGGTCAGAAAATATGAACTGAAAAATGTTTCGCACTATATTCCACAATGCAACCGAACAAGATTTAAAATATACGATGTTCTTTTTTTAAATAACCGTAGTGAAGTGGGTAACAATTTATCGAGTTTTTTTATTGTGGTTTTAGTTTTTCTGCTGTATGCATTATCATATTATTTTGAATGTGTTTTGTGTACTTGAATAACCGTTCATAGAAATTCCTTAATATTGTTGTTGTATAAAGATAGCGCCATAAATAGAATAGCATGTCTTCGAAATATTTCCCGGAAGTGGATAACTATTATAATAATTGCAGCAAAAAATGTCCGCCAAGGTCTCCGCTTTGAATCATTTCGGTCTCAATGCGCGCAACATTATCGAAAGGTAACCAACAATTCCTGGCGATTTAAAAATCAAATGAATATTTTGAATAATACAAACACATTTTTACAATACTATTTTAAAAATATGTTTTATAATCAGCACCGATTTCGTTCATCGCGAGTATTACCAACTGGTATGAAACATGTCTATTTATACAAATTTTGAGTTGATAGTTAGCAGGTATACATAACCAAAGGTTTAAGAATTGAAAAAGTAGTTTGCAAGAAATTATACAATAAACATTTAAGTCAAGTAAATTAATTTAAAAATTAAAAGCTAACAATCTTTCCCACCCGTTAATTTATTAATATGGCAATATTCAGTTATATATCAACAATTTTTCTTCTATAATTGGGAGTGTCTTTGGAGCAACTACTTTATATTTTTTATTTGTATGAAATTCGATTAACAGCCGCGATTGTTTCGACTTAAGATTAAGGTCAAAGAATGTATATACAATATAACTGTACTTGTGCGCTTAGAATAAAAGATTAAACAATATTTGTCGGTATGTCAAGTTTCAAGAAATTCATATTTTTTTCAGATTTTCAGTGTGTTTTTAATATGCTAACTGTTACTTCTTGATGGAAAGGCATAATATTTATTTTAAATAATAAAAACATTTTTTTAAATATTTATTTCCACAATATAATTTTTGATCAGCACCAGTTTCGCTTATCGCGAGCATTATCTCGGGATAAGCGAAACTGGTCCTGATCGAATAATTTATTGCGGAAATAAGTACTAAAAATTTTGTTTTTATTATTTAAAATATTTTTGTAAAAATGAAAGTTTCTACCGACCACAGGTTGAAAAACGCTGCTTATTGAAAATCTTCTAACAATTCAGATCTACTCGCTCTCCATAATACGTCGAAAAATTTCAAATGGACTGGTTATTAGTTTTATATTCCATAAAGTTGGAAAATTCGACCGAATAGGTGGAAAATACTTTCCTATTTGCAAACATTAAATGACATTCCCATAGCATATGTCAAGTATACAGCATTATAGAAAGTCATTTGCATATTGGTCTATCTTCTAGCTCAGCGGTCGGCAACCTTTTTGGACTCACGGACCACTAGATGGATTAAAATGTAAAAGTTTTGATCCGACGGACCACCAAATGGACTTTTGTGTTAAATACTATATATTAAAATAAAAGTGTATGTTACATTTGAAACCATTTGTGTTGAAGTCTGCATTGCTTATACATACATTATTTTCAATATATTTTTTTTAAACAAGTAGTCAGATTTCTCTGCGGAACATCAAAATTTTCTCGCGGAACACCAGTTGCCGGCAGCTGCGTCTAGCTCATTCCTCAATTTCAATCTTATTGATGGAAAGTAATCTCATGAAATGATCAAATCAAAAAAAAAATCGATGAAGTTGTATGGTCACCGCAGTGGTGTAGATACATTGGACGAGGAAGTAAAACGCCAAGACAAAGGACAGAGGCAGGAAGAAGCATTGACCTTCGGAGCGAGTTGACTGTTACTCTTGTTGAACGTTGACGCTCCGGAGCGATATAAATAATAAAAGTAATATTGCCTTCTCTCCTCGCTCGATCGCCTCATTGCCTCCCTTCGCACCTGACAACAACAAAACATTAGGAACTACCTGTTGAAGATTCGTTCCACTGCCGTACATGTTGCGAGACAGGGCTGTTGCTAGGATTTTTTTTAGCCGACTTTTTTATCATGCATAGCTCAAAATGTTTTTTTTTTAATAATGATAAATCAACACTAAATACTATTTCCATAATTTTCTATTTACAATACCAAGACTGGTTTCACGTTATTAAGGAATCACATAATATAAATTCAAACTCAGCGCCTATGTGTTTGCATTTTTGTAGTATGGGTCGCATGTTGACGGCGTTGGAACTGGAAAAAATACAAAAAACCGCTGAAAATCAACGGATATCAACTATCACAACGGATTCTTAACTCACAAACTAATATCTGTCGGTCACCATTATTGAATCCTCTGAGTGGTGTCTCTTTGTTTCTGTAATGAACCATTTCCGTGCCATATGTAAACTTATTGATATAGCCGCCTTTTTAGTTTCATTTACAATTTTTCATCAACAAGTTTTATTGCGAACAAAAAACAAGCAAGGTCGTTAAAACAGGAGAGAAGATGTACTGTGTACCTTTTCTACACATCTATATGTAGTTAAGCAAATGTTAGTTTAAGAATAGTTCTGACGATGGCGTGAGCCGAAATAGCTATCAGCTATATTTTAGCTATATTTAAAAAAATAACTTTGTAGAACTAAAATAAATTGCTATTTTTTTTACCGTGTTATAATGGAGTTCTACCAAGTGAATGGCAATACAATCAATAAAAAGAAAGAAACTGCGGACCGTAAAGTGTTAATATTATATATCCCGAACCGTGCTAAAAATATGTACAATTTTGCTTAACACTTTACTTAATAAATATAACACAATATTTAATAAATTATTAAAATACATTTTTAGCTCGTCTCAGTATAGCCCTGGTGGGTTCGTACCCGAATTCGTAAAGTGCTTTGAATTTGTCTCACAAACACAACTGGAGACGAACAGGCTTAGCTTACCGTTCTTTGAAAAAGTGCTTAGTAATGAGTTCCGAAAAATCTCCAAGCCAACATCCGAAAACAATGCTCTTTTTTTACAAGCCTCTTTCATTTACATTTCAATTTATTCAATGTACCATACTGGAAAGAGAAAAACCTCCCAAGGTGTGCTTAGTATTTCTTTTTATATAACTGTTATACAGATGATTGTTACTTGTTTTTTTCTCCTCTGTAGCGTTTTATATTCCATACTTATAATCTTTGTCATTGATTTAATCGCCGTGTTATGGGTCAAACCTTCTTCTGATCATAGCTTACAGTACGTAGTGAATAAAATGAATAGATTTAAAAGCGGTTTAAATTTTATATATGTAACATATATCACTAAAGCACTTATTTAATTAAAGTTAATTTTCTTTTAGCACGGTAGACACGTTCGAAAGACTTTCTATTGTATATAAGGCGACTTAATAAAAAATATGTTAGATGGGATTCAACCATAATACACAAAGGTAGACGTTAACTTTTACAATTTTTAAGAAGTATTGTGTCTCTACTAGAAAATAAACGTTTTCTGTTAATTTTTAGTAGCGAAAAATCACTATTCATTGAAATTTTGTATTGACGAGCTATCTTTAGGTGTATTTTGTAGGGTTGGTGGAGTTGTTAAAAAAAAACACGAATTCGACTATAAAAAGTTATTTTAGTTAGGCTTTTTCCTACCTTTTCTATTGATGTGCATTGAATCAAAGATCAATCAACCAATCCGGGAAATTGTTCATTAAGATATTCTTCTAAATCGCTCGCTTTTCACCACTCCGGCGTTGACTTTAAATACGGCTCCGACTTCACAGCTCTGGTATTTTGAATACATTTCCAATCTTCTGTGTATATTGTTTCATTGATTTTAAATACAAATTAGGGTATAAGAAGCTATGATTTTATTTGATTAAGTTTCTTATATGATTCTTCATAACGTGCCATAGTCACGATGTAATTTATATATGTACATATACATAGCTCGTTAAACATTGTTATCGTTTGTAAGGAAACGGTGTCTAAGTTTATATGCTTCTAACGGATTGATTCTTGAGTTGTATTTGCTGGTTGATAGTGGAACCACATCTTCATCACAATCTATGAACTAACGTACAACTTTCAACATTCTTTTGAATACTCTCTAGACTTCGATAAGCATCAGGAGCTTCGTCAAATGTAAATTACGAAATATATTCAATTGTCACTTTTCATAACCGTTTAATTGATAACTCTTCAGGTGAGAAGAAATTATCCGTACTCTTTTGGGAACGTGTTATCTCAAAACAGTGCAGAGACAATTTGGTGCTTAGTCGAAATCGGTACGTTACACAATTAATAAAAAAATCTGACCACCATATTCGATGTCATAAAATTCAATTAACATGATCCCATGAGGTCATAATGCTCAGGATGAATATAATACATTACTTTGTGTAAATATCAATAATAAGTGTGTTTTATTGCACGTTGGAAAAAGAGCAATTTATTTTAGTTCTTCAAAATTCTAGTAAAATTTTATTGAACTTTTATACATTACTATTTTTTCACCGTGTTATAATGGAGTTTTACCAAGTAAATGCCAAATCGAGTCAATAAAAAAAATATTACTCAAAAAATAAAACTTTCCAGTTATCGAGAACCATTGATTATATAAAATTGTGGAAGCAATACTTAACATTGTGTTTTATTATTATTTAAAATATAATGCCTTTCCGCCAACGACTGACAGTTACCACATTAAAGATCATCCAAATTTGTTAAGTGAATCATACAGGTCACCAAAGCAATTCTAAAAAATTGTCGCCGTACTGAATTACTATGTATTTTCTTGCAGCTATTTTTCTGTTAATTATTTACTTTAATCAGTTTAAATAAGGAAGTATTTAATGCTCATCACTTTCTGTTAATAGGCAATTAAATTTGCAATTAACTCTCTTATCGGTCTAAACACTTAGCACGACTCCGACGGCAAGAAGAATTGTCATTTTGTTAAACACTTCCTGAAACAAATTTGCATTTGAAATGTAAGGAAATTACGAAATATTGCTTGAAATAATTATGTTCAATTATTTACTTATGTCATTACGACCTGTTATCGGTTTATTTATCATGTGTTATAATGATCTAGTTGAGATATGATATTAATTAGTTATGATTTAATCTGGTTAACGATTGCATTCTTTTCAAGATAGCAGAAAAATTCAATGCAAAAAAGAAAACTATCGACCACGAAAAATAGCATTTGTTGATTCTGTCAAGAAATGCTCGACCTACGCACGTCACAGTATATATTGTATGTTGATTGAATTGGCATTCACTTGGTAGAACTCCATTATAGCACGGGGAAAAAATAGCAATGTATTTTAGTTCTACAAAATTATTTTTAACAAATATAGTTGATAGCTATTTCGGCTCACACCATCGTCAGAACTATGCTTAAACTAACATTCGCTTATCTATATATAGCTGTGCAAAAAAGGCACACAACACATCCTCTCTCCTGTTCCAAAGGCCTAGCTTGTTACTTTAACACAATGACACTACATTTTCAAAATTCTAAATGAAACAATAGGTTTCTATGACAATAAGATTATATGTGGGACGAAAGTGGTCCTTCTGAAAGCAAATCAAACCACCCCTTTGTACAACGGCTGGGAAAGTGGCAGAAGTTTAGAATTTTGAAAATTTTGTGTCATTGTGTTAAAGTAACAAGCTAGGCCGTTGGAATAGGAGAGAGGTTGTGTTGTGTGCCTTTTCTGCACAGCTATATATAGATAAGCGAATGTTAGTCTAAGCATAGTTCTGACGATGACGTGATCCGAAATAGCGATCAACTATATTTGTTAAAAATAATTTTGTAGAACTAAAATACATTGCTATTTTTTCACCGTGTTATAATGGAGTTCTACCAAGTGAATGCCAATTCAATCAATAAATACTTTAAAGTTATTTTCGATCCTTGTAAGAGGTATGTATGCTGTTATATGCGCATGTAATTTATAAGGTTAGTGGAATTGGAAACGTTTTCATCTTTCAACTGGTGACCAAATGTGAAATTCAATTAGGTGCGACGCATCGGCGAAGTTTAGGAATCCGTCCCGCAATCATTCAACCGTCGTTCCTGCACCCCCTCCCTCGCTGTACACCAGGTTCCAAACATCATTAACGATAACACCCCACCGTCTCTCTTCTTTCTCTGCCAAGACTCTATTGTCCGTATCGGTACGTACGCTGTTCGTCTCCAAGTTTATTCCCGTTAATTATTCATACTAGAGTTGTGGAGTCGTTAGTCGTTGGCAATAATCAACTATAGTAGACAAATTATGGATTCAATGGTATTAAATATTATGAACTGGCGTTGAAAGCGGGGCTGTAGATACTACTCCGACTAAAGAAAGATTTATTTTGTCAGGTTTTTTCCTATCTTCCTATTTGTGTGCATTAAATTAAAGATTAACCAATTAATCCGGCAAGAGGGAGTCAACGACTCCCGCTCCATAGTCCTGATTCAAACTCTTATCTTATTATATACGTGATGAATTAAACAAATACCAACTTTTGATGGATTCGATACTGAAAACATACTTTACAATAGCAAAAAAAAATGGTTCATAACATTCATTGAAACTAAAAACAAGAATGATTCTACCGTCGAAAGACGTAGTATAATTTTTCCATCTGAATTAGTTAGATTTACTTTACTATTGGAAGTATATTTTAGCCCACGGTAAAAAGTGTAATAGTCATGTATTTTGGTTCTTCAAAATTTATTAGACACATATATATATATATATAGTCGAAAGCTATTTCGGCTTACGCCAATATCAGAACTAGATGAAGTCGTAAGCCGAAATAGCTATCAATTAGCTTTCTTTTAGCTAGCTTTCTGCCAGCAATAAAACTGAAAATTTTGAAAATGTAAATGAAACTTAACAGGCGGCTATTTCGATAAGCTTAAATATTGACGAGATGGTTGTTATGGTATATTACGTTTTCTACACAGCTACATATAGATAAGCAAATGTTCGTTAAAGCATGGTTCCGACGATGGCGAGAGTCGAAATAGCTATCAACTACATATCTTACAAATTTTTAAGAATCTAAATACGATACTATTTTTTACCGTGTAATATTAGAGTTCTATCAAGTAAATGCCAATTCAATAAATAATATATATTTCAACAGCTTCCTTGTTCTATTTTTTGAATCGTTGAAACTTTGTACAATTCCACATGTTTTGTCACTAACGACCCGGGTTTCACCTGTCGGCATCTTCAGGCATTCTATCACACGGATGCAAACAGAACTGACAAGTCAGTTCGTCGTCAGTCAGTATCAAGTTCTGTTCCATCCGTGTCATAGTATGCCTGAAGATGCCGAAAGGCAAAATCTGGGTCGTTAGTGAAAAAACATGTGGAATCGTACAAAGTTTTAACAATTCAAATTTGATATTGAAATTCCATCAAGCACCTTCAGTCGATATCATAAATTCTTCGTTATAGTATTTTATAAAACAATATTATATTACTATCATTGACATGCTTAGTATATTTTTGTATAGATATTTTTTCACAAGTGACAATATATTTTCTCTTGAAATATTCTTTATCTGTAACATATATTATACTTATACACTACGTATTGTCCAATTCGGTATGAATACCGACTTAGACGAACTGTCCGCAGAGAATTGATAGCTCCCGCAGTAAGCAGACTCCGGGAGGATGTCGAACAAGATTCCGAACGGACAAAGGAAGCTTCTTTACTCTTCTTACCTGCTCATAAAGAATTATTACGATCGACCACTAACGCCCGAGGCTAAGCTCAGCAAAGGCGGCACGTGAAGTCTCACAAAAAATATAATTAAAATTATGCTATCAAGTCGCGTTTTCTTTACTGATAAAAAAAACCTATATCATATCCAGTAGATAATATTCTACTCCTGTCTTTAATAATATAAAATTGTGAAAGTATAACTGAACGTTGCGTTTTTCTATTAAAATACGACGTCTTTCCACCTAGACAGGTCAGTTTAAATTAAAACACTACATCATTTTAAAGTGTAAACTGTCACTTCTTGATGGAAAGGCATTACATTTTAAATGCTAACTGTTTACTTTACACGGTGAAAAAAATAGCAATGTATTTTAGTTCTACAAAATTATTAATTTTTTAAGATATAGTTGATAGCTATTTCGGCTCACGCCATCGTTAGATTTATGCTTAAACGAACATTTGCTTATCTATAATAGCTGTGTAGAAAAGGAACACAATAAATCTTCTTTCCAGTTTAAACGACCTAGCTTGTTTCTTGCTCGCAATAAAACTAAAAATTGTAGATGAAACTAAAAACTAAAAAGGCGGCTATATCAATTAGTTTACATATGGCACGGAAATGGTCCATTACGGAGACAAAACAGCCCCCCGTAGCGGGTTAAGCAATAGCGATCGACATATATTAGTTTGTTCGTTAAGAAGAAGTTTATTTTACGTCAGTTCAATTGCATCCGTGTGATAGAATGCCTGAAGATGCCGAAAGGCGAAACCCGGGTCGTTAGTGACAAAACATTTGGAGTCGTAAAAATTTGCAACAATTCAAAGTTGTGTGAATATTTGTTATCGCGCTGCGCCACTGTCCGTTTTTTGTGTCCCTTAGATAACATCAACGGGCCCAAACATCTGAACGTGGAAGTCGGTTGGTTTGTAACAGGTCCAGCGATGGACGCCCTACGGCATCGTGTGCTCTGTGCATTGCCGTGGGCCTTTGTACACCTACATGCCAATACACTTCAGCTCTCAAAAACGTATCTTCATTACGTAGTCCTTTGATAAAAGAAAGACAATACGAAATAGGGGCTTTTTGTTGTTTTTATTTCCTTAACATTGACATGATAGCCGAGGATCATTTGGCATTATTGAAGGCTTTATTTAAATACCTGATGAAGATATTGTTTTCTTGAAACACTGAAAAAAATATTTTAACAGAGTATTTGATGTATCATATGTTAAAAAACAAAGCAACATTTTATTAGAATTTTGATTATTTTCCAAGAAAAATGACCGTATTTTCTTTTTATTGATTGAATTGACATTTACTTGATAGAACTCCATTATAACACGGTGAAAAGCAATGTATTTTAGTTGTACAAAATTTATAACATTATCCGGCTCAATTATTAATTTTCAAGACCACTTTTAATTACAAAATTAAATGAAAATAATTGTCTATTGATTATTGATTGGATTGGCATTTACTCCATTATAACAGGGTGAAAAATAGCAATTTATCCCTAGTAGCTAAATAGCAATATATCTGAATAGCTCTACAAAATTTTATAAGATATAGTTCATATCTATTTCGGCTCACCAGCGTCAGAACTAATATAGTAATATAGAAGAGACTAGATCTGACGATGGGTGAGCCGAAATAGCTATCAACTATATCTTATAAAATTTTGCAGAATTAAAATACATTGCTATTTTTTCACCGTTTTATTTATTTTCTTTTCAACGGGTGTTTTGGCTAATGGCAGAAATCAAAACACCGAATAAAAGAAACCTTTTTACAAACATACGTAAATTATATTAAATTGTGAAAATATTTTTCAACATTTAAGGTACTTTCTTCTTGTAAATGTTTTGTACGTACGTTGTCGAAAGCGATGGAACTTACTTCTCACATATTTTTGACTTCTGCCAATTTCTTTCCGTAAAAATGTATTAAACGTATTATAGTTAATTAAATCAAGTCTTAACATACACTTTATTAGAATATTATTCTACCATTATTCAGGAACTTATTGATACACCATCCTTAAGGACTTTCTGTAAAAATTCTGGAAGGTCTTCCCATGATACTTTCAAATTTCCCTGTCCGGGGTCGTTTTCTGTTAAGTATAAAATAACCAGCAAGTCAGTTTTACGTCATAAATTGAATGTTTATTAAATGAAGTGAAAACACGGTGAAAAAATAGCAATGTATTTTAGTTATTGATAGCTAGTTCGGCTCACGGCATCGTCAGAACTATGATGATGGAGTGAGCCGAAAAAGCTATCAACTATTTTTTCACTGTTTTATAATGGAGTTCTACCAACTAAATCCCATTTCAATCAACATATGAAGTGAAAACCTCCAACCTGTTTTCAATATAAGGTCAATAAGACGGAACATTTTTTGTTTATTTTCCTTTATGTTAATATGTTTCCGAAAAAATATATGAAACTTATTACAGTTAATTAAATCAAGACTTAACATAAGCTTAGTTACAATTTTCTTCTTCCATTATTCAGGAAATTGATACTTTAAAATTTCGCTGTCCGGGGTCGTTTTCTGTCAAGTATAAAACAACCAGCAAGTCAGTTTTACGACATGAATTGGATGTTTATTAAATGAAGTGAAAACCTGCAACCTTCGTTTAATATGAAGCCAATTAAACGAAACGTATATATTTTTATGTTCCTCTTTTCATTGATAAAATAATGCTGACACACTTAAGTTTTTAATTTGCTTAGTACAATATTTCATCGTGGAAAACTTCCCCACCGCCATTTAAATTACTTTTCTTGTTACCTGATGTAGTGACGTGAAAATATTTATGTTAGTCTTATTTGATATTTAAACAAGATTTCCCCAAGGACGATAAAAATAGTTGGTAATGAATACGCGTCTTGGAGGTCGGTACATCACGCATGAAATGTTTATTGTGACATACTAGGTCCTGATAGATCCAAAGTCCTGAGAAATTCCGTTAATTTTTTTATAGGATTATAGAATACATACCGAACATAATAGGAAATAGACCCGTGGAGTCCTTTTTACCTTCCCCCGCGTGGGTCGCACATCAAGAATAGACGCAGGTTTCTAATTTATCATATATATATGAGAACACAATAATCGCTTTCGAAACCGAAAAAAGTCCTTTGTGAATCAATTTTGGGACCACCGTGCGAGGTAGTTCAAGAAATAAATTTACTATATTTCGCACTTTTTAAAAATTATTAATTAATGTGGACTAGATTAATATTTTAATTTGAAATATTGACTGAAGCTTGGTTGTTACCATAACTAATGAATTTATTTTTTAAATACTCAAGGCTGGAATATATTTTATGTAGCTTGTCAGGGAATAATTTGAGTGGATTTTAAATACCACAAAGAAAAATAGCAATGTATTTCAGCTCTGCGAAACTTATAAGAAATATAGTTGATAGCTACTTCGGCCCACGCCTTCATTAGAACTAGCGTTTCACCGCGTAATAATGAAGTTCTACCAAGTAAATGCCAATTCAAACGAAATTTTATAAGATATAATAATAATATAATAGTTGATAGCTATTTCGGCTCACGCCATCGTCAGAACTTGTATAGTTATATTTAGAAGAGAATATTTCTGACGATGGCGTGAGCCGAAATAGCTATGAACTATGTCTTAGAACTAAAATACATTGCTATTTTTTACAGTGTTATAATGGAGTTCTACCAAGTAAATTCCAATTCAATCAATAGGTTTTGAATACCTTTTTCTTCAAAAATAATAATAAATATTATTATCTCTATAATAATTATTGCGATCATTTAAATTACATAATGGGTCAGTTCTGTTGCATCCGTGTGATTGAATACCTAAAGATGCCGAAAGGCGAAAACCGGGTCGTTAGTGACAAAACATGTGGAATCGTACGAAGTTGTGACAATTTAAATTTTATATAATTAGCAATTAGGGGTTATCGATTTTATTGAAGTCGAAGTTCCACAAATCTGCCGACAATTTTTTCTATAGCAAATAAATATACACTTAGCTTCTGAACCTCCTTGCATTTTTGGTGCGTTTTGACGTATTATTGTATAATTTTTGTAAGAGATTGTGGGTGGAACATTTATAAAGATCGATGTTTCCAACTTTTAGTTCTTAACTTTACAGTATATGGGCGGGGTTGAAAAATTTACACGGGATTTTGAAATTCGCTCTCTGGCACTTCATCATTCCCGAAAATCATTAAGGATGTAAGGACCTCAGGAACTTGACCGCGGTTATTTATGAATTTGTAAGGAATTTGCGAGGAATACAAATAAATGTTTGAAAGAACTTCTTTGTGAATTATTGAGCGAAATTTTAGTAACTTTTGAGTTTATAATAAAACTGGCACAAAAGCAAAGGGGCATTATTTAAAAAGATTGTTTAAGGAAGAATTCATTTGAAGTGTATTGAGAGTGAACATTGAATCGTGTGAGGGTTATTTCTTTATAATTTGAAGTAAAAATTTGATTGCTAGTGACTTATAAATTGAATTGATTTATATTGTATCAGTTGATAATGCTCGCTACGGACGAAATCGGTTCTGATCTGGATAACATAAATTTTGAAATTTATAGTTAGTATATTATTTTATATTGAATTTGATATTGAAATTTCATATAGCACCTTTAGGCGATATCATAAACTGTCTCTTTATATATAGAAGAAAGAAACAATCTACTCAGCCTTAATTTTTATTATTCATTAGTTGTTTTTATATCAATACGAATTGATTTGATATTGAGTCAATCTAAGGATGTTTATCAATTAAACAGAACACGTGTCGCTGTTCAGTAATACAAACAGTGCTAAAACCAAATCATTGACTTGAGTTAAAACATTCATATCTGCTTGTTACTGAGTTGTACAAACTTTATTTTTAAGAGAAAAACATATGGGATGGATAGGACTTGTCCCAAACTAATCGCTCTCTCTATGCTCCGGGCTTTAACTTTTCGACATCACAAACAGATATTTTTCGAACAGAAACACTTAAATCAATTCAAGGAAGCGGAAGCCAACGACGTCAACCGATACAACATGAACATTAATATGATATTTAAATATAAACTGGAAAAATATACGTCTATAAAAATCCAAACAGGTATAAAGTATGAATGCAAGAATTGACGAAAGTTCAACATTTTCAAATCTAGATTTCTGTTATTTAACGCTATCGAAGTGCTCTGAATCTCAAAAACAAGAAATCTTAAAAAAACGAAAGCTGTATTTTTGAAAATGTTATCGATATCGATTTAATCGGCAGCGAAGTAATTATTAAACTAGATTTATTGCATTGCGGAGCTACGAAAATGCACCGAATGTAAACAACAATAAGATTCGCTTTTGTTTGGCCAAAATTATGGCGCGTTTCGACGAAATCAAAAGCTATTTTCACAATATTGCTATTGTTATCGAACGATTCTTTGAATGTGAGTGCTGACAAACGATTAAACATTTTACTTATTAAAAGGTAAAAAAATTAATTCGATTATTTTTCAATTAAATAAATATAAGGTGACGGGTGTGTATTTTTTGATTATAATGTAAAATTAATTGTAATTACTTATCGATGGTAAAAGCACCATATGAATGAAGTCGTTATTATGTATAAATAACATATTTTTGAAGATTTATTCGTTATTATTTTATTAATAAAAACACATTTTCAATTCCATTTACACTATATATTTATAATAAAGACCGGTTTTGTTGATTGCGAGTAATATCAACAGAAATGACACAAATTACAAACAAGCCTATTCATAAAAAAATAGTTGACAGTAAGAAGGTATAAAAAACCAAAGGTTCAAGAATAAGAAAGCAATTTGCAAGACGTCATTCAATATTAGTCAGTAAATTATTTTAAAAAGAAAAATTTTAACAATCACTTATTAATAATTCGGAAACAAAATATGTAATTAATAGGAACCATATTGAAACACTCATTAGCAAGATATATAAAAATTTCCCACTCAATAATATACTTAGGTATGTAGTTGATAGCTATTTCAGCTTACGTCCTCGTCAAAACTAACATCCTAATTTTATAATGTGATATAAAATTTGATAGCGTAAGCCGAAATAGTTATCAACTATATACCTTATGATTTATGTAAAACTGAAATATATTGCTATTTTTTCACAGTATTACACCTAGAATATTACTAGATCTCAGTAAAGTTGACATGTCAAAGAAAGAACGTAGTTATGATTACATCTATAATAAAAACGAATTTTCGTATATTTTATCACTGTCACGAACTGCCACAGTTGGGTGCGTTTCCATTTTTTCTTTGAGACTCCTTTCCGTAAGGTTTACAAAAGACGGATCCTTATATAATACTTCGTAAGATGCGAAATATACCATTGTTGTTCGTGAGAACGTCTTAGCGGTTTCTTTTCTTAAGATCTATTCGTGATATTATTTGTTTTTTTTTACTATTTATATATAAATGTATTGTGTGCGGTACTCATGTCTTAAGATGTTCCGCGTTTCGAAATACAACGGTTATTTAGCGGAATTTGTTCCATATTCCCGCCAATTTCATATTTGCATATATTCGATAACCTGAATTTATCATGTACAATTAAGCTCAATGTAGAGCTTAATCATTTTTGTAGATTTCTCCTGTTAACGTTCCTTGGCAAATTTTTTGATACCATTTTAAAAAACCATTAAAAATAAGTAAAGACATTGAAATATTATATACATCTAAGCGATAATTCACGGGAGGAGCGAAATCGGTCCTGACCATTAAATATATTGTGGAAATAAGTACTAAAAAGGGTTTGAATTGTACTTTGTACGATTTCCCACGTTTTATATATTTTAATCTTTTAATTTATGATATCGACTGAAGGTGTTTGATGGAATTTCAATATCAAATCTGAATTATTGAAACTTTGTACGATTCTACATTTTTTGTCACTAACGACCCGGGTGTCACCTTTCGGTATTTTCAGGCATTCTTTCACACGGATTCAATAGAACTGAAGGTTTTTTTTTATTATTTAAATTATAATGCCTTTTCACCTAGAAGTGGCAATTAACACATTAAAGTCTACAATTATTTTATTCAAATGCCCTCAACACATTCAGTAAAAAGAGAATAACCCCACCAAACACTTCATTTTAAGCTAATTATAATTAATTCAATTTTTACCTTAGTAATGAACAACCTTACAATGCTGTAAGTCTGAAGATGTTAATCAAGGAAGCAAAGTATTTGTCACATCTAATAACACACCGAATAGAATAACAAAGTAAACAATTTTAAATATATATTTTTTATTGATTGAATTTGCATTTACTTTGTAGAACTCTATTATAACACGGTGAAAAACCGCAAAAAAAGCAACATATATAAGTTCTACAAAATATTTTCTGGAACAATTTTGTAGAAATATAATACATTGCCATTTTTCCACCGTAATATATTTTTTAATCATTTTTAAATGCTGCGTAATATGTTATCCTAAAATGATTTTCTGTTGAATTGGATGATGTATCTTTCTTTTGTGTGCCATCTAGTACATCGGTTTATTGCTTGAGTTTGACCGTCACGAATTGTTGCGATAAATCGATTTTATGATATAATAATAACTACAAGCCAACAAATGCTTCGATATTTTTAGTACGGTCTGTAGAGCATTTGAGAAACTCGCAACAGGTAAACAGTAGTAAATTAGCAAACTGCAAAGATTAGTAACTGTAAAAAATATTGCGTTGCATTTTCTTGCTTAAGTGTGAAGGAACTTGTATCCCTTTCTTCTGCGTTCGCCTTTACTCTATTCTTCCAGTCTATTTGCGCCAGGGTTTAGTTTGATTTTGCCGGTTTGTTTGTATTATTATATGGCAAATACGTAGCTATTGTGTGACTATGAACTATCGAGCATTACTAGACTACCTATTGTCATGTAACAGTGGTCGCCAACTTGTGGCATGTAATTATATATTGGTGATCCAAAAAGTAAGATCATTTATAGTCAAAACTCGTAAACTTATTTCAAAATGCAGCAAGGAATTTCAAATTAAAATAATAAAACACATTTTTTATTGAGATGTAAAATTTTTATTTATAAAGGTAAGATTTGGTTTCGCTCATAGCGAATGAATAAACAAAACCAGTCTGGATTTAAGAATATATAATTGTGGAAATATTAATTAACACTTAGATACTATATGTTAGATGTAGATAGATAAAGTACTCAGAGAGATAAAGTACTTAGATAACTGTATTTTAAACATTGAAAAAAGACACCGTAGACATGAATTCTTTGTTTTTCCAAAGAGCAGAACTAGTCTGCCAATGGGAATGCCAATGGTAAGAGATTAACAATGTTCAATAGTGTTTTTCGCATGTCAACATATTCTATGTAGACGAAAGTGAGTTCAGGCGAATACTTTTTTTTAATGTGTCAAAGTAGATTTTTCATGTTTGGTTGACTATCTTATTTGTTATACATATTTTTTGTTTTATTGTTTATTACTTTGTATTCCAGCATTAAATGATTAAATATTTTAACGTTGTAAAATCAATAAACTTGTAACGTGTTTTTAACGAATACGTTAATTAATTTTTAAAAAATGGAAGCGTTTTTGTGGACCTAAACGTCAGGAGAACTATTATTTTAACTGGTGAATATATATACATATGAGTATCATAGTTTAAATAATTAAAAATAGATATATTGTTATGTTGAAAAAATGTCATTTTAACTTATTATTGTAAATTCTTGCGATTTTACCCAATGCGACGCGAAAGAAGATTAATTTATGATTTTTTCAGTAGTCATATTTTCTCACTAATACTATTATACGACTATTTTTATTTTATTCTATTCAGAATATTAAAAGTAAATATACTTATATTAATATAGCAAACAGCTTCTGTGTACTTTATAGAAATTGTATTGATTTTAATTTGTATGTATATTAGCCAAATAATAGCAAAATAAACAACGAAAAGTTGAAAAACAGCAAACAAAAATTACGCAACAATCGGTGGCCATTTCCAAAAGAACGTTCTTTTATACAGGCAAGAAAGAATCTCTTTGATTCTTACATCGCATTTCGGTTTCATCTCTGTAGCTTTTTTGCTTCTTTTGTCCATCTTTCACCTTTTCCTCAGAGCTGGAAGACGACGGGCATTGTCCCGGGGGGAGTTATATATCTCGAGCACTGGAGTCGGTTCGCCTATTATCTTTGCATTTTATTTATGTTTCCTGTTTATTGTGTGGGACACAGGCTGCCGTTGAGCACCGTACGCGCACAACGCGGTCTCCGATGACGCCCAATAGGCCAAAATCAAAACACGAGAAATCCGAATAACGCTTTTTTAAAGGGATGATTGTGGGGAAACCAAGCTTTTTAATTGTAAACTTATATTGCAATCACTTTCAAAGTACACACGATTTTATTTTTGCGTGACTCAGGGCCCAAAGAATATCGTTCAAAATAGATTAGGTGTATATACAAAAGTTGTCAAAAATTCGAAATTATTAACCAAATGGCTGCCAATAGCATCTTACGACGAGCACATTTTTCGTAAACAGAATGCCTCTCAAACAAAAATAGTTCTGATGAAGGTGTAAGCCGAAATAGCTATCAACTATAAACCTTATAAATTTTGTAGAACTAAAGTATATTGCTATTTTTTCGCCGTGTTATAATGGAATTCTATCAAGTTAATGCCATTTCATCAATCAAAATGATATCTTTAAGCGTGTTGCTTTAAATTGGATTTCACTTACGTTAATCAATTATTTTAAGCATTCCACCACATGGATGCAACTGAGTTCACTGAAGTTTCAACTTAAAGTTAAAAATTGATATTGAATTTGAATCAAGCATCTTCAATCGACATTATTAATTAAAGCATATAAATATCTTGAGCACACGACCACATTTATTGGGAATATCTTGACTATTGAAATCGAATAATTTTTACCCCTTGAAACGTAAATTGATAGCAGTTTTTGTCATTTTTGCAATAAAAATCGTGGCGTACAAGGTACCACCAAACTTACACTTACCAGCAGTCAAAAGGTTAAACACAAATATTAATCAAATTTATATACATAAACGAAATATAAGTTAATTTAATTAAACTTATTTGTATCAGTTACGCGTAGCATTATAAAATTCATATATAGAGAAAATTACTTACATTTAAGGTGTTACCTATCCCTTCTTGGTGGAAAGGCATGATATTTTAAACAATAAAAACACCTTTTTTAGTAATATAATATTTCCACTATATAATGAATTTTCGCTGATCGCGAGCATTGTCAATAGATAGAAAATCAGTAGATAATACTCGTGATGAGTGAATCCATTCTTGAATAAAAACACAGTAAATTTTGGGAAAAGGTAATTGACATTTTTGTTTTGATTTTTGTCAGACCGTAAATAATATCATAACACTTGGTCACATGATGAAATAAGCAATTTTTACTGCCGGTATGTTTTGAAAATACAATACCACAGTTCATAATAATAGAAACTCAATCAATTTCCCAAATTTTATATTGCCAAAATAACAAATGTCGAGTTGTATGTTTTCTTAGAAGTGTGTTATTGTGTTTATCTATGGAAAGAATTGCAGAGTCGTTTTTGAAGTTTGTATGTCGTGTCCCTTTCATTGTGATAAGATTTCTTGAAAATGTTAGCTTGCATTTTGATAGAGTATGTAAAATACCATTGACTGCAAGCATAGTAAATGGCATCACACGTCGATTGTTCAGTCTAATAAACGCTGGAGAATTGAATGACTTTTGTGATATTTCTTAAGAATTCACTGCTTAATAACATTGAAAAAATTATGAATGAAAATATAATGGATTGTATTTTGCACTGTAATCTTTCTTTTTCACATAAAAGCATTATTTTATATTATAAAAACAAATTTTTAATACTCATCGCGAGCATTACCTACTGATAACGAAACCGGTCCTGATCGTAAATTACATTGTGGAAATAGTACTAAAAGTGTGTTTTTATTATGTATAATATCATGCCTTTAAATCCAGAAGTGACAGTTAAAATATTAAAAGTGTTGAAGCATTGTTTTAACTAAAGAAATGTTATGTATAGGCTTATTGAACTTTACAGATTTCATTGAAAGAATATCAATTTCAAATCATCATTAAAACTGTGTATATTTAATGTTTTGTCACTCACGTAAACAATTTTCATCGCACTAATTACAATAGAATTATATAAAAAAAATCTTTAATAATATAGAACCATTCACAAGGAGATATATACAATACATATAACACTGTAAAAAAATAGAATTGTTCTGATGAGGGTGTAAGCCGAAATAGCCATCGACTATATACCAATTTTTTTGCTATTTTTTCACCGTGTTATAAAAGAGTTCTTCCATGTCAATGCCATTTCATTCAATTGATATCTGAACTGAAATTTTTGTCGATCGATTCAATTAATCGACAATCTCATTGAGAAAATTCTTATATTTCATCACTGGATGTTTAATCGCTACTTGCCAAACTGAAATAAGTAGGTATTCCTTAAAAAAACAATAATATGCTAATGATAGTTGATTATTATTTCTTGTAAAACCCTTTCAAGAATTACTCATCAACAAGAATAATCGATAATGAAAATGATCTTAGGCAATTGTGTTAATTATTATTAGATCATTATTATTAAATTTGTTTTAGCTGCCATTTAGTTCTTGCCTTGGGGTCTGTGTTTTCCTGTATTTAATACCTCTGGTATATAGAAGATGCTAACAGTTTATTGTACGTCAGTTCTGTGGCATCCATGTGATAGAATGCCTGAAGATGCCGAAAGGCGAAACATGGGTCGTTGGTGACAAAACGTTAGGATTCGTATAATTCAATTTTGAAATCTTTGAGTTTTAAGTATCAAAAAACAAAATTGTAACTATTTTCAAATCGCTGTGTAGTTTCTTTTCTGATTTGGGGAATAAGTCTTTGAAGTTTTATACCCGGGTGAAACATGATAGAAAATGGTTTGAATTAAGAGTAGAAAAAACAACAGAATTGTCATGTAATTCATGTAAATAATGATTTATCTTGTTAGGTCCAACGGTAAATATTGGCATCCGTCAAACGGCGAGCGAAATTGTCTCCGCGAGAAGATAAAAATTTCCCATTGACTGACTTTTCTCTGCTATGGAACTGCCTAAGGCGCGAATAGGCCACAGGGAATAACGTCGCGGTCATAGTGTCAACTTGTTTCAAGTAACGGACCTTTGGCATTGAATTGCATCGCAGCATCAGAATGCACCGGAAATTTTTCAGTCTCGTCAAAGTAATAGATGCACTTTACGGAGACAGCTGGTGACAGTCCACACACAGTTAAACGATACTTTAGAGATCTCAATGATGTTTTTAAGGCGATATTTCAGTCACTTTATTACTTAGATATGAGCATGGTTGTAATGTCGGAATCGCAGTTGTGAAAACTGAGCGATTTTGAAAAATATTTTAGCATAGGATTGGTTGGCTGATTTTTTATTTAATGCCTGACAATTATACAATTACACCCAGTACTTTTTTTTACACGATTTTTTTGGACGGCACCGTTACATTTTTTACGCCTTTCATTCGTTTTTATGCGATTTTTTCCCCAAATTCGTTTTAAAGAAGAAATTTGTATATGATGCAAGGCTTGTACGTTTCATTATTTTTTTAAATAAAAAATATGTGTATTTTCAAAACTTAATTTTGTAAAGCATTCCATTTTTTAAAATATGCATAATAGTGTAGTGTAGACAAGTGTATCGGATATTATGCGAATTAATGTTTTAGGGTGTGTAAAGAAATGTAATGCAATTGCGTAAAAGTTGTGATTTTTTTACGCGATTTTTTTACGCGCCTTTTTCTGGAACTAATGTATCGCGTAAAAAAAGGACCGGGTGTATTCTTTTTAGTTAAAGATTTTTAACCTCTCCACGACTCTAGTTGATTTTGGAGATTAACTAAACGAACTAATTGTTGACGTCTCGATGGTTGATAACAGTGTATTAATAGTTGATAGAAAAAAAATATAAGACTATAAACATCTTTTTGAATCTTTCATGAACGAGATAAGCTTTATATATAAATTTAGCCTGATTTTAACAATACAAAATTATTTTTCTATGCCACTTTATACCTTTTAAAATTGTCAAATTTGAATTGTTACAACTTTGCATGATTCCACATGTAATGTCACTAACGGACGGGTTTCGCCTTTTGGCATCTTCAGGCATTCTATCACACGGATGCAACAGAACTGAAAGTCAGAATCAACAGTCAGAACTGTCAGTTATGTTGCATCCGTGTGATAGAATGTCTGAAGATCCGGGTCGTTAGTGACAAAACATGTTGAATCATATAAAGTTATAGCAATTCAATTTTGATATTGAAATTCCATCTAGCACCTTCAGTCAATATCATTAATTAAGTCATAAATTTTATTAAAAGTGTGTTTTTAATAACATAAAAAAATGAAAATTGACCCAATAGTTTTTGATATATCTAATCAAATAATCAATTACTGTGGAGGCTTTTATTGGTGCTTTTCAACGGCTTTTCAAAGCAAGTGTTACACTAGTTAATATATCCAGTAGAAAATATATGTTTTAAATATTTTTTCGTTAGGAATTCTTGTACGTGAAGACGGGTCTTAGAACAACTTCCCAATACGGGTTAACGGCCCTAGTTGTCGCAGGTCTCCGGTCTCGCTTAGCTGACGACTTGACAAGCTGGATGATGTCGTGCGAGGATATCTTGGAAATCTGCACCAAAGCCGTTAGGTTACCCATATTTTTTCGACTGTCACAGCCGCATCATTATGGCGTGTAATAGGTAATAACGATGCCACTGGTGACATAGCGGATGCCAGTAAAAACAGCCTACTTGGAATAACGTCGCACTGCAATCATCGTATTAAGGTTCTTGAGAACCTTATTCCGACCTACTCTATCGTAGCTATAAATAAACAACAATTAGTAATGTGGCGAAATTTACTTGAATACAGTCAAAAACAATCAAATTTAAATTTAGGGTTCCGAAACACTTTTTCGTGTAAAACAGATGTTACTCAAACGATTCTTGTTAGAAAGGCTTGATATTTCATTGATTGAATTGACATTCATGTGGTAGAACTCTATTATAACACGGTGAAAAAAATAGCAATGTATATATGAACACGAAACAAGCTAGTTCGTTAAAACAGGAGAGAGGATGTATTGTGTACCTTTTTTACACAGCCATATATAGATAAGCAAATGTTTGTTTAAGCATAGTTCTGACAATGTTGTGAGCCGAAATAGTTATCAATTATATCTTAAAAAATAACAATTTTGTAGAACTAAAATACATTGCTATTTTTTTCACCTTGACATTTCATTGATGCAATTGACTTTCGGAATGAATCAAAATTTTCGGGATGCTTAGGTTTTGTCAAAAATTGAAGACAATTTCAATCAGCGATACTCAAACTGCGGCAAAAATAGCTTTTACGATCGTCCTAAAATAATAATAGTCACCAAATATTTTTTGGTGTTGTTTTCAACTCGTTTTCAATATTGGATTGCAATCGGTCGGTTAGCAATTAGGTATGAGCGGTGCTGCAATGGTGCTGCTTATTGCCAAAATATTTAATATTTTGTTCTTACGCTGGTAAGTCTTTTTTAATAAATAAACATTCACAAAAAATAAAATAGTTTTATCTTGATATTATATAGTAATACATATATATGTATGCCAAATAGAATGTGTAACATTTACAGTTTACTATTAATATGTTGCGGCCTACGTAGAAAAGCAAAAATCGGAATGCGGCCCCGAGAAAAAACAGTTTGAGTATGGCTGATTTAAATGAATTGGCGTTGTTTAAAATGATCAGGTTTGAAAATTCTTCCCTTAAAGCATACATATGATTTTTTTCGACACAATGTAACGTTGCAAGCAGTTTGGCAGACTCTGGACTAAGTGAAAGAACAGCTTCATTAGAAAAATAACGACAGTTGCTACGGTCGTCAAGTTATGTCGGTTTTATGTATAACTTTGATATATTAAAATTATTTTATTTCTATTAAAATTGACTAACATTAACCCACTCAGTTCAGCTGAACAGATTTGAGATGCCTTCATCCGTAACGTCATGACTTATGCAAGTAGAGCGAATCGTATTTTTCTTAAATAAATGTCACATTCGCTTGTTTTTTGCTGTCTTTTAATAAATATTAACTATTAATAGAATTTTTTCTAGATTCTCAATTTTTCAATCTCGATTTTACATAAAAAGGGGGGAATATGAAATGATGTATATAGGAAAGGTCTAGAAGATGATAGGCAGGAAGTAATTTTCACACCAATATCTTCAAACAGAAAACAAAAACTTATTAAAAAAAAAAACAATCGTTGAACTATTCTGGGATTCCAATTAAGATGTGATTACTTTAACAAATTTTCGTATTATTGAGAAAATCTTACATAAAAATATCGCACATCGTGAATACAACATTTCAAATTTGATATTGAAATTCCATCAAGCACGTTTAGTTGATATGATTCCACATGATTTGTCACTAACAAACCGGGTTTCGTCTTTTGGCATCTTCGTGGATTGTATCACACAGATGTCACAAAACTGACAACAATGAACAGTTTCGATCGGTTATATACAAGAGGAATTAATTGTTAACGGAAAAGACAGACCCTAAAGTCAGGATCTAAATATAAATCTGAAACAGTTTTTAAAACTATTGATTTGATTATAAAAGATAAACACCGTCAATAAGTCTTGGATTCTACAACAAATTATAATCAGCTATTATTAAAATGCAATTGGATAATTTTAGACTTAGAAATGTCTATTTATTTAAAGTTTACAAATAATGGTAAGAATTAAACATGAGATAATATAACATCGGTGATGTCATATTGGAAATAAATATATAAGAATGTCGATTCTTTGAACTTATCTCACATAAATGATACAGCAAAGGACAATTAGGAAAACTAAGCTGTTTCTTGTGAGAAAAAAAGGCAAAACAACAATACATTGATCTTTTAACATTTTTTAGCTTGTTTGGCAAATATTAACAGAAATTAAATGTGAACTGTTTGTTCATCGTTTTGAGTTGTATGTTGGAAAATAGGATTTAGTCTTATTTATCTAACAGGAGCGTACTTTCATAAGAAACTATTTACTGTGTAAATAATACAATAATCGCGTATTATTTTCCGACAAATATGCTCATCAAATGGGACTTGGGACCTGCCGCACAAAAACAAATAAAATTACATACGTCGTCCTAATAAAAATATGTTTAACTTAGATTATTATTGATATCGAATATGGTTTGTACATACTTTTCAAACTTCACTTTGCATTAAGTAAGTTTACGCTTTCACCAAAATAATTGGTTCGCTTAGAAATACTCGTGCACCAATCTATCGCTATGCCATAATAATCTATCCTCTTTGACCGGTCGGCCAAATTCATTTTGGATATTAATTAACAAAGATACTAACACAAAATGGCTTCTGAAATTTAGAGAGGCGCTTATTATTAAATCAGTTTAAGTGCATGTCGCTTTTGTTTGCAATCCCTCTTAACTGGGTTTCGGAAGCTAAAAGTATTGAGTACTTTTAATCATATAATAGTTTTACAACATTTTGATAAGTTTCAGAATAAAATTCAATGAGTCTAATGGTCATATACCATTAACTGATAAAATAATCATGCGAGGAGCACGTTCCCACAGCCTGATTAACCTGATCACTGCTAAGTTGCTTATAAGATCTTCCAACACTTTTTCTTCAACAATTTATTGAATAATGTTTATGTTAAACAGTCTTATAGAGAATTTGAATTGTTGAACCTTTGTAATATCCCAATTACATGTTTCGCCAATAGCGAGCGGGTTTCTACTTTCGGCATCTTCAGCCATTCTAAATTGTCAGTTCGAACAAAACTAAGTCCTCTCTTAGCACTAACGTTTGATTGTTTCATACTCGAAAAAGTAAGGTCAAGTATCCGGATGGTATAAAGTTAGCGTTAAAATTACTGCTTTTTTAATGCTCATAAATTTAGAATATTTCAATAGGAACGCTCGAAATTTATATAAAGATATCCTCTTAAAGTATAATATATTCGATAAAATTAAGTGTGAAATATAACGTCGTTAAAATATCTGTCGCGACTTTGTTTGGTGACTCGTATTCGGGTGGTCCAATTTTCAATGGCGTTTGTAATTTTGATTTTAAGGGCGTCAATTATTTTCAGTTTATTTTCATAGACTTGACAGATATCCATCCAAATTTGATAATTTGCACACGTTGTTCGATCCTTCCACGATGAATTGCCGTATTCTAAAATTCCTTAATTTACATAAAAAATTACAGATGTCATTTAAACAATATAACTTCTATAATCTAAATATATCAAGCGTTCTTATTAAAGGTTTTTTTGTATAATACCAGGACGGTAGAGTTGCCAAAAATAATATACGACTTTGAATAAAAACAATTCAATTTTGTCAGGTTTTTTCTTTCCTTTCCTATGTATGTGCATTCAATTAAAGATCAACCAACTAATTCGGCAAATTGTTCATTGAGATAGTTTTGAAAATCGTCTAATGGTAAAATTAATCGAAGTCGCCCGTTTTTCTCTTACTCCACAAGTTTTATAGTGTACTATAACTGCAACTTACTGTAACATTTAACAGAGCAAACTATTAACAGTAATCTTGAGTTGACGACAAAAAAATATGGAACAGCTTCCGCCACGGGACCCGGATTCTAACTCAGGCTTCTGAATGATGTTATGACACTTGAAGCCCGTTCGAGATAACGGGACACATGTCTGGAAATAACGATATACTATTCTGTCTCAAAATAGGCTTTAGTTCCAACAACACTTCACTATATCTCTGTTACATTTATCTACAATTATATTCAATAATGAATATTGAATGTATTACGTATATAATACATAGTTATCAACCGGTGGTTCGTGAAGGTTCTTGGGTGTTCCGCGAAGATTTTTGGATGAGCCGAAACAATCGAATTTCATGTTGTACTATTTTGTTAAAATCTATTTTAATATACTTAAATATCATTATATCAGCATAAGGTGTTGCAAAATTAATTGCTTTGAATAAAAAAATGATTAAATAAATATTTATGGTCAGTTCTGTTGCATCCGTGTGATAGAATACCTGAAGATGCCAAAAGGTGAATTCTGGGTCGTTAGTGACAAAACATGTGGAATCGTTCAAAGTTTCGATATTTCAAACTTTATTAATTCACTTTTGGACGTTTTATTTTAATCAAACCAATTAAATGTTATTTACGATGTGAGATATTTTCATGTAAGATTTTCTCAATAACACGAAAATTTGTTAAGTAATCATATCTTTTTTTTATGATATCGACTGAAGGTGCTTGATGGAAGTTCAATATTAAATTTGAATTGTTGCAACTTTGTACGATTCCATATGTCTTATCACAAAACAGCTGCAATCTTATGCTTGCCTATTGGTAAGTAGATTCTTGTTAATAATGATTTTAATATATTATATATACGATGGTAACTGTTTGTTTTACGTCAGTTCTGTTGCATCCGTGCGATGGAATACCTGAAGATGCCGAAGGGCGAAACCCGGGTCGTTTATGATAAGACATATAGAATCGTACAAAGTCGCAACAATTCAAATTTAATCATATCTTGATTAGAATCCCAGAATAGATCAGATGTGGAATCGTACAAAGTTGTAACAATTCAAATTAAATATATATTATTTTATTCCAATGTTGATAGTCCGCAAAATATTTTTGGATTTTTTGGTGGCCTACGGAAGAATATTGCATGAAAATTGGCGAAAAAAAGCGATTACCAAAGTGTGACGATTTCGAAATACACGATCCAATAATACATCAATCCAATCAACTGTCAACAATTAGTTCGAAAATCGAATAAAAATGTGTTTTCACGCTTTGAAGATAGTTTTTGTATTAATACCTGCTCGTTTATTAAGATAAACCCCTATCACAAAAAGTGACATAATATTGGCCGTTAGATTGAATAGAGGTTATAAAACACTATCATATTTATAGTAAAAATGTTAATTGATAAGCAGGTGTAATGAATTTGGGTAGGTACTCATGTTACATAAAAAACTATTTTTTACGTGTTTATAAAAAAATCCAACAACTAAATTAAAAGTTCCCCGTGAAGAATGCAGGGTTGCCAAAAACAACGCACTGTGCGAATTTAAATATTGATTTGTGTGCTTAAATTGTCTTAGAGAGTCGATCTATTAGTATCTTTTTGATGAGCAGTTTTATCGGTGTAAACTTTGATGTGTCCATCACTTTTAAGGAGTTAGCTATCTCTTTTTGATGGACATGTATGATATTCTAAATAATTAAAAAAATATATTATTTAAAAAAGTTTTCCATGATTTTTTTACATGATTGACGTTGTATACAAAAATTAGATTTTCAAAAATGTAGTACAATGTTAGGTATTTTTTATTATTTTTGAGATCAGGACTGGTTTTGCCCATCGCGTGCAATATCAACTATTATGATATAAAATTTATTAGTAATAAACATTGTGTTTCTTTTTATTAATGCCATTCTACAAAAGGGTGACAGTTAATATATATTAAAAAGTAAGGATATATCCTTACTTTAGCTAGAAACTTTTTAATTTTTCAACATTCAAAATTTCAAATAAACTTTACTCTGATCGGTTTTCATTCCAATTGTTATTTGACAATGGCTTCCTCGTTTTCACATAGATTTATATTATTGATTATTTCAAGTCAATTTTATGATTTCATTATAATAAACATTCAGCAATAAAAATTAACGAAACACGAACAGAAATAAAATATTGGCTATAAAGTTATGAATTCCTTTACGGAAGAAAAGTCGAAATATTTAACAAATTCCCTGCTAAGCCGTGTAATACATGCTCCAACGCCCTGTTTAAAAAAATAATTCAATATGGTTGATGTTCATCAAATATAGAGAAAACAAACACAAATCAAAATATCTATATGAAAACACAACAATTAGCTGAATTAAAACTCATAATATAAAAATATTAAGAATCAGCCAGCTCAACAGTTGAGATGTTAGAAGCCAGTAGGATAAACAACTTTACATTATAAGAAAGTATGAAAAGTATATATAAATTTGTAAAGTGGAATGTTAAATGATTGTTGGTAATTTGTGGCAGCCCTGCTATTTATTAACCTTTTTTCAAGGATGCTTCAAAGATAAATGCCGGATACAAAACGTCATCCTTGGCGAAGCAATTCTTCGAAAAAATATTGCTGCATCTTTTCAGAAAAAAATACGGTACGAAAAGGTTCACAGCGATGCGTTTAAAACACTACCAAAGAATCATCAGCTGCTATTTTTTTTATTGCGAATGTGTTTTTTTCTATCTCCTGTATAAATTCCACATCCATTTCGTTTCCCTGTGCTTAGAAATAATAATATTATTAAATAGGATATCGTTATCATTTAACGCTTTCAAAAATATGTTTCCAAAAAAATAAATTAGGTCCAGTGTTGTCCGTTAATTTTATTGCGTAAGAGTGTTGTTTTTTTAAGAAACGTTTTTAATTATTATACGTTTTTTAATAAATAACCGTCACTCACTTTATTTTTTTATTATAACGTTAAACGGTTAACGGTATTTAGCAGTATTAACGCTAGGTCTAAAATACTAATTTGATAATAAATATTTGTCACAACGTCAATAGACACGTAATAGCTTTTACTTGCAATGATATAAAGATTGTTTTTTTTAATATTCTACGTTTAGTTCGAAGCAAAGCTGCGTAGTTATTTTTGAATGTGCTTTATGTGGCTCAGTCGAGTTAATACAAGTTAAACTAATATTTATTGATTGAATTGGCATTTACTTGGTAGAACTCCATTGTAACACAGTGAAAAAATAACCATGTATTTTATGCAAGATGACGGCTTTGGAACAGCTGGAAATCAATAGATTAAATCATCACACGAAATCTTAAATGAACAAACAAATATAAATCGGTCGCCGCTTCTCAGAACATTGCGAGGGGCTATTGCCTACCCGTAATAAACCAAAAAAATCACCCCGTCCAATATTAAGCCTCATTGAAATTGCCGCCTGTTTAGTTTCATTTATATTTCCAAAAATTTTAATTTTATTGCAGGAAATAAGCTACGTCGTTAAAACAGAAGAGGGTATGTATTGTGTACCTTTTCTACACAGCTATATATAGATAAGCAAATATTCGTTTAAACACAGATCCGACGATGGCGTGAGCCGAAATAGCTATCAATTATATCTTATAAAAATTTGGTAGAGCTAAAATTCATTGCTATTTTTTCACCGTGTTAAATTAATTTTCTCTCTTACAGTGTAAATTTGGGACTAGATTGCTATTTGAAGAGTGCGGGGTAATACATCGAGTACTTGAGGGAACACTTCACGGAAGCTGGTAATCCGATAAGAAATACATGGAGGAAATTTCAGATCCATGCGAATGATCTTAGACTTACAATTGGACAACACAATTTTCATTTTTAATGTTACTTATATTACAATGTGGGGGATTTTTTTATTGGTTTATAAATAAATAGCTTTAGAAAATTCTACTGATAAAAAGCCATCTTTGTACTATTATTATTGTAATTTTTGTGAATACGGCTTGGTATAAACGCATGGATTCCAAAACGACCGCAATTCATTTAATTTGAACCACAATCGTTGATTTATGGGCAGTAATTTTTATTGTCGCTTTGACGGATATTAGATTTTTTCATTCGGCTAAAAATATGCCGGTGTAAAATTTCAGAAATAAATTGAGTATAATGAGCGGTTTTTGGTTGTCAAGGGTAGAAAACTATTCTACCTGTCACGGGGTATGATCGTCAACGCAGAAAAGGCGCCAAAATCAGATGACGGATACGGAAATACACAACTGGAATGCGACAGGGGTGCATTTACGTTTAAGCTGTGATAAATTTTATTTATTTATTTAAATAAAATATTTATCATTGGACATTAGCAAGTAAGTCAATCGAATGAATTAAGGCTACTACACGATACAAAACTTACAAAATATCAATTCATTGCTTTTGTACCGTAACATAATTAAGTATAAAGTATTGGAAATTCATTTTTTAAGGTGTTAACTGTCACTTTTTGATGGAAAGGCATGATATTTTAAATAATAAAAACACATTTTTAGTACTTATTTCCACTATTATAAGATTTTTGACAGTGAAACAAATCAAATAATTAATGACATGAGAACCAATTTTGAATTGGTACTATTTGAATAATTTTAAATAATAAAAACACATTTTTTAGTACTTATTTCCAGTGCTGATCAAAAAATATATTGTGGAAATAAGTACTAAAAAATGTGTTTTTATTATTTAAAATATTGGAAATTCAACAAATACACAGTAAAACAATCAATCAAGGATTGCAAAAAAAAGTCAACCAAGTAAGCTCATGAAATGCCTACTTTAACTGAAAAAAATAGCATTCGTCTGAACTCACTTTCGTCTACGAATATATATATATGTGGGCATCCGAAGCAAAACTTTTAACATGTCAACATTGTTAATGCTTTTATCATATAAGTATCCCCATTGACAGATGTAAAATCAGGGCTGCGAAGTCGGAGTCGTAGTAGTATTATTTCTAATTATTCGTTTTTAAGGTGTTAACTGTCCCTCCTTGATGGAAAGGCATAATATTTTAAATATTAAACACATATTTTTTGGTACCTATTTTCACAATATATTCTATGATCATTTCCGATGATTGTTTACTATACTTTTAATGTTTTTGTTATCTGAAGGTTTTGATCGTAGTGACCAATTGTGTAAGCCCTTTACGAATACCGATTGTATATAAATTACATGTAAGTTTTCTTGTTATTTATCAACCATAGCTGCCCTTGTATTGAATACAATTACGTACTAATACAACTCTTTGCTATTCAGTCAATCATGAATCTCTATTAGTAGTTAGAGATTCTGGACTAATTTTTGGATTTTGACAAAACTGTAAGTTACTTTTCTCCTTTTTGGGATATTATTACATTTAAAATTTGAATTGTTACAGCTTAGTACGATTCCGCATGTTTTATCACTAACGACCCGGGTTTCGCCTTTCGGCATCTTTAGGTATTCCATCACACGAATGCAACAGAATTGACAAGCACTGAATGCCTGAAGATGCCGAAAGGCGAAACCCGGGTCGTTAGTAACAAAACATGTGAAATCGTACGAAGTTGTAACAATTCAAATTTGATATTGAAATTCCATCAAGCACCTTCAGTCGATATCATAAATTATATTATTACATTTTAACACGGTGAAAAAATAGCAATGTATTTTAGTTCTACAAAATTATTTTTAACAAATATAGTTGATAGCTATTTCGGCTCACGCCATCGTCAGAGAAGATGACGTGAGATTTTTTCACCGTGTTATAATGGAGTTCTACCAAGTGAATGCCAATTCAATCAATAAATTATTACATTTGCTTAGTATATGGTTTCATACCTTTCGTACATATTCGATTCAAACTGTTTACTGTTTATCAAATCTATTATAAACGGGTAATAGAATGCTATACAATATTGAAAGGCGAAACCTGGGTTGTGAGTGAGAAAACATGTGGAAGTTTACACAGTTTCAAATACTATTCGATAGTGAATTTTACTTATAATGACCGACTCTAGAGTAGTTTGTATGCTTAAAAACGAAAGTATTCAACGCACCACATTATTTTACTCATTTAGTAAACTCAGATTGGGCCATATATAAAATAGAATTTAATAATATTCAATGGTTTCGATTTTCAGTTAAACACACTGCACCACTGAGTATTCAGGATATAAAGGACATCGGTCACCATTGTGTTGTTCTGAATCCTGCATCATTCTTTACCTGCACTGTCTTTTGTGTCGATTGATGTCCTTTCTAGAATCTGAAATTTGTTACATAGAAACTCTCACTAACTATAGAATTGTGTCTTTCGCTGCCTAAATGTACTCTTTAAGTTTATATTATGATAACAATGTTGCAAAGAGAATGTTTTATTTATTTAATTAAACTCGAAAACGAATGCAACCTAACAATTTTATTTTCCAATATTCCAGGTATAAAGCATATATTTTTTGCATTTAACTAAATTAGTGTCAGGTTTAAACAATTGTCACTTTAATGTTTTAACTGTCACTTCATGATATTTAAAAAAATAACAATACATTTTTAGTACTATTTCCACAATATATTTGATAATGCGCTCACATAATTGATAATCCGTCGATAATGCCGGCGATTAAGCCGGACGTGATCATTATATACATATATATATATTGGAAACAGTCTTAAAGAGGGTGTTGTAGTGAAATTTTGTGTTTCATTCTGGGCTGTATGGTTGTTAAAAAAATACGACAACGATATTTACCAACAGCACAGAACGATTTCTACTAAAAAACATTATTTTTGTTAGATTTTTATCTACCTTTCTATTTATTTGCATTTAATGAAAGATCAACCAATCAATCCGGCAAATTATTCATTGAGATATTCTTCAAAGTCGTCTGATCGAAAAGGTTTTCGGAGTCGCTCGTTTTTCACAATTCTAGGACTAGGTCTCATATTACACGGTTTTATATTGTATAAAATGTGACAAATTTATCGATAATGATGCTATAATGGAAAGGAGTTTGATATTCAAAAGGGAATTACAAAATATTTTGGAACCTTATAAGGAAATAAAAAAGATTTGTACGATAAGAGCAGAGAATCGCTTATTAACGATTTTTTTAAGGCTAAAACAACAAAAATCACTCCGATGATGAAAATTCACAATTGATCTCAAAAAAGAGTAAAATAAAGAGAACGGTAACTGATGGCGATGATGAATGAATGGCATATTATGTTTCTATCAATGACTATGTAAATGAATATTTCTTTATTTAAAAAAATAAAGTACATATTTATAAAAACTATCTTCGTTTTTTTTTTTTTGGAACTTCAAACATTGTGTAACACGAATTTGGATTACAAGAGGAGTTTGTGGAACCATATAACCATGTTATACTATATATTTATTAAGTTTGCAATTATTTGTTTAAAACCAAATTCCAACGGCACTGGTCACTGTTTGGTCAAATGTACGAGTTGGAATTTTCATGCATATGCCATTTTTGACCTCTTTTCTCAGAAACCAATCAAACCATCGTAGGTTCGCATCACAGATGGTTAGATATTGGATATTGCTCTAAAGTAGGACTTCCTTGATCAATCATAATCATGGGTAAAGGCGTAGGGTCAAAGATGGCGTGAGAGACAGTTCAGTGGATTATTTTACAGAAACTATGTGCTGATAGGAGTCGAGTATTAGCTTATTTAAGAATGTGATATAACGGTATTTGCTTGTCGGTTGGGTTTCTACATGGGGAATAAGAACTGAGGGCAAATTATTCAATTTGGAAAACACACTAGTAAATTCGTGTCGAAACACAATTAAGATATTAAAGTATATTTCAAATAATAAAAACAAGTTTTAACTACTATTTCCGTAATATATTTTATGACCAGGACCGATTTCGCTACAGCAAAACCGGTCTTGATCATATAATATTTTGTGAAAATAAGTTTTAAAAAATTGTCCATCGAAAAGTGACAGTAAATATATTAAAAAAGATTTAACATTCAATTTAACCTCAATAATATTGAACGATTATGTTACATTATCTTCGGTTCTGATCACATTATTTATTGTGGAAATTGTAGTACAAAATGTGTTTTTATTAATTAAAATATCATGCCTGTCCATCGAGAAGTGACTGTTGAATCTTTAAAAGTAAAAAAATATGTTTATCTATCGAATTTTAATTGTTGAATCTTTGTACTGAGGGTTTTCAGTTCTGTTGCTTCCGAGTTGTAGTTAGATAGTAAGTGGTAGTAAGATGTCGAAACACGAAACCCGGGTCGTTAGTCACAAAACATGTGGAACCGTACAAAGTTTTAATAATTGAAATTTGATATTGAAATTCCATCAAGCACTATCGGTTGATATCATTAATAATTTTCATATACATATAAAAAATACTTTTCTGAGGTTTTCAAAATAATTGATTCTCATTCAAATATATTTGGGAAAATCAATGCTTGTAAAGAAACATCCCCATATTTTAAATTGAGGAGTTATGGTGGTACTAAATATTAAGCAACCTTTTATAGCAAGAAATAAATTTTTCACATTATTGACTGACTGAATTTATCCTAAATAATGGATATAATGGATTTAGTAGGTTTTATTGCTCGTTTAATAATGGTTATGAGCTCAACTGGACTCCAGTCATTTCTAATTCATTTCTCAATAATTTGATTCCATATTCCCACTTTTATCTGTATTGAAATACTAATTTTCTGATAGTAAATGGTTGATAGTCACTATTATATCTCATTTTATCTTTAAATCAAATCGGTAATTAATTAAACAATCGTATGCTGCAAAACACGGCTTAAAATGTCATTTTATGCAACATTAAAATAAGACGTCGATTTTAAAAGTATAATACGTGTCTAATAGGGGATTTATAAAATACTTTTAATATGATATAATTAATAATAAATTAATCGTATAATACAAATACGAACGATATAAGCCAATATATATGTCGGTCGCCATTGCTCAATCCACTACAGGAGGCTGTTTCGTTACGTTAAGTTTCATTTACAATTTTTGAAAATTTTTAGTTTTATTGCTAGCAAGAAACAAGCTAGGTTGTTAAAACCGGAGAGAAGATGCATTGCGTACTTTTTCTACACAGTTATATATAGATAAGTAAATATTCGTTTAAGCATAGTTCTGACAATGGCGTGAGCCGAAATAGCTAACAACTATATCTTAAAAAAATTATATTGTAGAACTAAAATACATTGCTATTTTTTCACCGTGTATATAAGTCGAATACAAAATGAAAGTAGGGGACCTCCGAAATAATTTAAATAAAATACAATTCATTATAAAATAATTATACAATACTATAATATAAGCCGAATACAAAATGAAAACGACAGGGCAGTGTCGACTGGCGTCTTGGCGGCGCTAATGTTGCACCGGAAGTGATTCGATTTTCACGGTCGCACTCTTTCACCTCCTTTCTCCATTCTCTACCTACCTACAGAGTGGCAAGTGGCGCCACTCGGCGATAACCATTGCAATAAAATACGATTCAAGGCTAATGCCAAGGTGACGCAGAACGGAAGGGGAAACCGACTTTTCGCGCGTCGTGGAAAGTCCGCGCATGCGCGAACGGATTGTCGTTATTTTCTTTTTTTCATTTCTCCGGATGCTATTTACTTCGTAATTGAATAAAAAATTGCTGTATATTATTATATTGTACAATTTTTAGAGAGCGTACAGTTAACAATGGTATACATTGACAATATGTATCGTTTGTTGCACAGAACTTAAAACAAACTTAAACTAACAATTTATTTTTATACGAATGTTGCATTTTAAAAAAAGTGCATTCTTCAAGCATACATTTGACGAATTCTTTTTTCTACGTAATTGTAAATATATACGAAATCATTTTAATGGGCTATGTTTCATTATATTTCACTGTTTTTTTGAGTTAAATTAATATGGTAGAGATTTTCTTCCACACAAAGGATTTTAAAACTTCAAATATAGAAAAAAAGGATCCAATGTTTTTGATATACTTTATGATATCGACTGATAGTTCTTAATGGAATTTAAATATCAAATTGTCATTTTTAAGCTTTATATAATTCCACATGTTTTGTCACTACCGATCCGGGTTTCACCTTTCGGCATCTTCATGCATTCAATGAACGGGATTTCCATATTACGTCACCTGGTGTTCAATTCCCACCGTTACCCACCAATTTAAAATAAGTAAGCATCTGTTAGTCTAAAATGACCCAATTGTATTTTGATGGCAGTTAATTATTATTTGTTATAGAATCCTTTCATTAAAGACTCATCAACACTATTTGATGTCAATAAAACTTTTAGCATGCAATTCATCGTCATTATTATCAAATCAATAGTATTGAAAATAGTTTTAGCTGTTTGTTTGGTTCCTAGCCTTTTAATATGTGTTTTATCTTTTGTAACAAATTCCTCCTGTATATAAGCGGTGCTAAGTTTTTATTGTGTGTCAGTTAGGATGTATCGGTGTGATAGAATGTCTGAAGATGCCAAAAGGGGAAACCCGAATCGTACAAACCTTGAACAATTCAAATTTAATAGTGCTGATGTATAAGTTGGTGGTAATAGGACACGTGAGGCCTTCTTTCCATGTAAGAATAAACCATTGCACGAATATCTTAATATACTTTATTCACATATAATTTATGATTGCAGAAAGTTAGCAAAGAGAAAAATACTTTTTGTTTGTTTATTTTTTTGCTACCCTTTTGTAACAAAGTCTTGCGACGGTCTTGTTATCTACGAAAATATTGATAATTGATCCGACTTTATGTTATTTTCAATTCAAGCATCTGAATGTAGAAAGTAGTGAAGAGCTTTATTGTGCTTCATGAAAAGGAACTTTTTCGGAAAATCTAAACAATGGCCGGTATTCAAAGAGCTAAGCTCATTAAAGGATAATAATTTATTAATTTTCTTTCATTTTAATTTCTACTTTATTCAGTTTGTTAAAATCGTGATCGTTTTCAATTAAATGATTTGAAAACTCTTTTAATTATTTTACTCTATTAAAAAATTTTAATGTTACAAATTTTTCAACAATCCATCTAACATTCAAACTTTGGTAGCAACCGTTCATTTGTGAAAAACTTTCGTGTACGATCATATTTTTGTTATGAAAGTCTTCGTGAGTTTCACGTTTAAGGTGTTAACTGTCATTTCTTGATTAAAAGACATGAAATGAAGTGGAACGCCTCTGACTGACCATTTCTTCTAATTCTACTAATAGAAAAGGTGAAAAAAAGTTCTACCTAGTGAATGCCAATTAAATCAATAAATCTACTAATTGATTACCATTAATATGTCATATAGTAATGCATTATGTTCCAATAAGTATTATATTTAAGTGCAGGCTATTTTGTTCATTAAAATTCCCCACTCCTTACTTTACCTAATGAGTTCTTTACGATTGTCCAGAGCTCATATTGGATTATTGATTTACCTTAATTTTGTTTGAAAATTTTTAACAATTGATGGCTAACATTTTTCTTTTAAACTAATTTACATCATTTGTATTAATATTGTATGATTGATTGAATTGACATTTACTTGGTATAACTCCATTATAATACGGTGAAAAAATAGCAATGTATTTTAGTTCCACAAAATTTATAAGATGTAGTATTTATATCAGCTATTAAATTTTTTTTGAATATCGTATTTCCTGTAAATTGTTTCTTTGTTCTTGAACCCACGGTTTTGTATACCTGCTAGCTTTAACTCAAAAATGTTTCACTTTTAAGGTGTTAACTGTCACTTCTTGATGGAAAGGCATTATATTTTAAATAATAAAAACACATTTTTTTAGTACTTATTTCCACAATATATTTTTTGATCAGTTGTTTTCATCAGTCGATAATGCTCGCGATGAGCGAAACCGGTCCTGATCAAAAAATATATTGTGGAAATAAGTACTAAAAAAATTTGTTTTTATTATTTAAAATCAAAAATGTTTTATAAATATACTTTCTTATAAATTGTATTCTACCAGTTGATAATGCTCACGTTGAGCGAAACCGGTTCTGATCTAAAAATATATTGTGGAAATAAGTACTAAAAATTTTGTTTTCACTCCTTTAGTTTATTCAACACCAATACCAATTAATTATTGTTTTTGTATTTGTGAATAACTATCATTTACGCGACTGATACATTTAAATATAAACACTAAATAAAACAATCAGACAGCATATCAAAATTGGGTTTAATCAAGGATGTAGCTGATTATATTGTACCTTTGCTATTATGTTACACTTCTATCGTATTCCTTGAACTAGTCTGTGGAATTTATTTACAGAAACTGTGCGAAGAGACTGTTCAAATCCGCTTCAAAACAAACGGTAAGGTCGGTTCGGTTAACTTTTTGCTGTACTACTGGCAGATTTGTACCGCAGACAAGTGGATACCCATTACATTAGTTATACATTACATATTTGCGAGACATGTGACTTTCTGAACGCAATATTTTTTCCAGTTAACTTTCTTCTCATTCTTTTTTCCGTTAGAATGAACCATTTAGCTTAGTCATTGGCGTATCCGTATTTATACTATATTATAGTATCTTATATTAATACGAAACGGAGGAAAAGTTCAACCAAAACAATACTTTTAAGGTTTTAGCTGTCACTTCTTGGTGGAAAGGCATGGCATATTGAATAATAAAAACACAACACGGTGAAAAAATCGCAATGTATTTTTGTTCTACAAAATTTATAATATATATAGTTTATAGCTATTTCGGCTCAGGCCTGCTTCAGGACTATATTCAGCATTGTTATTTTTCCATCGTGTTATAATGGAGTTCTACAAGTGATTTCCAATTAAATCAATAAAATAAAAACACATTTTGCAGTACTTATTTCCATAATATATTTCGTGATCGAGACTGGTTTCGCTCATCGCGAGCATTAACAAATGATAATCTGAAAAATACAAAACTATACTTTTAGCGTAAATACAACAAACTGATAGCATTTTCGTAGTACCAAATACTACAAAATGACTGTATAAAAAAATTATAATAAGAAGAATTCGCTTCACTCACGATTTGTCTTTTCTCCATTTAGCATCTTCAGGGAATATATGACACAGATTTAATAGAACCGACAGATAATCACCGTCATCACAATTAAAGCCGTATTTTTTTTTCATTTAAGTAAAAATAATGGGTTAAATACAGATCAGACCCTCCTGAGGCCATTCGCTACGCCACTGTGTAATAATAGCGTGCAATGCGGTAGCACGCTTAGGTCGCGGTTAACCATTCGCATAATTGCAAATTGTTTGTGGAAATGAAAATTAACAGTAAAAAAATGTAGCATGCATCTATACTTATCATTTTTCTAACATACCATTAAACGATATTGATCTTAAAAACGATAGAACATGGTTGTCGATAAATATAATCATAGATTCGGTTCATATTTGCTTTATCTTAACCCGTTCCCTAATGAACCACATTGCTTTCATTCATGATATTGCAACATTGACAATGGGAAACAACAACAACATGGGACATAATCCTTTAAAAAATCCATCATTCAAAACAGTAATAAGATTATTATTTATTCAATTTTCGACACATTTAAGAGCATACGACCAAGTCTTGAGGAATTTTACTTGCATATTCCAGGCAAAATTTGATAAACGCATAACGTTGTTACGCTACGGAATACACACTGTAAAAAGAGTATGAAATCTAAGCTGATAGTGATGAGTGCAACGTTGAGTCCCCTTGGGAACTAAAAAATAGCGAAGATTTATGAAATAAAAGGGGGTAGGGGTTTATAAGAATGCTTTTAAAAAAAAGGTTTTTTTTTTTTTTTAATAATTATGTGTTTTGTAGGGTTGTGGAGTTGCAGTAGTAGTCGTGAAAAACGAGCTACTTGGACTACTATTTCAATTAGACGATTTTTAATAATATCTCAATGAACAATTTGTTGGATTGGTTGTTTGATCTTTAATTTAATTCACATAAAAATAAAAGGTAAGAAAAAATCTGAAAATATTTAACTTCTTTTAGTCAGAGTCGTATTTTGTGTCACTGTTGCTTTCTTGTAATGTTAATTATGTAATTTTTAAGCAATATTTTAGACAATTGAAGTTGGCATATAACATTAAAACATAAAGGTATAAACCTACGTTTATTGAGATCATTTCCTTAAATTAGGTAAAACACTGAGTTTGAAATATCTTTGAACATCTTTCGTAAGTCACGATTTAAAGTAATTTTTTGTACCACACTCTAAAAATTTGATCATCTTAAAGAACAGAATCATTCATAATAACTGACATCTTATCAAGAAGTTAAGACGACAGATTGCGTAGTGGTAGTTGATATTCAAAAATATAAAAGTGTTAGACGTGGTAGCTTTCGTTTATGAGTTTATTCTTGTAATGTTCTGGTAATCATTATAAGAACCGTTATAGAGTCGTCTCAAAAAATACGGTTTCTTCTTCTCTGTTCCACGCTAGTCTGCATAATTTGATCTAACTGCATCACATGAAAGGTCATTAGTAGACTTTTGTATCACTCCGTAGAAACTTAAGGAAAATAATTTATGACATCGACTGAAGGTGCTTGATGAAACTTCAATATTAAATTTGAATTGTTGCAACTTTGTACGATTCCATATGTCTTGTCACAAACGACCCGGGTTTCGCCCTTCGGCATCTTCAGGTATTCCATCGCACGGATGCAATAGAACGGACTCGTCAGTTAAATTTAAAAAAAAGAACAACCAATCAATCCAACAAACTATTCATTGAGATATTTTTCGCAATCGTCTAATCGAAAAATTAGTCTGAGTCGCTCATTTTTCATGACACGGACTTCGACTTCACAGCCCTGATTATAAATTTACTTCACACTAGCAATACTGACATATTTATTTTTATGTCCTTTAATTGGCTAAAGTGTTAATTATTACTGATTATGCCCAATAAATATCTAGCTATAAAAAGCTAGGTCGTTAAAACAGGAGAGAAGATGTATTGTGTACCTTATCTACACAGCTATATATAGATAAGCAAATGTTCGTTGAAGCATAGTTCTGACGATGGCGCGATGGCGATAGCTATCAACTATATCGTTAAAAAATAATTTTGTAGAATTAAAATATAATTGCTATTTTTTCACCGTGTTAAATTAATGGTCTCTCTTACAGTGTGAATTCGGGACTAGATTGCCCTTTGACGAGTGCGGGGTAAGACATCTAACAGGCGGCAATTTCAATAAGCTTAAATATTGGTCGGAGATGATTTATTACAGAAATGCATTAGCCCATCACTCTTCAAAAATTTTTTGTTAAACTAAAACATAAGGCTATTTTTTAACCGTGTTATAATGGAGTTCTACCAAGTGATTGCCAATTCAATCAGTAAATATCTGTCCACTAATAATCTTGATAGCTTATTTAATACAAACCGAATATTATGTATCAATGTTTTCAATCTGAGTATAACATGTGTGTTTTGGAGTTAAGAAAGTTTGACTACCATAATGCACGATCATAATTAATTAATTCATCAAATATAATCAGGCCAGTAATCTACTATTATTTGCAGCTATAACCAAGTTTGCATTTGACAATCAGACCACTCCTTCGCTAATCGATTCGGTTTGAATTGTCGCCGAACCATTGTACGTCAAAGCTTTGATGTGACCGCTCTTGAATGAACCGATTGTTTACCTGAAGCATGTCTGCAACTATTAATTACCTGTGAGAACAATTAATTGATTACGGCAAGTATCATTGAAAGACGATTAACATCAAGGTTTGTGGACACAATACACAATAACGTATGTACTAAAGGAGCGGAATATCCTGCCTTATTTGACACGTAGCACAGATTTAACGTTAACTCACTCCGTGCTAAAAACACGCATAGCGTATCCATACAAATATCCACCATGTGCTCAGGACCCGCGTAGCGTGTTCATGTCACAAATGTAAAAAAAATATTTACGACTGTTGATATTGTTCATATCTTTTACTAGAAGACAATATTCACTTCTGATTTCTTCACCGATCATTATGTTACCGCGTGTCACACTTTTTGCATACTAAAGCTGTGGCTACACTTGTGAATATATTTTTTGTTATCTTCATCCAATTCTTTTGCATTGTTTATTGCACTGTTGTTTAAAGCAATTGCACATAACGTCGTTTTGTGAAAAATTCAGCGCAAAAGAAATATTTTATGTAGATATCGACTATGGTAATTTTCAATTTTGTGTGAATTTTGAGAAAACATGAGTGATTTTGAATAATATATTATAGAAATTTGTGTGTAATTTATATATTTATAATCATGAATCAAAATATATATGAAAATAAAAACACACGTGGACCAAGCGTTACAGTATGAACTTGCCGCCGATTTATCAGTATAATATGAGACGTAAAACTATCGACGTCGGGTTATTTGTACTTATCGACACTCGCATGTATTGTTAATATTATTAATAATTTGCAATACATTTAAATATATTTTTATATGAGATTTTGCATTAGCAGTGAAAGCGTTATAATATTCTGTACACGATTGATGCGGCACAATTTTAAATAGTTTTGACCAGAGTTGTAAATTAGGAGTTGTATTTTTGGTCAATGTTGAGGCCGGAGTCGTGAAAAATGAGCGGCTCGGACTACTTTTTCGGTTAAACGATTTTTTAAGAATATCTCATTTCATTTATGTGTCTAATTGGATTGATGGTAGAGAATTGTTAACTTTATGGTCATTGATGGACTGACCATACATGACATGTTGTCATATGGGCCTTCAGTTAAATTATATGAGGGACACGTTTATTTTTGATTACGCTGGGTGAGTGGGCATCATTTGACTCCTTTCAACTAATATATTTAGTAATGAGTAATTTTAAAAATATTGTAAGAATTGGCATTATGTTTGTAGAACTCCATTATAAAACGATGAAAAAAAAGCAATGTATTTTATTGACTGAATTGGCATTTATTGGGTAGAACTCCATTATATCACCCTGAAAAAATAGTAATATATTTTAGTTCTACAAAATTTTGACTTGCATTTCTACAAAAAATAATTTTGTAAGACTTTAAAATACACACGATTTAATAAAAAATAGCAATATATTTAAGTTCTACAAAAAGTATTCTGCAGTTCTAAAAAAAAATATTTTGTAGAACTAAAATACATTGATATTTTTTCACTTTGTTAAATTGAAGTAAAAAAAATCAAACAATCAGTTACATGAATCAACTGTTTTTTTTTTTTTACATTATTGTGTGTCAAACTATAATAAATAAATATATCTTTAAAAGAGAACAACAAACCATAATTAATAGCTGTCAAGATGTAAAACAGGTGAGTCAATATTTTGTGAAGATTAAAAAAAATGTACATTTCATAACATTTTTTACCTCTGAAAAACTTCATTAATTTTCCTATGCAAAATTACATCCGTAGTATTTTTTCGCTCTGCTGAATATCGAGTAAATAAAAAAAGATCTTGACTCGGTAGTTAAGTATTTACGTTACTTCTTAAAATGAATGCCGACAAAAATTTGTGTCACTAGTTCAACGGTATGAGATTTACATGAGAAATTTAAATGGTTAATTGAAATTTTAAGTTAAAAAAGGTCTTACTTCTTGTAAAAATATTTGTGTTTTATTATTCATTCAACATTGCCATCATTTATTGAACTGTTATGCATTCTATAATTAACGATTTCGACTAATCTTGATAGAATATTCGTATTTTACAACACAATTTGACGCCCCTGGATTAGTTCTTACTATAGAAGTAAGGAGCTTAAGCTGTTTGTTTAATAGAGGCATTGAATTTAATTGAGCTATTTTTGTTGCTGAATATTCTTGATAAAATAGATAACAGTCTCATGTGTTTTGATGCAATAAATTAAAACCTTCACTCGTGAAAATTAACAAACAAACCGTATTGATTGATTGAATTGGCATTCACTTGGTAGAACTCCATTATAACACGGTAATAATAATAAAAAAAAAAATGTTTTTGGGTGCCTTTAAGAACGTTAAATCGGAGTTTCACTATATAGTCATCAATTCTTTTTTTACGTGTCTATCCAACTTCAACGAGCGTATCTTATTTTCAACAAATTGAATTTCTAATTAATTAACGTGGTTCATTAATAAATTTCTATTTAAGTTTTGCTGTGAGTATAAAAAATATTAAAATCATTGCTAAATATCGGAACCCTTCCGCATACATGACGGAGAATTTTTTTTCCGGATAACAGTAAAACGTATTCTACGAAATACTGTGTTGCGGACGATCCGCATACTATCACGGATAAAATCTGCATGACACAAAAAACGCACTGAAGTTTTCGTCTCGGAGATTAGCCAGGGGCAGTTTATTAATGTGTGATTTACACCTTTATTTTTTCGACTGTGTTCGGCAATTATTAATTAAAAGAAATTGATTTTACTATTTTATAGTTACGATAAATATATACAATACTACTAAGCAACCTGTATTATTTTGTATAGGGTATCGCAACGATGTAGCGGCAATATGAAAACCTCTCACTTCCGTTACAATAAGCCCAACATTTCATATTGTGAAATTAAATCACTTATTTTTGCTTAGCTTACGACATGAATAAAGTTTCCACATACGATAAATTGATATAGAAATTGTACTAAATATTATTACATCACTATTTATTTGTAACGTATACACCCAGTCCACTTTTTGCGCGGTTTTGATTTTATGCGATATTTTGGACGATGGCGTTACTTTTTAAACCCAGTTTTTATATTCGAAAATTTTTACCAATTATATATGTTGAAGCGGTGTTGGAACAGTGAAGTATGTCGCTAAGTAAATGCTTCAAATTGTTAAGAAATTATTAATTTGTTACGCACCGTAAATAGTGTAATATTCGAAGATATTGACGAGATCTTATTAGACACAATGCTAAACGACGAGGACTTGATAGAAGTTGCTAATTCGCATTTAAGTACAGTAGAACCTTAATTATCTGGATTGCTCAAAATAAACAAAGATATTACAAATTTGCTAATATTCACGCGTTGAATTGCGTCCGCTGTTTACGTACGTGATGGAATGCAATCTTAACTTTTTGATCATTGCATTTGTTCCAACAAGTGTGTAAAATATGGGTTAGTAATTGTCCAAATTCGATAGATATTGAATGTTTGTTCTACTACTCAACTACCCAACAAATCTTTAGAATCATGACGTGAAAATACTGAACCAACGTACAAAACTAGTCAAGAATGTGTCACCATAATAGTGTGTTCCATGCCAGTATTTGCGATTTGGCAGTATCGAAAATAAAAGCCAGATTTAAGCAGAAATCGATAATTGATTTTTTTCAATAAAAATAATTTAATTCTAAAGCTATTTATTAATCTAAAGACACAAAAATGATTCATACTCAATAAAATTGTTTTTTCCTGTTAATTGTGATTTTTTTTGAGTATCCGGATTTCTCCTTATCTGGACTATCTTCATTTCTAATTAGTCCGGATAATCGACGTTCTAACGTATTAAGGTTAATATTTGCCGTGTAATTACTTATAATTTTCATAAATTTGATTAATGCCAACACTACTGAATTAATTTTTGAAATGGGAATTGGCTTAATTTTATTCCCGCAATATGATGACAAAAATAAATAATATATTTATATAAAAAATAAATACATTTATAAATGTAAAGATTCAGATGTTTGTTATTTTTTAACACAGTGACGTGTTAATTCTTTTTAATTGTCGCAAGCGTATTATGACAATTGACACTTGGTGGGGGTCAATTCTAAGCTCGGTTACCATTGGTCACGAAATGTCACAGACAGGCCGGAATGACCAGAGTTAAATTCGATCATATTCTAATTAATAATTATAATTATTAAATGAATTAAAATTTGAATTGTTGAAACTTTGCACGATGCAGCAGAACTGACACTTCTATTTTTAATAAGAAAAAAACTCACATTGAAAACTGACATTTGACACATGACAGAAATTAAACAATGAATAACATTATAATACAATTTCGTGCGTAAGTAAAACTGTATATATTTCTTATAATATAAAATTCTAAAAACATAATCATCCCTCTATTTACGCGGTACTTATATTGCGCGGTTTCAATTTAAAAGTATAATTGTGAAAAAGCTTGTGCACAATATGAAACATACAAAAAATAATAAAGAAAACAAAGATATCGGATTTTTAGTAAAATAGTTGTACAACAGACAATTCTGATAATTTAGCAAACTGTAGATGTGAACGAACTGTGGATCTTTTATATGCGAACTTTTCGTAACGCACCTATAAATTTTATATGAAATCAAGATCTTCATCTACGCGGTTTTTTTTATTCAATCAAACCCATATATTGGTTTTGTTTGAGTCTCTTGTCTTTTTAGCGCTGTTTCTGTTAAAAAAATATCTGACGTGTAAATACGAGTATGAGTATATGTTATATCAATTTTGAATTAATAAAGTATTTTAAATTATCTATATAACACAATGTATGTGTGTCAGTTTGTCTTTTATGCATTAATACACCATTAATCCGATCGATATGAAACTTTACAATTGTATTGAGTACACTCCCGCAAAGGTTTTGTCATATTAATCCCTCAACCCTCCCCAAAAAAGATATGAAACTTAACGAATTTTTTAATACACTCCCGCGAAGGCTTCTGCCATACTACTCTCTCATCAAACCTCCCTAAATAGTAAATAAATAGAATTAAAATAACATTATTAACAAATAAATTAGTTCTGACGATGGCGTGAGCCGAAATAGCTATCAACTACAATATATCTTACTAAAACATTGGTATTTTTTCACCGTATTAAATTATTAGTTATCATAACGAGTTTCCTCAACTTTTCTTACCCTGAGATCGCAGCAACGCGGGACGGTTCAGCTAGTTTGTAAATGAAGAAAATATATATTCCTGATTACGTTCCTGGCTTATCAACACAATAGAGGAAAACCAAGCGGCGTTCAATGCATCCAAGGGACTTGCCAGTGGTGGAAAGTGAAGAACATTCAATTGGATCAAATTGGAGTTAATTTATTGTGGCTGGAATGCGTGAGTTGTCCACTCGCGCATTATAAGCTACCAATTTTATAACTTACCAAACGCGTTTATTTGTCATTACAAAATTGTGTTAATCACTTTTAATTTATTAATCAATTAATTAAAACGAATCAATCGCACATATTATTTGTATTAATAGATATATTGCAAATGTTTTTCTATCTTGCTTCGTCTAGAATTTAGACGCTATGGCTTGTCTTTTTATAAGTATTTTTTTTTACGAAGGGACGTCATTTCAGCTTTATCATTCAGCAAAATTTTCAGCTTGTTTTATTTTTATTCTAAATATCAGAACTATAGAGTCGGAGTCGTGAAGTCGATGTGTTAGGGTAAAATAGGAAAGGTAGGAAAAAACTGGCAAAAATAAACTGTTTTTATTAAATTATGATATATACCGAAGGTGCTTGATGGAACTTTAATATCTAATTTGAATTTTTACAACTTTGTACAACGGTTAAGATGGAGACAATGTTTTTAAACGACACCACAGCTCTGGTCAAAACATGTGGAATCTCACAACGTATCATCAATTCAAATTTGATAAAGATTTTGGCATATAATATAAAAGAGCATATTCATAGACATACAAAAAAGTATTATAATTACTTTTTTATTGTGACATGGGTGAACACAACCATTTTTCTTGGGGACTGGCAAATGCCATCATCGTCTCGCAGTATTTTTTCGGCCATAGCCCTCTTTTACAAAGTTACACAATACAACAACAGTTCACAAGGATATTAAAACACTGCATATTTAAAAAAAAAAAAAATCAGTGTTGATGGAGTTAATAAAAAAATCTAAATAACAGATTGTTTAGATTTGCATTTACTTAGTAGAACTCCATTATACTCGATGAAAAAATAGCAATATATTTTGGTATTGCAAAATTCATAAAGTATATTCATTAGTTGATAGCTATTTCGTCAAGTAGCGTCCTCATCAGAACTACGAAGGCGTAAGCTGAAATAGAACTTAATGATTAGAAATAATCACATGTAGATTACGTACTTTCATTAACAATATCAATTCATAATGCTCGCATAACTTCTATTAGTGCTGATGAGGACGTAAGCCGAAATAGTTATCAACTACACCCAGTCCTTTTTTTACGCGAATTTTTTGTACGCGATTTTTTTGGACGGCCCCGTTACATTTTTACGTTCTTCAGTCGTTTTTACGCGATTTCTTCATATGAATATTATTTTCATATTGTATCAAGAATTGACTCATATCAAGAATCTCCGAGCAAAATTCAAAATTTCGAGCAAGAGTCAGAGCAAAATTCAGATTCATGCAAAATTCAATACTTTCGTTCAAAAAAATCGCAAGCTATTAAATTTCGCAATCGAGAGTGACAGCAGCGAATAATTCATATAAAATCATAAAATATATATTTTTTTTGCACGAATTTTAAAGAGTAAATTTTGGTATTTCATACGTTTCTGGTACTTTTTTACGCGATATTTAAATTTTTGGAACCAATTTATCAAATTATATGAAAGTTGTGATTTTTTTTACGCGATTTTTTTACGCGCCTTTTTCTGGAACCAATGTATCGCGTAAAAAAAGGACTGGGTATCGTAAATAAATATATACCTTATAAATCATGAGTGTCCAACCGGTCCGAAACGCATCAAGATTTTTTTAGATTTAATAAAACTGAACCCCGAAAGTTGGCTCGACTTGATTCGCGACTATTTATAATTGTAGGGAATTAACGAATGATGAAGATAATAAAAAAAAATATTTATAAAATACCAACTAAATTGCACATTAGAATCTTATTGGAAGTCGATCCCACGCAAACTTAAAATAGAAAAGTATCTCCCAGAGATCAAAAGGTTGACTCCCTTGTTATAAATTTTGTAGAACTAAATTACATCGTTTTACTAGCTATTACTATTACCATGTTATAACGGAGTTCTACCAAATCAATGCCAATTCAATCAACCTATAATTTTGCTTAACACTGTTTTTTTTAATCTCCAGTATTGTATGGATATCGTCGGGGCAAATCAGGATACACAAATTAACTAACGTCCAACACTTTCATATTTTTTTAGCATGAAATATCAAAATACTGCAATCTGCTGTCAGTTATGAGTTAAATAATCATCAATGAAGAATTATAACAAGGTTCACGATTTCCGAGTAATGAACATTGGAATAAAAAAAAAGAAACGTTCAATTTGACATCAATTCGTATAATTGCGGTGGCGATTTTGTTTCTATCCAAAACATCCTTTTTATCTAGCCGTTCATTTGTTTTCATTGTTGTGTACTCTTTCATATTATTACCTCATACACTCACGCTTTTACGCGGTCGAGGGAATAGTCTTTCGTGGAACGATTCGCAAATACGTCTTAAGTATACAATAATATTAAGTTTAGCTATCTTCTTATTGATAGAGGAAGACCTTGAAGATAATTTCAAAACGGATTTTCCTTGTGATGGTTAAAAATTCCACTCCGATAGTGGATATTGATACGCCAAGCGACGAGAAGTGGTCGATGACCGTTTTTTTTTCGTTTACCGAACAAATAGCTTGGCGCAACTTACTATCGTCTCTTTATATTGTAATGTATTAAATATGAGAGCGTTAACAGTGTTAAAACGTTCGTCCATAAGCAAATTTTTGAATAAAAATATATTCCCAATTCTTCTTGATAATCTACATAAGTTTTTTAAACATCAATACTGCTTTTTTTTAAATAATAAAAAATACTGTTAGTACGATTCCACATGTTTTGTCATTAACGACCCGGGTTTCGCCTTTTGGCATCTTCAGGCATTCTACCACATGGGTGCAACAGAACTGACTGTCTCTCTGTCGGTTCTGTTGCGTCCGTGTGATAGAATGCCTGAAGATGGCGAAAGGCGAAACTCGGGTCGTTCGTGACGAAACATGTGGAATGATTCAAAGTTGTAAAAATTCAAATTTGATATTGAAATTCCATCAAGCACCTTCAGTCGACACCATAAATTACCTCAGTCACATTGAGAATTTTTAAGGTCAGCTTATTAGTAACATAATCAAATTAATAACAATGTACTTGCCGGTTTATTTTATTTATGTCAAAAAAATTGGTTTTCAAAAGAAATGTCAATCTTCGTTTAGATATTTGGCTTAGTTGACTTTTAATTTTATGGATATAGGCTTGTATGTAAATTCAAACTAAAATATTTTTTTCAAAATTCAGACGATCGCGTAAAGCTGAAATAGCTTCTAAAAAGTTTTCATAATTTTTGTTGCATGCAATTTGGTATATCAGAGACAATTAAAGTCCAAACGATATTATTTTTGCGAAGCTTTGGTGGAAAAAATTGCACTCGTTGATTGATAGAGCTATCTCCCTAATTAAAAAAAAACATTAGTGTTACTCAAGTTTGGGACGATAATGTATAAAAATAATTACCTCTCGGTTGATTGTACCAGGCGCAAAGTTGTCTTGTATATGACAAACCCGGAAATGCCTCCATACTCCGTACAATAACACGTTTCCCAAGTCACCGTGTAAGAATTTACAGCTAGCTATGTGTACATTGACAGACTATCAGTGATGGCAAATTTATACACACGTGCTCAAAAATGGGACAAGTTTATCTTATTATTTTTGATTTTGTTAATACGATTATTTTCCTACGTCACAATAACACGTTTACTTTTTAGCTATATTATGAATGACTTTGTAACAATGTTCTATGGTACAAACAACACTATTGTAAAAAATATCAAAACTGCAATTAGGGGCTTATTGCAAATCAATCTATAATGTATTTATGTTTCAGCGATAGCATATTTTTACTGTCAACACATTTTTGCTGGTGATTCAGTTAAGTTACATATAATTATATAATCATTAGTGGAAATATACTTCTACGCGTTAAACATATTTTAACCCGTACTCTGCTGAACCATGTAAAGGATATTGAAACACCAAATATTTTGAATGTGTTAAAATTTATGGCTATACACATTTTTACACAAAAAATAGCTTGTATGCGTATCACATATACTATTGCAATCAGTTGTTTTACTTTTCAGTGATATTACATTCGTTTCAGAACACTCGTTGAAAATTTATGCAACACAATAATACTATCGCTAACAAACATTTTCGCTGCCTAAATTGATAAAATATTCTTTTACTAGTGGAAATATATTTTCACTTGTAATGCACTTTCGCTATAACATTTTTTAAATTAATTAGTTTTTGTGCTTCAAATTATTTGCCAACACTACTGGATCATATATATATTCTCACTACACTTAAAGCATTTCTTATTGGAGACTCAATTCGGTATATCGCTTTCGTGCATTAAGTATAACATAAAATTTTACTGTGACCGCATTATAAACATCAGAAATGTCTCGTGTCCGCACCATTTTTTTCCTTGAAATGAGATAAAAATAGCAGCTGTAATTAACAAAAAAGGAAATAATTATAAATTATAAATACATTATTAAAACATATTGGAATTTATTTATTTAATAGCATTGCAAATGGAAATTGTTTGACAGCCCTCTCTTCCAATGCAAATAGCTTCGCCTCTTTTATGTTTGCTTCTATCAGTTTTTTCGGTATATATTTTTTATTGTGTATTACACTGAATGATATTTCACAGTAGACATTTTTTTAATAATCTATACATACTATGTGGCTGCATATGAAAACAATTGGCTTAGACAGACGTATTGAGATTAAGCAATGAAAAATTATGTCAATTTAGTTCAGCAGTAACGAGATACAATTGATAGAATGTAAAGCTATTTTGCTCCCGGCCCTCAATAAGTTGAATCAATTCTATTTTTCCATGACAAATTTGGCTCGATGGGTCATGGTTTGCGATCACCATTGGACACTTTGTGGTTCAGCGTGGCCAAGTATGAGTACGATTTGTATAATGAGACGATATGGGACGGCAGCCAATAATATCGTCGATAATTATTACGTACGTATTATAGGCAAAACTGTATTTTTTCCCCTTACAAAACAATCATCTAAAAATAATATACAGAAGTTAACCGTTTTTTTCAAGAAAACAATTATCTTAATTACAAAACTAATCACCAGTTATATTCTAAATCAGTGGTTCTCACATGAAATTTCACCGTGGGCGCATTATAAACATCAGCGGTCCTATGGAAACGTCTCGTGGCCGCACCAAATGTGATAAAAATAGTTTCGATATTTATTTTTTTATATAATTTATAACACTGAATGATCTATCACAATATACAGTTGTAGGTAAAATCGACAAAATTAATAAAGCGATTGTTGCTAATTCTTTATTTTGACTTGATTCATGGTCAACGTATAACTTCGACCAAAATTTTGAACAGTTTTATTATTAAAACGGTCCTTTACTTAAACTCGACTAAATGCGAAAACTGATAAGTAAGATTTAATTTAATCAATTTCAAAATAATAATAATTTTACAAATTCATTTGTAAAAACATATTTTTTTTAAAGTCAATATTTGCCATAAAACTGTCGGTGGCCGCAAATGATAACCACTGCTCTAAACCAGTAGCTTTCATCTGCGCCACCAGAAGATTTTGCTGCTTCCACCATTATTAAATATAGAAATTAAAAACATGTATTTTTAAAAAATAATTTGTAAATTTAGTGATATTTTAGAATTGATTGAATATACCTGACTTGTTCAGCATTTAGTCAATTTTTATACCCCAAATGACTGACAAAAGTATTTTTTTGAATAAATGCAATTGCTATGTATATCACATCTCAAAATAAAAAATTAATACGGCCAATAGATATTTTCCTTCAACCGCTGATGTTTATTATGTGATTACAGTAAAATTTTACGCGTAAACCTCTATTATAGAGAGTGATCATTATAATACAAAAGAAAGAAATGGATAGTTAGTGACAAAGTTGTATAGAAAATATTTTCAATGAATTCGGCGGTAGCTTTTTAATAATATGCTAAAATAGATAACGTTGTTATTCCAGTTTCAGTTTTACTATATGTGACACGTGTTTCGCTTTTTTTGAGAATCATCTTCAGACAGAATTTTAAGGTTATTTACAACATAATTAATTAAGAAATCTAATTTTAAACTAACATTAAAAAGTGTAAATTAATATTCAATATTGTTTGATTTCAAACCACAACCAAAATCTAGTAAAAAAAGAAAAGTTTTCTCAATTCTTTCATTTTTGATCTGAGAATTAGATTCACTAAACACAAAATGTTGTCAATCTTGGTTTATATGTTTGTTCCTGAATCATACGCTCCTCCTGTTGACCGATATAATATTTGAAAAGTATTCAATGCAATTTGAACAAGTAAAATAAACCGACGTAGCCAAATACTATTATAAGCAAGATGAAAAAGTATCAATGTATTTTAGAATTTAGTTGATCGCTATTTCGGCATATATTGTAGATCATCAGAATATTGTTTGAACGAATATTTATTTAACTATTGTATATACAATATAACGGGGTAGAAATGGTAAACAATAAATCTTCTCTCCTGTTCTATCACCCTAGTGTTATATTTAAATTCTTAAATTGATTTTATGTATTTCTTATTTGTTGAGTGGTAACCTCCCGTAATGGTCTGAGAAGCGGTGATGGATTTATATATATTTGTTTGTTCATTAAGAATATCACAGGATTGCTTATATCTATTAATTTCTAATTGTTCCAATACATTAAGCTTAGGGCTTTACTACAAATAAGTGAGCTTTGAGTTTGAATTTATGTTATGCGATATCTTTATTAGGTGGTTTGTAAATTGCGAAATAGTCTATTATTTTATAATTAAATGAACTTATATTGTGTGAGTAGATTTATTCTCACTATTATCAGGTTCTGCTTTTATACAACTCAAAAATACTTTACCATATGTAAATAAAATAATAAATTACTATTGTTAAAAAAAATATATTGTTTTTAGTGAATCGTGAGGCGATTGGTGAAAGGGTACGATACTAAGTAAGCAGCCAGTGGTTATTTTAAAATTCCTTTGTTATTAAGATAATCAGTTTGTCTTTGAACGTTTTCAACAATATCCGGTTTTTTAGGATTATCGCAAAGAGCGCCTCGACTTGATTAATAATTGAACAATCTCTTCAAATTTGTAAATAAATAAATGTCTATATGTAAATGTTTTTGAATATCATAAAGTCAACAAAAAAACTCGTGGTGTGGGAAAAAATATGTTGCTTGTCTTAATATAATGTTAAATACATCGTAACTATATAATATATATAAAATAATGTGGCAATTTATTCTAGAAACCTACAAAAAAATAATAAAACGTAATAATATATATATATATATATTTTGACGAAACAAATATAAATAAAAAAAATGGAGTAAGGTTGGGGTAAAATTAATTTACGTTGATTAATTTATTATGATCTATTAGTGTCATTTAATTATATTGTATCGTTTTTATAATATGAAAACCGAATTAAGAAAAAAATGTTGAACAATTATTATTTTTTATTCAAATTGAAAAACTATTACAGGGTGAAAAAATAGCAATATATTTAAGTTCTACAAAATTTTATAGTCATAGTGAGATATATAGTTAACAGCTATTTCGGCTAACGCCTTCATCAGAAATAGTTGTAAGAAGATTAGAACAACAAGACAAGAACAATTAGAACTTAGTTATGATATCGGCGTGAGCCGAAATAATAAACTAACATAAATTGCTATTTTTTCACTGTGTGATAATGGAGTTCTACCAAGTAAATGCCAATTCTAAATAAGTAAATTTTTAATTAAGGGTGTTCATGAAAATTAGTTATTGGGGCGGATGTATCTCAAGAATTTTGTGGAACAAATATGCATTGCTATTTTTTCACCGTATTATAATGGAGTTCTATCAAGTAAATGCCAATTCAATTAACAACCAATGAAAAATTATTTTCATTTAATTTTGCGATTTAAGGGCGTTCATGAAAATTAATTATTGAGCCGGATACATGCTATAAATTTTGTAGAACTAATACATATTGCTATGTTTGCACAGTGTTATAACGGAGTTCTACCAAGTAAATACCAATTCAATCAATATGTTATGAATTCATCCAAAACATTTCCACTAAAAGGTGACAATTGACGCAAATTTAAAACTATCTTAAGAGAGTATCGTCAAAAAAATATTCAACGTAAAAATATCAAATATAATACTTAAATCACATTTCGAATAACAAACATGCACTCGATTACCCAGCGGGTTTAATTCGAATATTCGATACTATAGCTTTGAGATAATTTATCGAAAACGCGCCACGGTTTGTATTATATTATATTAACATTTGAAGAACTTCATTTCCACCATTTGATATCGTAAGATACTCATTTATGACTGTGGTATTAATAAGTGTTAAATAATGAATCGTGATGTGAAACTTGATTTGAATACGATTATGCATGTACGCAAAACTCGAGGAAGTAAATTTTTGATCACATTAAGAACTGGACTGATTTATTAGCCAGATCGTGAAATACCAGCGAGAACATTCCGTCGAAAAGTACAATCAATAATAATTTATCGAACTTATTAACATTCTATTTAATATAATTATAATATTATATAATACAAAAAAAAATGTTTCATACTAAATATTCTTCGAAAATCAAAGAATCAAATTCCGAATATTAAGACATTGTTGTTTTCGAATATTCGATTGGATTCCCTGGAATAAGCCCAAATTTTCGCCGTATTTCGTATTACAATATGTGTATCTAACATTAGTATTAGTAAATAGCTATGTTATAATGATATAATTTATGATATCGACTGAAGGTGCTTAATGGAATTTCAATTTCAAAATCAATTTTTAATCGTTAAAACTTTGTGCGATTCCTCATGTTTTAAGCCTTTTTGCTGTATTCCTAACGCTGAAAATTCAATGCTGTGGATTGCTGAAACTTTGTACAATTCCACATATTTTGTAATGATAACCACATGGTTTTGCCTTTGGGCATCTTCAGGCATTCTATCAGGCGGATGCAACAGAACTGAAAAAAATACAATTCAAATAATATTGATATATATATATTAAATTATATATTGAACTTAATGTCAGACAACAAATTGTATCTTGTAAAAACATCTTTATTTACAGTCCCATTTCTTTATATATAAAAAAAAATTTTACATACAATATTAACTTAGAGAATTTTTTAAAAAGATTAATAAATTTAATAATTATTTTGCTTATTTATTTTGGGCTCCTGCAAAATAACGATGCTATCTATTTTATATTTATTTTTAAATTAAATTATCAGGGCCAAATTTCACTCTTTCGTAAGGATTGTCATAAATTTTTAATGGTAAACCGGTGCTGCTCCTGAATTACATAATATTATGAAAATAGTACCAATTATCAAAACTCATAATGCTATTATAATTTTCAATATCATCTGTTAATACACATATTTTACAAGAGTATCGGGAAAAATCAGCCCATATATAGATAGGTACACAAAAATCTTTTGCGCGAAAGTTTTGACACCTTTAGCTCGCTGATTTTTTTGTGTGTAAATCAGCCGTCTTAGCAATTAAGTCGTCTGTCGATGAATTAGTTAATGCACTGCTTCACAAAATATTTCATACCACGGGCCTCCTGAATAAAAAAAACAACATGAAAATATTTACGGCCGCACAGAAAAAATCTGCAGGGATTCCCTAGTGTAGAGGGAAGTGGGTTAAGACGCATTTATTTCAGTGTGGTATTGTAGCAGTGTTATGATGATGCTCTCCGAATTGAGAGGGTTAAGTACATTAATAGGTACGTAATAAATAAACTGCGGTGAGCAAGTCACGAGTAACATCATTCGACATCTTGTAATGATCTCTTCCTGAACCGGTCTGAAACGACACGGGCGTCGATTTGCATAATACCTAGCTACGGTGTCGTAATAATTAAACTCAAGACAGGTAACCAGAGATGTACTTATGAGATTTTTGTTGGCAACCGAATAAATTGTTATAGACTAGGGCATCCGATACCGGTCTTTTTTATGACACCGGGATTTCGAAATCCAAAGTTTTCACAATCGCAGGATTGTTCGTCAAATGTAAGCCTGTTTACTCTATTCCGAACATTTAATTCAGTGATTCTGTGAATTTTTAAAACATTTTTCATTAACGATCCGGGTTTCACCTTTCGGAATCTTCAAGTATTCTATCACACAGATGCTACAAAACTGACAGTTCCATAAAGTACCCTCAGTCGATATCATAAATTATTTATTTCTGTTTTGTTTTTCATAAGCACCGCTTACTTTTATCGTGAGAATTATCAACCGGGACCGGTCTTCATCGTAAATATATTGTGCAAACACCACTTAAAAATGTGTTATTGATATCAAAAATATAATGCCTTTCCACCAAGAAGTAACAGTTAACACCTTAAAAATTTCAATTAACAATTTATGACTTTTTAGATTCTTAAGAGAAAAGAAAATTAACTTTTAAATATTATTATGAGTACAATTTTTCGTTGAAGCCAAGTAAGATTTTTAACAAATAATTCTTTTTATGATGTAATATTTCTAACAAAATATTCTGGTGATGAACTGTTGACGAATGAAAAGGATGGAAACTACAAATTATGAATTAAAAATGGTTTTATAGAAAAGCATTTACATAAACAAATCGAGTTAATCTTTGCAGTACCTCAATATATAATATTTCATTATAAATATCAACAAATTCATGATATCCACTGAAGGTACTAGATGAAATTTCAATATCAAATCTGATTTTTTAAAACTTTGTACGATTCCACATGTTTTGTCACTAACGATCCGGGGTTTGCCTTTCGGCATCTTCAGGTATTCTATCACACGGATGCAACATAAATAAATATCAACATTTAAAATCCCGGTATTTCAGGATTGTCTTTTTGAATAACATCACGGGATTGACAACCTTAGCATGGACAAAGTAAAACGGGTAAAATTAATGATGAAATATAATAATATAGAAAATGTTTTTGATAGACTCAACACTAAAATTTTTAACCTATTTTTTTTCTCATAATGTTTTACCGGTTACATTTCCGGAGGCTTTGTAGGAGCCTTTTAAATACTGTCAACTGTTAGTTGAAGATCTTGCATTAAAATTGAAATATATTTACAAAATGTGTGAAGCTCTTTTTTTTGCAATACCATTTGCCCCTGCCTAAGTCCGTAGCTTTCAACAAACTAGTAGTCGTCGGCTCTAGGCGGAACTGGAACCCAAAACTTGACGTCGCGGGCGTTCAAGGTCGCGATGTGGCCACCAGTCACTACTACAATACTCACTAGCTCGTTTGAAGCTTAATGGGTAGCTTACACGGTCGAGTAGAGAAGATAGCTACTATCCTCATTTTTTGACGATAAACATTGTAAGCCCTCATGAATCTTTCGCTTCAAAATTTCAGATGGCATTCTATTTCTCTTGCATATGATTAAAAATCAGGGTTGTGGTGTCGCAGACAGTTGTAAAAACAGAGAGACTTTGAAGAATATCTCAATGAACAATTTGCCGGATTGGTTTTTGACTTTAAATTTAATGCACATAAAAGGAAAGGTAGGAAAGAAAACTTGACAAAAATAAACTTTTTTTGGTCGGAGTAGGAGTCGTGCTGTTGAGCAACTCCACAGTCCTGTAAAAAATATACGCTGAAGAACTATTTCTCATATTTAAGCATGTCTTTTAAAGTGGTTTATTCTACACTTGGGAGTGTACAGAGTGTGTTTTAAAGTACATTTACTTATATATATGCGTTGAAAAGATACACAATACGTCTTTTCTTCAATTCAAATATTATACTCTAGTTTCATACTGTGCTAATTATAAATATGGTGTTAAGACAGAAGAGGTGCTGTTTTTTTTTACCTTTTCTATAATGATATATATAGATAAGTAAATGTACGCTTAAAAATAGTTCCAATAATAGAGTAAGCCGAAATAGCTATCAACTATATCATCATCATCAGCCGGGGTCGATCCACTGCTGGATGAAGGCCTCCCCCTGTTTTTTTTCTCCAGGGGGGTTGTTTGGACATAGCAACACCACGCTGCCCAGGCGGGTTGGTGTTCGGTTTTCTGTCTGGGTTTTCCTTCCCATAGCCAAGAGAACACGGTACGCGGTGTTCCCGAGCGGTCACCCATCCAAGCACTATCCGCGTCCAATGCTGCTTTACTTCGGTGATCGCACGAGAGCCGGTGCTTTCAACGTGGTATGGTCGTGGCATCAACTATATATCTAATAATTTTTATTCTAATTAAGTTTAATTATAATTAAGTTTTTTTTTTATGTATACATAATATTATTTATTTATCTGACTCGAAATCGTAACAATCTTTTGATTCAATTGGAATTCAGATATAGAACTCCATTTTACACTGTAAAAAATAGCAATGTATTTTTTACAGTGTAAAATGGAGTTCTATATCTGAATTCCAATTGAATCAATAGATTGTTACGATTTCGAGTCAGATAAATAAATAATGTTATATATATATATATATATATATATAAAAACTTAAGCAAGCTAATGATTTAGTTGCGCTACTATCACTTGCTACTAGCTGATAGTTGAATGTTGGTGTGTGTGTGTGACTATCTTTTAAATTCGACTCGTGTAAGCTTCCCATAACGGCTCAGTAATAGAGTGCGGAAATAACAGAAGATTATTGCGACGTTCCTTTGCGGATGCGGCACTATTTTATTTCTGTTGCTAAGCGATAATTGCCACGATGTTTTTATATAGTTTTTTTTAATAAATACTATGGGTCTCTAATACACTCATCCCACTAAGTGGAAATATATTTTTGCTAATGATTTATGGTTAGGTCGACCGAAATGAGTGGATAGCCGATACAACTGTCGACCACACTTCAGTAATGTGCTACGCAGCATTAAAATAAAGTAAATAGGTACAGTGAATCCTCGATTACACGTTTTTCAAGGGAAAGCGAGCAATGCGGCAGAGCTTAAAATAATAAAAAAAAGTAATAAAAAGTCCCCCCTCAATTTTTATTTCCAAAAATGGGGTTTTACAAAAATTGGTATATATAAGAGGAATTTGTAAAACTTATATTATTAAAATGTTAATTATTGAAATAATCAAATAGTGTTTTAAACTTCTTCTTATGAAATTCTTTAGTAAAGAAAATCTCAAGAAATGTGAGCGAACTATATATTGTATTTCATCATCAATTTCTTTGGTTAATATATAAGATGTAATGTGCTCAAACTCACAAATTGTATTGGATAGAAAGATTTATCTACTTAAATCGTTCAATCAGGATAATATAATATTTGAGACGGGACCGTAATATTTGGACGATAGATCGAGGAACTCGATAAATCGGGGAACTTTCAAATAGTATATTATGTGTAATGTATTTCAAATTCAAATGTCATTTTAATCGAATTACTACAGTTCGTAATATGTTTTAAAAGGAAATTTCGAAAATATGTATAGTCCAATACGGTTCTATGCCTGTTTCAAACGATCAATTAAGCGCACTTAATTCTTCCGTGCTATATCTATTACTGATCATTCCAGAATGGTTTTAAAGTGCTAAAGTGTAAAATGATGTTTTAAATAATGAAAACACATTTTGTAGTACTATCTCCACAATGGGAAATAGACTAGTTTCGTTCATAGCGATCATTGTCAACAGATCAATTAAAATAAGTGTATTTATTATTTAAAATAGTCCAGAATGCATTACGAAAATTTGATTAAATATTTTGAGAATGTTTTTTGATGCGATTTTGCTGAAACGTCAGTAAACATATATTTTATTTTAATTTACACTATCGCTGTAAAATAAACGACTTCATATGATAATTGCGAAGTTTTTTTTAGAGGAAACAGACATTACGTATGAAAGAATATTTTAGCGATTAGCACGACGTTGTGTTAAACAGGCCAAAAATATTTGCGAATCTGAGATAATATCCGAAGTTTGTCCGCAAACTCATTGAATATTTACAAATTTGCATATTTGGCGATACGTTAATCAGGCAAACAAATAATACGAAGCAAAGAACATAGCTTCTCAACCGGTGGTCCGCGGAGGTTTTTGGGTGGTTCGCGATGTGATATTATTACGATAAACAATCGAATTTTATGCTGTATTTATGGACTTTTAAATCATATTTTTTTGTTGCTGTCTGTTTAAATGATTCAAAATTAATTGTTTTTAATAAAAAAATCAATTTTATAAATATTTATTATTTCAATCCAATGTTGATGGTCCGCAAAACATTTTTGAATTTTTTGGTGGTCCGTGGATGTAAAAAGGTTGAGAAACTGTGGTATGGACGATTCTACCAAGTCTACATAATTAGATAATATTTCGAGAGAAAATAACAAAACTAATAAACATTATTGTTGATTTTACTTAGTTTAAACATGATGTTATGATGTAATTTACAAAAATTACTTAAGGCAGGGTCGGAAGGATCGTGCGGCTTTTTGGATATGCAATTGCGGCTCTTCATATATATGCATCGATTTTATCTCATCTCAAACACTGTAATAACTTATGAGTTTTTGAGATTGAGTTTCCGACTCTATACCAGCGGTCGGCAACCTGTTAGGACTCACGGACCACTAGATGGATTAAAATGTCAAAATTTGGATCCGGCGGACCACCAAATGGCCTTTTTTTGTTAAGTATTATAAATTTAAATAAATTGTGTTTTTATAATCAATAAAAAAAAACATTTTTTGAAACCAATTCATCAAAACTTTTGAAATATGTTTTTTAGGAATTTCAATAACACTATGTAAAAATGAGCTCTGAATTAAATATTTTATTATATTTTTAAATTTTTTGTGAAAATATGATTATTCAAGAGTTGTTAATCTAACGTCAAAATATATCAGATCCATCCATTTCGTTTTACCCATTTAGCAAAATGACAGTAAAATAAACATTAATATCAGCGTAAATCAAATATGTAAATTTCATAATCATTGTTTTGACTGACGGTTGTGGATGCGAAACCTGTTTCGTTGCTAAGGAAAATATATTTAACCGAAACGTATCAACAAGTTTTGAGCGTCAAGGTATTATATAATATTATATTATACATTAAATGATCAAATCGTACAGTAATCGCTGATAAAACGTAAGCAGTACAGCTTTTTCGAGCCAATTGGAAATCATTTTTTTACCGGATTATCTTGCCTTCCTCTAGCAGGGCTGCCATCTTATAGAATTGTCGAGAATAGTCCCGGACACATATATATTTTAATTTATGATATCGACTGAAGGTGCTTGATGGAATTTTAATATAAAATTTGAATTGTTACAACTTTGTACGATTCCACATGTTTTGTCACTAACGACCCAAAGTCAGTTCTGTTGCATCCGTGTGATAGAATGCCTGAAGATGCCGAAAGGCGAAACTCGGGTCGTTAGTGATAGTTGAAAAGTTGTAAAAATTCAAATTACAGATATTTTTCATTTATAATTTCAACGGAATGATTTGTTGAGATTGTGTGCAATTCTACATTCTCTGTTATTCATGTAGAGGGTTTCGTATTCATGTACATGAATACCATATTATTATACATCATATTAATGCATTTTACTTTATAGGCTGTAAATAATTTGTATAATTTATGTAAACAGAAAATAACCGTAAAATATTAGAGCAATGAAGCTTAATATACTTCATAGATTTTTTATTTTTTAATCGTGAGAAATATTCAGAAATACATAGATAATTACCGGAGATCCTAAGCAGGTGTTTTCAGTCCAGAACAATTAGAAGTATGATCCATCCATATTGATCTGATGATTGATAAAAACTTACTTTGAACACGATGAAAAATAGTTATATATTTTACTTCCATTAAGTTTATAAGATGCATAGTTGATAACTATTTCAGCCCACGCATCATCGGGCATTCTTTAAATTCGGGGAAAGTTTAATAATTAACCTGGATTCCGGACAGCAGCTTCAATCCCGGGTCGGTTGGCAACCCTACTTGTGTTAAAAGCTTGTTGAGGCAACATACAAAAGTTCACTGAAATGTCACAACGGAGAGAACACATATCAGGAATATTTTTAAATCGTCGTAGAAATAATAATGTTCCTATTTTTCACAGAATTATATAAGGTACACAGTTAACAGTTAGATCGGTGGTTATTCAAAGATTTTTTTTCAAAATCTACTCTTTGAAAAAATCTCACTACTCTTTGATATAATTAATGAAATCGCCTGTAGGCGCAAGATGGAATTTCAATATCAAAGTGAATTGTTGATACTTTGTACGATTACACATGTATTGTCATAAGCGACCCGGGTTTCGCCTTTTAGCATCTTAATGTACACACATGGATGCAACATAACTGAGACACGAGAAACATATAGCATAGGTAATATACTAGAGGACTTAATTAAAAAAGAAGAAAAAAACACATACTCCAAGGCTAGGATCAAAACAAAGAACTGAAATAATTTTCAATAATATTGATTTAATATTGTAATAATGACACTCAATCGCAAGTGATAAGTTTCATTAACTCGAAATATTATTAATGAGAATTTGATGAAAGGATTCTACAACAAATAAATATCAAATAAGATTAAAATGCAATTAGGTAATTTTAGACTTAGGCCTAGTGAATGAAAGGTAAAACTCAGGTCACTAGTGACAAAACATCTAGAATCGTACGAAGTATCAACAAATCAAAACTTGAATCTGATTTTAACTTTAAACAACTTTAGCAACATCAAATTACATCAGTATGCGCTCGCACATATCGATTCCATCAGTCATGAATCGATGTTTTAACTGAGTTAAATCTTTTAACGCATCACAAAAATATGATTATTTATTGGTAATTATAGAGATTTTAGTATGCAATATATAAAAATAGATATAAAAAGTAATTGATTTTTCAATGTTTTATGAGAAAATAAAGCTATTTTTCTTACGGGTCTGGCAAATCCCCCAATCGTCACACAAACTATTATATTCGCCATAGTCTTTTAAGAGTTATATCAAAAGAATATTAGATATTATAAGAAAGAAATTTAGCTCTTAAACTCACCCTTTGCCTTAATTTACGCGGTTCACTCGTCAGCAGCGCCGCAGGAAAACCTACTCTACTGAAAACAATATGTTATAATAATTTTGTATTATTGATGTTAGGTAATACGATATTCATATTTGCGCAACATGTTATTGCGAATAGTTACCTACTCCAGCAAGATATCTAGTTTGACTCAAAATACAACTTCCTCTATAACAGCTTAATGATGTAAGAGCACATTATAAATTCTAGCAAAACTAAACCTTACTGCAAAAACATATTCGTAGCAAACTTCCAATAAACGTTTTTATTTCTTTCATGTTCGTTTCGTTCTCAATTGCATAATGTGATAGATGGATATGTGAGGTAATGATAGTGTTCAAGATGTTATGCATTTATTTTCCGCAATATGTTAACATATTGTGTAACTGTTTATCATTATAAGAGGCTTATATGTCTCATATATTTTTTTTATTCCAAAAATTTCTAAAGCGGATGACAGAGTTGATCGTTTTTTCAACCACTTTAACCCCAAACAGACACAAATGTTTATTTTTTAATTAAAAAAAAATATTTACATACAATAGTTTTTTTCGTTGCATAATTATGAATGTGTACAGTGACATCTATGCAGAGCAAGTATAGATTGAAAAAATATCACATTCGCGTGTATATATTACAAAAAAATAAAAACCTCGATTCCACGTTTTTCGAGGCACATATAAAAAATAACAAAAAGAGCTTAAAATATTAAATTTGAATTGTTACGACTTGGTACGATAAAAATGTGGAATCGTACAACGTTGTAACAATTCAATGATGGCTGACAGTTCTGTTGCATTTGTGTGATAGAATGCTTGAAGATGCCGAAAGGCGAAACCCTGGTCGTTAGTGATAAAATATGTGTTTATTATGATAAAACACAAAGTTTTAACGATTCAAATTAGATATTGAAATTCCATCAAGCACCCTCATTCGATATCATGAATTAATTAAATCTCATTTGTTGAAATAATCGTTTCATTAAAGAAAATCTCTATCTCTATTTAATATGCTCAAACTCACAAATTGTATTGGATAGAAAGATCTATCTACCAAAACTGGTCATTCGGGATAATATTTGAGACGGAACCATAATATTTAATCGATAGATCGAGGAAATCGATAAATCGGGGAACGATTAATGTGGAATTACATAATATTGTATTATATTTATGGGTGTATAGAGGGACTATAAAAAGTGAACGATCCATCCGGGAAAACGTATTTTGTGAGAACGGTTGATCGGTGTTCCACTGTACACCCAGTCCTTTTTTTACGCGATACATTGGTTCCAAAAAAAGGCGCGTAAAAAAATGATTTCCCGCAATTGCATTATATTTCTTTACACACCCTAAAACATAAATTCGCATAATATCCGATACACTTCCTAACATTTGGCAATTGTATGTGTATTTAAAAAAATGGAATGCTTTACAAAATTAAGTTTTAAAAATACACATATTTTTTTTATTTAAAAAATAATGAAACGTAAATGTCTTCTTTAAAACAAATTTGGGGAAAAAATTACGTAAAAACGAGTGAAGCGCGTAAAAAAATGTAGCGGTGCCTTCCGAAAAAATCGCATATAATCGAATTCGCTTAAAAATCACTGGGTGTAAGTCTAAACGTATCGCAAATACGAAATAAGGGTTTCTAAATTTGCCCGAATTAGAAAAAATACGACAATATTAGAATGAATTAATTTAGATGTTGTGCATTAAAAAATTGCAAAATGTTTTATTTTGGTGACTTGCTCTAGGCAAAGTTAGGATGGCTGGGAAAGTAGCAGAAATTTACGATATACAATGTTTTCTATGTTTGTTGACTAAGAAATTAAGACTGTGGAGTCGTTAAAAAACATGTTTCTGTCTCAGACTAAAAGAAGTTTAATTTTGTCAGTTTTTTCCCCTACTTTACTTTTCCTATTTATATATGCATTGAATTAAATATCAACCAACCAATCCAGCAAAGTGTTCATTGAAATATTTTCGCCTTAATAAAATCGTCTAATCAAAAAAAGTTGTAGTCAGTTCCAACTCTGACTCTGGCATACACGAATTTTCGTATCTCATTACTTATTCATTACAAAACAAATGAAATTAAATAACGCCAATAGCGTCAAAAATGTATTCGCGGCCCAAGAAAACGTCATCAATCATTGGCAATTTAGTCTCTGTGAAATGGAGAGAAGTCGAAATAGCTATCAATTATATACCTTATACATTTTGTGGTGTTGAAAATTACGGAGCTTAGAAATGTATAAAACCATTATTAAAAATCAATTATTAGTAAATATTTTTTTAACTATTGTAGAACAACTGACTCGCCACCATTCAACTTACATATTTATTTACAGATTTTCTTCTCTAAGCTATAGTAATTAAATCTAAATTAAAAGTATTATGTCAGTTAGTATTTGTTTGATTCTGATCTCCTGTTTACGTCAAGTTAAATGGAAACAGTAACATCATACTTTTACGTCATAATTAGATTCAATTATTAACTGAGTAATGGAAAAATGTTTTTTTTTTAAACTATGATATTTTCACAATATATGTATGATAAGAGAGGTCGTTAGCATTTTATTTGTAAACTATCTTACTTCACAGATATATATTGTATGAATACCTGTAAATTATTTTCTTAGTTTCTAAGCCATTGGTTTCATATACTTGTTAAATTATAACTCTTTTTTTTATTAGCCTAGTTTTTTTAAGTTGATAATGCTCGAGAAGAGCGAAACGGTCAACAAACTAAACATTTTTTTTGACAGTTAACACCTTATAAATGATAGCGATAGTCTGAAGTCTGAATAATAATAGTAAATTATAATTGCTACAACTTTGTACGATTCCTCATGTTTTGTCACTAACGACCCGGGTTTCGGCTTTCAAGATCTTCAGTCATTCTATCACACGGATGCAACAGATCTGACGAAAGGCGAAACCCAGGTCGTGAGGGACAAAACACGTGGAATCGTACAAAGTTGTAACAATTCAAATTTGATATTGAAATTCCATCAAGCACCTTCAGTCGATGTCATAAATTATATTAATAATAGTGAAATAACATTGTATTCAAGAAATATCTCGTTTTTAAATGTAACCATATTTTTTATCATTAGAACCGATAATAATCATATTGAAATAATAAAACACAATGTATTTAAAGTTGATAATATTCGCGATGAACGAAACCGGTCCTAATCTGAATAATACAAAATTGTGAAAATAGCACTAAACATTGTGTTTTAGTAATTGTAATACCATGAAACAAATGAAATTAAATAACGCCAATAGCGTCAAAAATGTATTCGCGGCCCAAGAAAACGTCATCAATCATTGGCAATTTAGTTGGTGAGATTTTAAGGAAGAGGCCCACGAAGAATGGAAGTGGAAGAATGACTACAGCATCAATCAATTGAGGTCGGCCCATAAAAAGTCCGAGGCTTGTCAATTAAGCAACATGTTGCACAATTTGTCAATCAAATGCCATCTTCACTGTAACAACTTACATATGACGAAATGCGGTGACCATCATTCCAAAAAACAAGATTATTATCAACAACGATAAATGAATACAATCACATTGCATCAAATAGAATAGTATTAATTATAATTTTATGTCTTTTTTGATTTGTTTGTGTGTTCATCCAATAAAAATCATTTCAATGATGTATTTATTTATAAATATGTGTTTTGTGGGATTTCAATATCATATTTCTTTGGAAACTTTGTACATTTTCACATGAATTGTCTCTCACGACCTGGGTATCGCCTTTTGGCATCTTCAGGCATCCTACTTACTACATGGATGCTATAGATAGAAAAAAAAAACTAAAAAGAAAAGTGAGTTCAAGCATTTTCATGTGTTACGGCGATCGTGTATTTCAAGTAAAAAATAATTTAAAAATTAACGAATACAAAAAAGAAAATGTCTAAAAATGAAACCCGGGTATTAAGTGGCAAGACATGTGAAAAATTACAATGTTTAATTCGTTATATTAATATGCCAACGACCATACCACGTTGTAAACACCGGCTCTCGTGCGATCACCGAAGTTAAGCAACATTGGGCGCGGATAGTGCTTGGATGGGTGACCGCTCGGGAACACCGAGTGCCGTGTTCTCTTGGCTATGGGAAGGAAAACCCAGACAGAAAACCGAACACCAACCCGCGCGGGGCAGCGTGGTGTTGCTATGTCCAAACCCCCCCCTGAAAAACAGGGGGAGGCCTTCATCCAGCAGTGGATCGACCCCGGCTGATGATGATGATGATGATGATTAATATGTAAAGATGTATATGGCCTTAAAAATCTTTTTTGTGATATAATATGAGACATAATTGAGTAACATTTCTCGGACGTTCGGCAAATCTCTCATCGTCTCATGGGGTAAATTTTCAGCCTAAGTCATTTAATGGGCTTAGGTCAACTGGATGATTTTTAAAATAAAATTTAAAAAAAATCGTTGTGTAATGAGTTTTGATATCCATACGTTTTTTATATTTATATAAATACAATTATTTACTTTATTGACAACGTTTAATTTTGGGAATTCGGCTGGAACTTGTCATTCTTTCATTGAACGCTTTATTTTTAGTAGACGTGAGTAATTATTCAATACAGTCCTAAAAATATATTTATTATAATTAATTGATTAATATTAATTAAATATTCCAGAAAAAGATACAAATGTTCCTCAATTTTCTGCAACAGTTAAAAATAAATATTTTCGTTCGTAATATATATTTTTAAAGCGTGGTCGCCCGACACAAAATATGGAAGAAGTTTTAAGCGGAGGTTACCCAACGGCGCGGACACTCGTAAAAACGGAACACGGCCCCGGGCGATGACAGATCGTTGTCATCCTCTCCTCAGTGAAGATAATTATTTACATGTAATACTGGGCAGTAAATAAACATACGCATGATTGATATTTAGACGAGACGCCTCTGGACATGAAGAGCAAAGCAATTAGACGAAATGTACGTGTGCACACGCTTTTGTTTCTCCAAAAATAGAACTCAGTTTTTTTTCATTTATTATTATTTCATTAGGGAATGACACCATGAGAATCATCATTCTTAAGGTGTTAACTAGTTCCCTGCTGAGCATTTTAAAGGATATTCCAACGCCTAGACTTCAAAAATTTATTGAATAATATTGGTTTGAAACAATCTTATTGAGTTTGTCAGGACAATTCAAGCAATGCATTAACTCAAAAATTAGCAAGTACAAGAAGGTTTAAACCAATGTTAATTCATATATTTTCGGGTATCAACTATCAACACAGTAAAATCAGCCGTCTCAGCGGTTGAGACGATAGCAAACAGAGGGTTAATTGTCACTTCTCGGAGGAATGGTATTACAATTACTAAAACACAATGTTTAGTGCTATTTTCACAATTTTGTTTATTCAGATTAGGACCGGTTTCGTTCATCGCGAATATTATCAACTTTAAATACATTGTGTTTTATTATTTCAATATGATTATAAATCGGTTCTAATGATAAAAAATATGGTTACATTTAAAAACGAGATATTTCTTGAATACAATGTTATTTCACTATTATTAATACAATTTATGACATCGACTGAAGGTGCTTGATGGAATTTCAATATCAAATTTGAATTGTTACAACTTTGTACGATTCCACGTGTTTTGTCACTCACGAACCGGGTTTCGCCTTTCGTCAGATCTGTTGCATCCGTGTGATAGAATGACTGAAGATCTTGAAAGCCGAAACCCGGGTCGTTAGTGACAAAACATGAGGAACCGTACAAAGTTGTAGCAATTATAATTTACTATTATTATGCTTAACACGTGTTTTGATTCTTTAACATCTTCAGACTATCGCTAGCATTTTTAAGGTGTTAACTGTCAAAAAAAATGTTTAGTTTGTTGACCGTTTCGCTCTTCTCGAGCATTATCAACTTAAAAAAACTAGGCTATTAATAAAAGAGTTATAATTTAACAAGTATATGAAACCAATGGCTTAGAAACTAAGAAAATAATTTACGGGTATTCATACAATATATATCTGTGAAGTAAGATAGTTTACAAATAAAATGCTAATGACCAATGAATGCTATGAAATAATGTAATAAAAATTACATTTTTCCATTACTCAGTTAAGAATTGAATCTAATTATGAAGTAAAAGTATGATGTTACTGTTTCCATTGAACTTGACGTAAACAGGAGATCAGAATCAAACAAATACTAACTGACATAACACTTTTAATTTAGATTTAATTACTACAGCTTACTTCTGTTCTGACATCCTAGTTTTATATTGTGATAGTAAATTCTTAAATGCGGCAAATTGATTTTAGGCATTTCTCGAATTGAGAGTTTATCTGTCTGGGCGAACTAATTTTTGTCATAAAAATCTGTATAACACCGATATAATTGATGTATTTTTTATTATTTAAATGAATATCTTTATTAGCTATCAATAAGTAGTTATAGTTTCCATATATGATGAAATAATAATAAGGAAATGAAAAATACGAAGATGGCTTTACGTCCGTACTATTCAAAATGTAAAAATCTCTAAAAAGCGTGCTTCATGGTGTTCCGATAGCTTTTAATAATAATAAAAAAAACCTATCGATATTATCGTTGCCATGCTTTCAGATCAACTTGCTATTGCATGCCAATGCGTAGGACGGTATTTGTTACAAAACCGCGCATTCTCTGACATAGATAATAATTCTCACCAGCCAGGATAAAGAATGAAAGGAAAAAACCTTTCGCAAGGTGTAACAACTGACGTCCAGTAGCGTGCACGCCATAAACCTGATATTGGCGAACAGTTGGATTAAATTGAATGAAATTCTCAGGGGTATACATGGTCGGCGGGTAGTCTAGGTTCCAAAATTGTCTAGGATCTTAAAAATGCTTTATTTAGTTATATTTTATATAAAACGTTATCATTAGATATCTTCGCTATATTTATTATATAATTGTAAACGTTACCTTCCGTTCGACTGACGGTACTTAATGGAATTTCAATATTAAATTTGAATCGTTGAAACTTAGTGCAATTCCACATGCTTTGTTACTAACGATCAGAGTTTCGTCTTTCGGCATTTTCATGCATCCTATCAAAGATTCAATTTTTATAACGAAACCATTCGGAATTCCACATGATATATTGTCTAACGGTCTGATTGCTAACGTTTCAACTCTTGAGACGGTCGATTTTAGTATTTGGCAGTTTTTGTGAAGGAATTAATTTTATATCGTCAGTTCTGCTGCATCCGTGTGATGGAACGTCTGTAGATGCCGAAAAGTGAAACCGTTTTATAAATTAACTTTTAATTCGGAAACTACGTTTGTCAAGAATGTAACTAAATATATATTGGTTTAATTAAGACATTGATCTTTTTTTGATGCTATGTTTTATAAGGGAAAAATGAGTTCTTTCACGAATGATTTGACGTCTTTTATCAATTCTCAACACGTTGTAATAAGCAGTCTTAATAGTTAGTAATACATCTTGTGAAATTCCCAAAGTTTTCTTGTAAAAATTTCATTGTTGAAACGTTGATATAATGCCTGAAGATTCCGAAAGGCGAAACCTTAACTGTTAGTGACAAAGCGTGTTGAATCGTACAAGGAATCAATAATTCAAATTTGACTATATTTTGTTTCTAGTGGTTAACGAAAATTGGCCCTATTTGACATCCAGATATTTTATTATTTCTTAAATTCGACGCCACTGTCATCTGCTTACTACAGTCAGGTCAATCGCTTTTTACCGTGTCGTGTTTTCATTCGGATGGCGACACCAACTTGCGCGTCTGGTCGAACTCTTCCGATATTGCGTACACGTTTTATTTCTAGTTGGGCAACACCACCGCGCGAAAAGTATGTCGATTTCTGCCGATTATGCCATTTTGTATTTAGTAACGGTTGGATCCGTATACTGGATTCGATCACAGCCGATCGACTATAACGTGTTTTTATTATTTTTAGATAACATCACTATTTCGAGATGATTTTGTGACAGCATTCAAAATGACATTTTCGCGCGGTGAAGCGAGCGCAGGGGCTCTACAACTCTTTTACTTTGCGGCACCCTTAAACCTATTCCACATGAACATCAATTGTTTTGGCGCTTAACTATTCCCCAGCGAGTTCTGATTACAGTGTATAAGGACTATGAGTCCTTAAACATTGAGTACCTCAAATTTTTTTCGAATAATGTTTGTGTCAAACAGTCTAATTGAATTTAAATTGTTGAAACTACATACGATATTTTAAATAATAAAAACACATTTTATAGTACGTATTTCCACAATATATTTTTTGATGAGCTACTAAAATACTAAAACAAGTACTAAAAATGTATTTTTTAAAATATCATGCCTTTCCATCAAGAAGTGACAGTTAACACATAAAAAGTGACTTCGTACGATACTACATGTTTTGACAATAACGATCCGAGTTTCGCCTTTCAGCATCTTCAGGCATTCTATCATATGTATGCAACAGAACTGTCAATGCTTTCATTTTATTAATTATTATTTCACTTGGCATACTAAAAGAAAAAGCTCTTTTATTATACATAAAAAATAAAACGCTTGAATAACTGAGCCGATATATATTGTCCTCTTCTTCTTAAAACAAAATTAAAACTACGTACAATTTTAAATGCTTTGTCAAATGATCCGGGTATCATCTTTCGGTATCTTCAGGCATTCTATCAAGTGGATCTAAAAGAACTTATAATCAGTATACATCATTTACACAAAAGAGGACATACAAGATAGACTCTAGAAAGATAAATATATAGTAATAATTAGAATATTGATTCAATTATAATGCAATTCAATTTGAAAAAAAACAAATCGTACAACCAGTGTAGCCCAATGACTTTGTGATGAGAGGTTTTTACAATAATCAATCACCATTAAAATTCAATTGACTAATATAATCCTTCGATATATTATATAATACTTATCAAATTTTAAATGGGTGGGTTATGGTGGAATTAAATATCAGACGACTTATAGTAAAAATGATCTTTTTTAGATTTTTGACTAAATTAACTATTTTAACGTATGCCAAAAATAAGGGATAATAAGGAAGGTTTAATTGCTCGTTTAATATAGACAATGAACTTGATTGGGATCTGATAATTTCGATTATTTCTTGATAAAACTGTTTATGATTCCTCATGCTATGACATGACAGTACGCCTGAATCTGCCGAAAGTTGAAACCTGGGTTGTGAGTATCAAAACTTGTGAAATTGTCCATAGTTTTAACAATGCAATTTAATAACTATTTGGTTTTATAGGTGTATTTCCCGCCAAGGTATTTTGGAAACTTATTTTTTTAAAGACTATTTGTTTTAGATTTCAAGTATAGGTTTTTGTTCATTTTACAAACCATTATTTATCACAATAAAATTCTTTCTTTCAATCTCATGAATTGATCGATGTGCCTTACAAATTAAAACAACACTGCATAAAAATAAAGCGAAAGAAAAAGGTCTGATGAAGGCGTAAGCTGAAATAGTTTTCTACTATATATCTTTACTACTATAACTTTTATAAAAATAAAATACAATGCTATTTTACCTCCATGCTCAAAATAAATAGTTTTCAAGTATAATCAGTAAATCTTTTTAATTCTAGATTTTTTCAATGAAGTAACAAAAAATTAATTGGATTACCATATAACTGTAATCAACTGATATCATCATCGTATTCAGTTGATATTACATATGATTAGTGAAACCGGTTCTAATAATAGTGTAAAATTGTCGAAATAGTACGTATTGTATTTAGTTATTTAAACTAATTCAAATAAAGACGTCACTTTTTGTAGATGCATGCTTGTTTTTCTCATACGTAAAATTTTATTTGTGTGTTATTAATTCCCACAATTATTTAAATAAATAAATTCGCATTGATTTTCCGCCAGTGTGGCCGCCGCTTTACGATCGCGCCGCTGGCGAATTGTGTAATGTGACGTAATAGCACGTAATGTAGCGCTCTCTCTTTCTAATTACGGCATAATGCGATGAAACAAAAAGAGATGACCTACTTTCGCAGACCGGTTCTGCCGAGGAAGTAAAAGTACCACTTGAATATGTATGGAAAACGTACCGAGGCAACTATACCAACTTGTTTGTATGGGAAACGTGCATGAATATAATTGTGATGTAACAATGTGCGTGAATGCAGTAGTAGGCTATTTTTTAAATATCGAATCAATCACTTATCGAATGGAATGATTTCGCGATTTAGGCTCTATGGTCTCTACTATAAGAATGATTTTTCTTTATTTGAGATACAGACATAACAAAAAAATACATATTATATTACCTTAACACTTTTGCAACGTAAAAAACAATTGACATTCGGTAAACATTACAAATTAGCAAGAAAGTTAACCGAGAACAGTACATAAAAAAAAAATTACATGAACATTCCCGCTCACATAGAATATTTCTACACGTGAAGCAAAATTTACTATTAAACACGGTTAAAGCTCAAACTAGTGGCATCACCATTGGCAGCTTAATGATCAGAGTCGTTTTAATTTTTGAATTACAAACTAGTAGATATTTAAATTCGAATTGTTACAACTATGCACGATTCCACATGTTTTGTCACCAACGACCCGGGTTTCGCCTTTGCGCATCTTCAGCCCTGTTGTCCAGTGTCAGTTCTGTTGCATCCGTGTGATAGAATGCCTGAAGATGCCGAAAGGCGAAACCCGGGTCGTAAGTGACAAAACATATGGAATCGTACAAAGTTGTAACAACTCAAATTTTATATTGAAATTCCATCAAGCACCTTCAGTTGATATCATAAATTAGTAGATGTTTGTTTGAAAGAGGTCTGTAACGTTTAATTTGTAAAATGTTTATTATTATTATTTTCGTAGATCTTTAACCAATGGTTTTGTTTACCTAATTATTATTAACTATCGACACATATTAATGACCCTATTTTAGTTAATGCTAGCGATGAATAAAACCGGTTCTGACCAGGATAATGCATAATTGTGGAAAGAATAATCAACATGGAGTTTTGTTATTTAAATAATTTACTTTTCCACCGAAAAGTGTCAGTGAACACCTTTAAAGGGATATTGGAGATTCACATTACAATCTCTAAATAAGTCAACATTACTATAGCGTACTCTCCAATAGCGAATTCGCCTACATCGAATTTTCTACAAAAACGTAAGATTTTCACGGTCAAATTAAAATTTTAAATTAAAACAAACTTATTATATATCAGTTGATAATGCTCGATACCAGCGAAAACGGTCCTGATCATAAAATATATTGTGAAAATAAGTACAAAACAATGTGTCTTGATTATTTAAAATATCTTGCATTACCACCAAAAAGTGAGAGAAAACACCTTAAAAGTGAGACTAAATATAGACTAGTATAGAATAGAAAGTAAAAGAATTTTGATCAATTTATAAAATATGATTGGAAAAACCTAACCTCAAATTTTGTTTGTGTGCCTGACCTCCTATAAGGAACACTTCTATAGCGTAGTCCCTATCTCTACGCTATAGAAGGGTTGAGTATATATAATATGATTTCATTCTTTAATACGTAATGCGTATATGTATAGAAATTTGGCAAATAATGATGTACATATTAAGATTTAAGCACTTGATTGTGCCGTCAAATGTTAGGTGACGAAAACCGATGAACTATTTTCGCGAAAATATAATATATACTCAAAATATATTTAATATAACTGGACTACTGGGTGAGAGATTGATTTATGAATAAATAATACGTGTTTCGTTAGGAAATAAACTGGTATATTGCAAAGTTGCTTATTTCCTTGTTGTGTCCATACATTGGGTCATACATTCATACTCACAGTAAGGCATTTCATATCAAAAAGTCAAATATAACGTGTTGAAAGTCATTTTGTTATGTCGATACAGAATTGCCAATAATTATTTGTAGACATTCTCGAAGCTTATCTTCCAAAGTCAGTTTAATAATTTCAGTAGCGGGAAATAATGGAAGAGATATTTTAAAAAGTTTCTTAGCATAATATCTTACTAGCTAGGGTCTCTGAAGTCTCGGGGATTTTCGATTTCCGGGACTCGAGACGCGAATTTTGAAACATGTCGATATTTCCAGGAATTTGAGTATTTTATATTAATTTTCATTTGAATCATGGGAATCAAATGTTAGTTTAAGCATAGTTCTGATGATGGTGTGACCCGAAATAGCTATCAACTATATTTAAAAAAAAAAAAAAATTGTCGAACTAAAATACATTGCTATTTTTTTTAACCGTGTTATAATGGAGTTCTACCAAGTGAATGCCAATTCAATCAATAAATACAAGGATATTTTTACGTTTAGATGACAAAACAATTCATTGTTAAAATTGCCGTTTTAATTCTATTATTTATTTATTATTAACTATTTACTATTTGGGGAAGAAGCGGTATGCTGGAAACATTTGCGAGAGTGTACTCAAAAAATTTGTAAAGTTTCATATCGATCGGATGAATGGTGTAGTAATGCGTAAAGGACAAACACACACATACATTGATTTTTTTGTATATTATAATATATATAGAAAACATTGGGTTCGATAATAATTTCATACTGGTACGCCTTTGTTTATATTAATTCTCACATTCACCTGTGGCAATTTTCTTTGAAATGTGTTATGAAATTATAAACATTGGTAACATCTTATTTATGTATATTGATATGCACGCTGATAGTTGAATGATAATCTTAAGACAGGCTTTGCAAAACGACACCATTTTGCGATGAGAAATAAAGCGCCTGAAGGTAAGTGTGATGGCAGTTTCATACAACTGAGGAAACAAGCACTGCCTTTAAGTCGATAAAAGCTCTAGAAAACAGCTTTATACACTGATCACATGTAAAGACCAATTAAAATATTGAATCTATCATATTGCGGTAAATATATTAGAAAATTTCTAGAGAAAAATTATAAAAAGATTGCTTGATAGAATTTCAATATCGAATTTGAATTTGAATTGGTAAACTTTCAACGATTTCACATGTTTTGAACTAACGACTTGTGTTTCGTCTTTCAGAATTTTCAAGCATCCTATCGCACGCATGCAACAGAAGTTTCAGTTGAAAGGATAATTAAATTTTTGAATATAATCGATGCCAAATATTTTATGTTATTTCTGTTGTATCGTTTGATAGAATGCCCGATGGAATTTCAATATCAAATTTGAATTATTACAACTTTGTACGATTCCACGTGTTTTGTCACTGACGACCCGGGTTTCGCCTTTCGGCATCTTCAGGCACTCTATCACACAAATGCAACAGAACTGACGCACAAAAGCGTTTAGCATCGTCTATACATAGACCCCAAGGCAAGAACTAAATGGCAGCTAAAACATATTCAATAATATAAATCTAATAATAATTAACAAAACTGCCTGTGATAATTTTCATTACGATTAATCTAGTTAATGAGTGATTCTTGAAAGGGCTTTACAAATACATAACAAATAATAATATTTCAAAAAATTATTCAGTAGTTTTGTATAAAATTTACCTTTATCATGAATGTTTTGTCACAGTTTACTATGTTATATTTTTAAGTGTCAGCGTCAAGTTTTCAGCGCAATGTAATTCATCAGATGTATTTCCTGTTGAGATGTTGGCAGTCATAAGGTTAACCAAATTGTGGTAAATAGTTTGATTTTTGAAAATGTTTCTCAAAAGTGCATCGAACGCTATTTGATAACTCCATCGCAATTCATCTGATGTTTCAGAGAATCAAAATTTTGCAGTATTGCAATTTCTTTATACAGTAATGTAATAAAATTTAATAACATTAACATTTCGAGGTGCTAAGATGATGTCTGACATCGTTTATTATTTGATTCGATATTTCGCAAAACTTCACAATTTCTCGGAGCTGGTTGGGCAACCCAACCCGGTCGGTGGACTCGGCTGGTCAGGTGAAAAAAGGCAAAACAACTTTTATGAATGGCTATCATCTTGTCATCGTTTTGTTCTGTGAGATAATTCGATTACACAACCCCGTCATGCCCGCAATGCCCCGATGTCTGCGCGAAGTTGATTTTAGGCTTGTGACACACTTGCTTAATTTGACACAGTTATGACATTGCAAACTTATCACTTATGGAAAGAGGTAATACATACACTCAATTACGGTACAAACTTTTTCTTATCGACAATCCACAGTCAAACAGCAGGCAATATTTTTAATCGCATAATGAAAGCACAATATATTGCAGTGTTTCACTATTTTTTTTTGCGAAACCGGTCCTGATCAAAAAATATACTGTGGAAATTTTGTTACTTAAAATATCATGCCTTTCCATCAAGAAGTGACAGTTAACACCTTAAAAGTGACTTAATTAATCAATTATCTTATAGCATTAGGAATCGCTCTTCAAATATTATAAAAAAATTTGATGGTATATAACGAAAATTAATAACAGTTATTTTTAATTGGTTGTGACACGTCCTCTTCCACTTTGAAAATCGTCAAGTACAACAACAAAGTAATTAGTCTTAAAATTAAATTAAAACTCAATTTCTACAAAGTCACCAGTGACTTTTAACATGTCATTAGTGGACTTTCAGTCGATCGTGAGAGGGGGGGGGGGGTTTGTCAAAAAACATGAATTAATCATTTGCCGAGCTGACCTTTATATAAAATAAAGACGAAAAAACTACAAACAGGCAAAAATATATATATAATAATATATATTTACATCAATTAGTTTTTTTATAATATGTGATTACTTTAAAAAAATATTTACTGCAAATAAATAAAAATATTTTTTTTTGTTATGAGTCATTTGAGAAGGATATATCCAATATTTATTTTTGAATTATAAAGTCATTTTATTATTAAAAAATGAAATAATTTATCGTTTCTACATTTTAACAACAAAACAATAAAATTTTGTACTTTTTACACAAAATTATATTATTCAATTCACAGCCTGTTTGCTAAGCGCGATCATTATCAATTAATATAATAAAAATTGAAGCAAAGATGGATATACCATTTCTTCGACAGTTCCTAACAAAATTATGTTAAATTTGAAATGAGTTTCAAAATGAGGTGATTATAAAAATTTTCTGTTGGATATCAGTGGAAACCATATCTGAAGAAATCATGTCAAATGAATTTTATTTTATTTATTTAATTAGTAATTTAGTATGGGAAATTAAATAAATAAATAAAACACATAAAAAAAACGTTAGCAAAGAATTCAATCAAGCCAGTTCATATAGAATCTACTTGAATACATTAACAATAGTATTCGCCTCAACTCACTCTCGTCCACATGAAATATGTCGACATCCGAAGGAGTACTGTTGAACGCTGATAATTTTCTTACCAGTGGCATTCCCATTGGCAGGCTGGTACTATATTTTGGAAGAACAAACAATTCGTGTTATGCACGATTATAATAAATTCGATTCGAATAAACATACGACATCAAAAAAAGAATTAAATTTACTCCCATATTCTTCGAAGCGTCAAATATAGGAATAAGTATTCAATGTTCAAAGTAAAAGTATATTCTTGTGCATGTAAGTTTGAGAATTTCAGGATTTTTTACTTGGCCCCGTGAAATAGCTATATTGGTAATGTTTTACGATTTTTTCTACAGTATGTTCACAATAATGTGACTTTTCCGCAGCGAAGAGCTCCGCCTTGTTTACTGATCATTCCAAAACGGATGTTATTAGTATTTTTGCAGAGAAATACAAAGTGTGGCAAACTCAGCAACATTCCTGTACACTGTGACGTCAAAATAGACCGGAAACTTCGTTCCAGCAGGAAGTATTGCCGGAGAGGGAAGGCAATAGGCGGGAGCGGGGCAGTGTTCCATTTCCGGCTGGAACAGCGGAAGTCCCGACCGGTGGCGCCAGGAACCGGAAAACAGAAATGTAAAGTGGCGGCGGAGGAGGAAAAGCTCCGAGGCTTTCTTCTCCAGCGTCGCGACGTCGTTAAGATTTTTTTGTATCAACCTATATAAAGCCAGCTAATTGTGTATTTTGAGTTCGATAAAATTTTCAGAAAAATTAAATATGAATTGCTACATCTTTGTTCATTTCCACGTGTTTTATCACTAATAATCTAGGTTTTGCTTTTTGACACCATCAGACATTAAATCACACGCATGCGACAGAACTGACAGTTCATCAGTTCAAGCATTAAATAAAATAAATCTTAAATATAATACAAATGCCATGATTTATGATATCGACTAAATGTGCTTGGAATTCCAATATAAATGTTGAATTGTTGAAACTTTTTATGTTTCCACATGTTTTGTCATAGTATTTTTTATTTATAATTACAAAACTGTTTTTATACTTACGACGTTACAGTCAAACAATGACCTTAATTTACACGTAAAATCAATTTTTTTGTTATATTTTCCTTTAATTCTGTTGCATCTGTGTGATACGAGTGGCTGAAGATATTGAAAGGCGAAACCCGGGACGTTAGTAACAAAACATCTGATTCGTACAATGTTTCAAAAAATCAAATTTGATGTTCAAATTCCATCAAGCAGCTTCAATCGATATTATAAAATATATTTTTACAGAACATAAAATAACTAAGTTTCATACAAAGCGGGATTCATTAATTCTTTGAACAAAAAAGTCATAATAAATAATAAAAACACATATTTTAGTATAACGTAACAATTTATTTTATGATCAGGACCGGTTTCAATTATCACTCATTATCAACTAATGATAATATTCAGTATCGACTACTTCAAAAATTTTGTTAATATTGCTCGTGTTGGACAATTTTTTAGGGTTTGTCACTACAAATCAGGCTCGATGTAATGAACTAGCTTGTACGAGAAAACGTAACAACATTAACAATAGTATATAATTTCAGTATCATCAAGCAACACATCACAACAATTAAGAACGTGAACAGTTATAAGGTTAAATGACATAAATAAAAAAAAACGTATTTGTTTTGCTAGGTCTGAAACGTGGAACATTCGGTTCAAGGATTGTGAGATTGTTTTGATTTAAAATTTCTCATACTACCAATATTTTAAACGAGTAATATAAATCAATAAAATGGCCTATTTATAAGCCTTTTGGAAAAGCTGTCTCTGGGCGTTCGACTAGAATATTTTCCCTTATACAACGCTAAGTTTTTCTTTTGCCCTGTGGCCACTGTAAGCAAAGAAGGCCGGAAGTTACGCAAACGACCTCGCAATAAGAAAGAAACAAAAGTAAACAGATATGTTTAATCGATGGTTTTGTTCTACAACAACTTTTATTCGCAGATCGTTCGAAACGAAATAGAAATGCAATGAAAATAACATTCAATGAGAAAAGCATCGTTGGACCTTTCAGTTTTGGGAATGAGGATGGGTTTTAAACGCATTATCTTTGCTAAGGCTTCTGTCCATTGTATTTAAGCGAATCATTTGACGAAATCATAAGTCCACAATCGTGATAAAAATTGAACGCATTTGTTTACAACACATCTATAATCAATACAGTAAAACCACCATTTGTCACATTAATGTTGGGACTCTCATAAAAAATTATGCATTTTGTTTTTTTTCTGCAAAACATGTTTTATAATCACTGGTCCTTTGGCTTCCAGAAAAAATATGCGTCTGTACCTAGCACGCCAGTTATAACTTGTAACAAAACAAAGTGAATTTTGGATGTTTTTTTTTAAATTTCATATACAGAAATAATTAATAAACTCACCAATTGTTTATTCTTATATCATAAAAAGCAGGTATCTTGAAGAATTTTGAAGAAAATTGATTTTGGTAACCCTGACAATATTGATATCTGTCAAGTGACAGCGAAAAATCGATGTAGAAATCCTTTATAGTTATGATAAGATGTTTTTAAACCTTTCTCATATAATATATATCAGTGTGTGTCCTGTAGATTAATCATTTTAATTTATTGATTGAATTGGCATTTGCTTGGTAAAACACCTTTATAACACGGTGAAAAAATAGCAATGTATTTAAGTTCTAATTTTTTTTTATAAGAGATTTCTGACGATGGTTGAGCCGAAATAGCTATCAACTAATCTTTTAAAAAAATAGTAGAACTAAAATACATTGCTATTTTTTCACCATGTTAATCATTTTAATAGAAGGAATATTCTTGGAGGAAAATACATTTAAAGATAATTTATGATATCGACTGAAGGTGCTTGATGGAACTTCAATATTAAATTTGAATTGTTACAACTTTGTACGACTCCATATGTCTTATCACAAACGACCCGGGTTTCGCCCTTCGGCATCTTCAGTCAGTTCTGTTGCATCCGTGCAATGGAATACCTGAAGATGCCGAAGAGCGAAACCCGGGTCGTTTGTGATAAGACATATGGAATCGTACAAAGTTGTAACAATTCAAATTTAACATTCAAAGATATTGACGAGATATCTCGTCTAAGGCAGACATCCGGTTAAATTATATGTTTAAAGGATTGAGTATGGTTGGCGATTAACGTAACTCAATTTAAAATAATATGTAATAAATCTTTTGATTTCCTGTATGGATTGCTAATGAAGATTGGTAACGTAATATACACAGGAAGTTAAATATCGCCGGGTTACCCAATCGCCAAAGCTCCGCTCCGCAAAAGCCTTTTCGCAAGTGGGTTACGGCAGAATTTATTATTTCCGAAACGAAAGTGGGAAAGTGTGCCAATCGAGAGGTGAACATGGTATCGCGCATGTGTCGGTTAAGTGAACCGGTGTCGGTCAGTTGGGGCGCAGTGCGGTTTGCAATGCAACATGTCTTGGCTCGAGTCTTGACTTCCTCCATTACGAAATTTAGTCGCCAGAGATGGCGGCAGCTCTTGGTTATCTGGTGGCAGTGGTGTGCCAAGGATCTACTTATCCATCAGCAAAAAAAAAAAACGTATACCTCGTCAATAAAAACTTGGGCTCAGCTCAGCTTCTTAATGCATTTTTATCACACTAATCAAAAAAACCTGACGACAGTTGCATCAGTGTGATAGAGAGCGTGACAATACCGAAAGAAGAAACCTAGGTTGTTACGGACAATACACGTGGAATCGTAAAAAGCTTCAATAATAAAAAAAAATATAAATTATGATATCGACCGAAGGTGCTTGATGAAATTTCAATATCAAATTTGAACTGTTACAACTTTGTACGGTTCCACATGCTTTATCTCTAACGCCCCGGGTTACCTCTTTCGGCATCATTTTGTTGTAAAACGCTTTCAAGAATGACTCATTAACAAGATCGTTAATGAAAATTATCACAGGCAATTGTGTTAATTATTATTAGGTTGATATTATTAATTTTGTTTTATTTGCAATTTACTGCTTGCCTTGTGGTAAGTGTTTTCCTGTAATTAAAACCTTTGGTATATAGACGATGCTGACTGTATTTTACGTCAATTGTGTTGCATCCGTGTGATAGGATGCCTGAAGATGCCGAAAGACGAAACCCGGGTTGTTAATGACATGTGGAATCGTAAAATTTTGTATAAATTTCGTATTTAATCACTTGATAATATTTACCATGAGCTAAACCGGTTCTGATCAGTATTTGTGTAAAATTATTGCTTTTCCCGTTTATAAATGACAGTTAAACATATGTAAGTTTATAAACAGCGAAAAGACAGTCATCAATTTTCATAATATAGTTTACCGACTAAATGGGTCATATTGGCGAATGACTTCGTGCTTTGTAAGCGGAAACCCGCAGGTCGTTGTTGCTTTGTTACGCCACTGCTCAAAAGCGATCTCTTACATAATATTCCGGCGTTATTGCGGCCACAATATGGCATGGGAACTTTTATACGCAGTGGCGTCGCAGAGGGGTTTTTTGTATGTAACAGAGACAGGTGTGCAGATAGTATTTATTAGTCACTATGTAAAACGGCAATCAGGTGTACAGGTAAAAAATAGTCATAATATCAGTAGCGCAACACGTGTCGTGAACATATAATTTGATTTATTATGGGCACTCGAAGTAAGCAATAAAAGACAGTAGGCTATCGGCTAACGAACATAATCTGTTGCAAGACTATGTTCGCTATCAATATTGTTCGTTAACCGATTAGCGATCACGTGTATTGGTTGTACAGGTAGAATAAATGGATTAGAAAGACCGTTTTAGTTCGTTATCCGAATATGTGTTCGTTGTCCGAATATAACAATCTTTCCTAATAGTGTTCGCTATCCAATTTATTCGCAGTCCAAACTACCCGTTAACCGATTACTCGCTGTATTTGCTATAATATAAAGTTTAGTCTTGCCTTCAGTCTGCCTGTTTAGTTACGCCTTCGTCAGAACCACAGTTCTGACGAAGGCGTGAGCCGAAATAGCTATCAACTATATCTTATAAGGTTTTGTAGAACTAAAACACATTGCTATTTTTCACCATTTTATAACGGAGTTCTTCCAATTAAATACCAATTCAGTCAATAGATTATTTTTGAAATTGATTATTTTTCTAGAAGCTTTTTCTTTCAGTTTGGTCATAGATCTTTATTTTGATACTCTATTGTCTATCTGTGTGATATTTGAAAAATGTCAGAACAAAATGAATTTTTACACTCAATATTATTTAACTGCGGATTAATTGATTTATATTCAATATTATTTAATTAAGTTAAAAAAATATATACAAAATAGTTTGACCACCGAAAATCAAGATATAGATCTAAAGGATTCATATCTTAAAATAATAAATATTATTTATTCGATAAAAATGGCTTCAGTAGTTCTCACATGAAATTTCACTGTGGCCGCATTATAAACATCAGATGTCCTATGGAAATGTCTCGTGGCCGCACCAAATGTGATTAAAATAGTTTTGATATTTATTTTTTCTATAGCTTATTACACTGAATGATCTTTTACAAGTAGTAGGTAAAATCGACAAAATTAATAAAGCAAGTGTTGTTAATTTTTTACATTGACTTGATTCATGGTCAACATATAGCTTCGACCAAAATTTTGGAACAGTTTTATTTTTAAAACGGTCCTTTATTTAAAGTAAAGTTTTTTCAATCAATTTTAAAATAATAATAACTTTACAAATTCATTTGTAAAACACATTTTTGTTATATCAATATTTACTATAAAACTATTGTTGGCCGCACATGAGAACCTTTTTTGAAGAAGAATTTTTTGAACAATGTTTGAATGTACGCCCATATTTCCAACGAGTTAATTGACCAAAAATGTTCCTTTTCAGACATGTCCCAATTAAACGAAATCTACTTTATTTTAGTACACCACTGCTGTCCTTACAATAAGTCATGGGAATAAATCCTGAATCGTACTGCACTCAGTTACAATTCCAAGTCAGTATTCTGCATAAAAAGTTATGCAACCAACATCAGTATAGTAAGAAGTGATATAAATCTTTTAACTCGCCTCCGGAAGTCGCATTCTATGTCTTCTTACCCAAGTGGTTAACCGGCGGAGGTTAGTATTTCAGATTATTTCAAAGGCTTTTTTGCTCGGATTGTAACTCAATATGAACCAGTTTATGATTTTGATTGAAACTGCTTGATGGAATTTTAATGCCAAATTTGATTTGTTAAAACTTTGTACGAGTCCACATGATTTGTCACTAACGACCCGGGTTTCGCCTTTCGGCATCTTCGGGCATTCTATCACACAATAATAATAACTTTGGTATATAGATACCAAAGGTATTAATTGAAGGATTACACGTACCCCAAAGCTTAAATTAAATGACAACTAAAATTAACACAATTTGCAAATGTATTAATTATTATTTGATCAATATTATTGAATCTATTTTAACTGTCTTTTAGTTCTTGCCTTGGGGTCTGTGTTTTCCTTCAATTAATACTTTTGGTATTTAGACGATGCTAACTGTTTATTGTGCGTCAGCTATGTTGGATCCGTGTAATAGAATGCCCGAAGATGCCGAAAGGCGAAACCCGGGCCGTTAGTGACAAAACACGTGGACTCGTAAAAAGTTTGAACAAATCAAATTTAAATATGAACCACTTAACTATACATATTTTCTAATATTGTCGAGTTCGACATTGACCAACAACACGACTCTGACTATAAAAAAACTATTTTTGTCAATTTTTTTACAAGCTTTCCTATACATGTGCATTATACATATATATACATTAAAGATAAACAAAACAATACGGCAAATTATTCATTGTTAAATATCAATTTTTAAATGAGGGATTTTTATTTGGTGCTTCGCAAAACCAATTTCATACAGCAGTGTGTCGTAAAATATTTATTTTTTGGCTGACTGTTCTAGAGATATTACTATTTTGCTACAGGTTAAATTATATCTAAGAAAGATTTTGTCTATATAAATATATTCTACAGCTTCTTTGACAGCAATATTATTAAAAAAAAAAAATGAAAGTGAGTTTACATGGACTTAGAGAATAGGCGAAACGGTGTCATTGCATTGCAAATTATAATCATTTCCTTTTTAATTCATTGCAGTTTTATATTAGTTAATAAATGATTATGTTGTCTAGTCAGCTTATTGCATCTAGAAACCAAAAACAGGTCGCCCTACGTAATGCGCGATAAAAACTAGGGTTTTCACAGTGGGTAAAACGGTTTACCGGTTTTCCGAGTAATCATGACTGTCATGTCTTAAACACAGCTATTGAAAACCTTTATTGTGTTAATTGTCACTTCTTGTCAATAATAAAAACGCACTTTTAGTTTACAGATTGAAATGGCATTTAATTAGTTGGACTCCATTTTAGCATGGTGACTTTTTTTTAATTTGAAATATTCAGAAATTTTTCCAAAATGAATTTAATGATCAGTTGACAATAATCGTAAAATAAATCGTGGAAATAATATAAAACAAATGTTGAATATTTTTAATAATAAAAACACATTTTTAGTACTTATTTCCACAATATGTTTTTTGATCAGGACCGGTTCCGCTCACCGCGAGCATTATCAACTAATGATCAATGCTTGCGGTGAGCGAAACCGGACCTGACCAAAAAACAGACTGTGGTAATAAATACTAAAAATGTACGAAATAGCTATTAACTATATTTTATAAAAAATTGTGGAACTAAAATACATTGCTAATACTTGCAATAAATAAACTAAAAAATGTGTTTTTATTATTTAAAATATGCCTTTCCATCAAGAAGTGACAGTTGACACTTTAAAAGCGACAAATGTTGAATCCAAAAGATGTAATCTCAAAAAATATATAGACGATGATTGTTTTGAATTCAATAAGAAGATAACGGAAGATACGTTTCAAGTATAAGAAATTAATATAAATTTTGTTAGTGGTGTTTTGTGCACAAAATATACTTTTATTTTTGAAAATGTGTGCCTCGTAAGCAATGAAAACTTTGTGAATATACTGTGCAATTGAGTTGATTTATAATATTCATTGAAATACATATAGAAAAAAAACAAGTATTTTATTATAACTGGTAAATTTTAATTCAATAATCGCTAACGAGTATCATTTGAAATTAATTATTACAATTTGATTAACGTTTGTTTATTCATGGTATTTTCATATTGCTAACATAAAAAAACCGGTATTGGATGTATGTTTTTCATCAACATACCGATAATTTTCAAAGTCGGTACATTTGCAATCCCTACACTCGACTACCTTACTACGCAAATGGGCGTATTGAAAAATGATATAATAAAGATTATGTGTGCAACATTACGTTGTTGATTTGAATAAGCCTGTGAGAGTTGTTTATGAATGACGTTTTGTATAATATTTTATATGTTTGAGTTTCCGGGATACAAACTTTGAGTTTCTTCTCTAACTTAAGCTTTTTTTGTATAATATGTGTGATGAGAAATATCTGAACTTGTTTCTATCATTGAATCGCTATTTTTAATATATAATATATGTTCTACCATATTGTTGGTTTTTTTACAGGGCTGTGTATACGATATGAAAAACACGATTTCGACATCGATTAACAACACAAATTCAGTTAAAAAATTATATTTTGTAGCTTTTTTCTTAACTTTACTATTTATGAGCATTAAATTTAAGATTTATCAACCAATCTGGCAATTGTACATTTAAATATTATTCGAACCCTTTCACGACTTCGACCAAAATACCCTTACTCTACGACCCTGCTTGTTTACTACATTAAATATCATCACATTCCTTGCTAAAACCTCCCCTTACCATCCATTGCCTTGTTTCTGATCATCAGTTGGACAGGTTAAACCTGAGGAGGGTTCAGTACACCTGGATCTTGGTCGTGTAGTCTTTCAGGTTATATTCAAGTCAACCGGTTCATCAATCGCATCGTTCAATCCCTATTTAAACCATTAAATACGAACTTCTGACATGTTCAAAAAATAGCAATATGTTATATAATTCAATAAAATTTATAAGGTATATAATTGGTAGCTATTTCGGCTTATGCCCTCATCAGAACAATAGAATATCAGAATATCCCAGTACAAACAGTACATCCCAAGTAATGGACGTCTTTCCAACATTAAAAAATAAATAAAATCAACGGTCTTTACAGTAACAAAAAAAACATAATTAATAATCCATAAAATACAACATAAAATTCCATTGTTTATCGAAATAATATCACATCGCGAACCACCGGTTGAGAAACTTTGTATTGGATAATCGTATTATCTCATCATCACCATCATCATCGGCCGGGGGCTTTTTTTTCCAGGGGGGTTGTTTGGACATAGCAACACCACGCCGTCCAGGCGGGTTGGTGTTCGGTTTTCTGTCTGGGTTTTCCTTCCCATAGCCAAGAGAACACGGCACGCGGTGTTCCCGAGCGGTCACCCATCCAAGCACTATCCGCGTCCAATGCTGCTTAACTTCGGTGATCGCACGAGAGACGGTGCTTTCAACGTGGTATGGTCGTTGGCAATTACAGTTGTATTATCTATCATCAAGGAAAGACATAAGGAAAATCGTTGATCTGGAGCAATATTCGCTGTATAGCTTCAAATACCATGGCATTAGGTAACACGAGAAATCTGTCGGTTTGTATCTTTATCTAGAGACACATACAAGGCTATATTTACTATCAATAATTATTACACCAAAGTAGGAAGTATTAAAAGGCGAATGCACCATATCATTCAATTATTGCATTCAGTTGCTTCCAAGCGAATCTAATCTCTAGGTACATATTGATTAAAGGTGTGTAATTAACGAAAACCGTTATCAACAGTGCTGTAGTAGGATCTAGGAAAGTATTTATTCACCATACCAAAGCGCGCTTCAATACTTATATAATATTTTCAAAAATATAACATTACACGGTCTCAAATTAACCATAAATTTTAGACGTTATATAAATTAACAAATTGAAACAGAAATACATAAATCTATTAACGATCAAGACCAGTGTTGCTGATCGCAAGCTATATCAATCACTGTTGACGATAGTTGTCGCAATGAGCGAAACCGGTCCTAATTTTCAAATTAAATCGTGGAAATTATACATTTTATTTTATTATATACATATATGGACTTTCTACCAAGAAGTGGCAGTTATCATTTCAAAGTTATTGACTGTCACTTTTTGATGGAAATTTATACATAAAAAAAATAAGGCAGATTTTTTTTAGTAATTATTTCCACAATATATTTTATGATCGGGACCGGTCACGCTTTTATATATATTGTAGTACTTCCAATAAATTGTTTTCTCAATCTTTGAAACTAAGCTTTTGCATACCTGCTATCTTTTACTCAAGATTTGTATAGATAGACTCGATATTAAAAGTGTATGCTATCTGTTTGATAATGCTCGCAATGAGCGAAACCGGACCTTATCATAAAATATAGTGTAGAAATAAGTACTAAACAATGTGTTCTTAATAAGTGGCAATTAACACGATAAAGAAAATGTTTCTTTATTTTTACCTTATTATAAAAGAGCTTTACCAAATGCATGACAACTAAATCAATGAATATTTTGTTACCACACTAGTTGAAGGGTGCGTTGTATCGGGGGAGGTTTGGATTTGAATTATATTATAAAATGAATGAGACATTGTGGAATTGGCAACTGCACCACTGATTTATAATGTTGCCATAATTGTTTGAATTGATTTGCGGTATTGGAATGTTCTGTGCTCTTGCTGTTCGTATAAATTATAATATTACTTGGGTCGAATGTTGCCAGTAGTGTTAAGTCCTGTAAGCTTCAAGGCACAAATGTATTCATATGTCAAAGCCTACGACGATATCGAATCATAGAGAATTTGATTACGTCGTGAAATGCGCACTTAACCGCGCCCGGAAAACTGGTTTACTCACATACCTTGGCAATACTACCGGGTTTCCCACCGTAGGGTAATTTCCCTATGCGTTAATGGAAAAAGCAATAACGTCTGAAATCCGTATTTTTCAAGAACGCTAAATAAATTCTGCGTTTACGAAAGCTGGAATAAAAAATATTGTTTCGAATTGAGTGTATAGCAATGTATAATTCTAACGAGGGCTTAAGCCGAAATAGCTATCAACGATATACCATATAATTTTTGTAGAACTATTTTTTCAATGTCTTACTTACTGACATAGGAAAAAAGTATTTCCCAAAATAAATTTATCGATTGAATTGGCATTTATTTGGTAGAACTTCATTACAAGACGGTGAAAAAATAACAATGGATTTTGTTGAACTAAAAAACATTGCTATTTTTTCAATGTGCTAAAATACTTCTTTTAAAAGGCGTATTACGTATATTTTTTTATGGTCATATTTCACTAAGTTAGTTAGTTATGTTGGTATGCAAGAGCTCGACGATGGGGTCACACTTACGTGCCACTATCTTTAGTCAACTTCCGCTCACTTCCGGAATCACGGTCCGTCAAGGTGCACCAGGCCGAGTCGAAGAATCGTTTCCCACAGCTTTGTACAAGTCAGTAAGGAATACAGATCCGCACCAGAAGAAGACAGTGTTCATTCCCACCAAAATTTATTATAGGTAAAAAAGTATATATTTCCGATGAAATTTACGACTAATTTGTAGGAATTATAATTATATCATGAAATTGCTTATTTATCGAATTCGTATGGCAACACTCTCATTTCTTTGAGCCACCCAAAAACTTAGGTTAGAATAACAGAGACGCTATATTGTCTATGTTTTCGTTAGTAGTATATTTATAGCTATTTTTAAATGTAAATGCTTGGATATTTTAACGCGGTATAAAATAGCAATGTATTTTAGTTCTATAAAATTTGTTAGGTATATAGTTATAGATATTTCGATTTATACTCTAATCAAATTATATCGAATTATAAAAGGCGTAAGCCGTCATAGCTATTAACTATATACCTCACATAAATTTTGTAAAACTAAAATGCATTGCTATTTTGTTACCGTGTTATAATAGAGTTATACAAACTGAATGCCAATTCAATCAATGAAAGAGATTATATTGAAAAAAAAAACAGAATATTTATAAATATTTCCACAATTCTACTTTAAAATCAGGGCTGGCTTCGTTCGTCGAGAACATAAACCTGTTGTCAGTTAATAATGTTCTGATTTATATGGAATTTTTGCAAATCGTTGGAAAGTCAACGAGCGGAACTAATCACAAAAACTTGATGAAGAATGTATCAACGACTATGTTAAGTAAAGAAAAAACCAAAAAAAGTGAAGGGATTTTTGTAACTAACTAAGAGATTGGAAGAATATTGTAAAATGATAAATAGAGGATAATAATCATTGCATTTGTTTTTTATCGGTTGAAGACGCTAGCGATGAGCGAAACCGGTCCGTTTCTTAAATATATAATAGTATGAAAATTATAGATAATATTAAATTATTATATAAAAATAAAGTCAATGTCGACTGTTTTTTTTCTACTAATATTTACCATTAACTGAAACTTGTTGAAATTTAATTTGAATTTTTTAACCCCTTTAATTCAATCATTTCAACGGTTGGCACTGTGTCAAAACTTTCGTGTAAGAAGTAATTTTTGTTTAATATACGATGTCGATTGAAGGTGGGGATGTTCTGTTACATTTGTGTGCTTGAGTGTATGAAGATGCCGAAAGGCAAAAATTGGATCGATAATGACAAAAATGTGGAATCAAATTTACAATTTTATATACCGAAATATCATCTATTTGTTCTTATAAGAAAATCACGTTTTATTAACACCAATACTACTGTATTATTTTTTGAATTATTTGATGTTGGAACATTTTTATGTGGTTCGGTAGTGAGCAGGTTAAGCGGGATAAATCTATTTCTCATGACTATAATAATTCCAAAAGCTAGGGTGTTAAAACAGAAGAGAAGATATATTGTGTAACTTTTCTATACAGCTATATATATCTGATGAAGGCGTGAGCCGAAATAGCTATCAACTATATATCTTATAAATTTTGTAGAACTAAAATACATTGCTGTTTTTTCACCCTGCCAAACAATCTTGTTTAGTTTTTTTTCAATGTAATATAGGATTTTAAAATATCTAGTGCATACCTATTATGTCCAATATTTCATAATGTAAATCGATTCTCCGCCAATTAAACTATAAATTCGTTCAAAATTTAATGATTAATATTAATAAACAATAACAACAAAAATCGTGCCCAATTGAGTCGTATAATGATAGTAATTAAGCATTCAAATCAAGTATTTCTCAAAGGCGTTTGACACGCTTAGAACACGGCAAATTAAATTTTCAGGAAATACTTTTAAAATAGCGATTTCAAAATGTTGTTCGGAAGACACCGCCGTTCAAATTGTTGACAAATAGTAACTCTATAATGTAGCACAGCGTTGTTGTATTAGAAGAGTTATTCTAAAACTGTGAGTCGCGGCGGAAACTCGGCTCCAAGTTCTAATAGCGTTAAAAGTTCTATACAACACTCGCGATGAGCGTAACTAGTCCGGATTATTACGTTACAAAATTCTAGGCATAGTAAAAAAATGTTTAATTTATAATTCCTTTCCACTAGAATCTGACATTTAATACCGAAATTATTTTATATTTAAGCATTTGAATCATTGAAACTTTCAAACGATTCCAAAATTACAGACTGGCAATTTCTGCTGTATCCGTGTGATGGAATGCGTGAAGATACCGAAAGGCGAAACCCGAATCCTTACTGACAAAACAAAGTTTCAGCAATTCAACTTTGATATTGAAATTCTATTAATAATCTATAGTCGATATTTTTTTTTTATTTTTGCTGACTGATCTACGAACAAATGCTCGCAACGAATTAAGCCAGTTCTGTTTTTAAAAAGTAAGATTGTGAATATAGTACTAAACATTTTGTTTTACACGGCGGATTTTCAGTACACAGGTACGCAGGATTTTTAACATCACTTTAGCAAAATAACTAAGCGAATTGGAATTGTTAAGACTTTGTACGATTCCACGTGTTCTGTCACTAATATCCTTTTCGCATTTCGGAATCTTCAGGCATTCTATCACACGGATGCAACAGAACTGACACAAAATAGTTGACATCGATTATATATATATATATATAATCAAGCACCTTCAGTCGATATCATAAATTATAACTAAGCGAGTCTAATTTTTTTAAATTTTATTTCTTAAGATCGATCTGTTTAGCATGTATCAGATCAAGAAAATAACACATAAACTCGTTTATTTTTATCATAAAACAGAGACTACAAATACAAACGTATTACGAGCAAAAAATATTTTTTTATATCAGCTTTTCAAAAATTTTGAGAAGCTGTGATTTTACTACTCGACTGTTTACAAACCTGTTTTAGAATAAATTCATAATCAATGGATATTTTATCTGTAGATTGAAATTATTATGCAAGCGTTAGCGATCATGCGCAAACATTTTATAATATTATTAAAGCACACCGTTATTAGATAACAGAAAAAAATATTTAGGCTTATTTACATCTGGCGCCGACACTGAACTACTTTTCGATGTAGCTTTTTTTGACAGCAAAGCAATTGCAGACCAGTTCAGAAATATGTTTTCTTTTTTATACTAATGCACTATTCTTTCAACGCGCGTAAAGAAAAATATATTTGCATACATTTTTAATTAATACATTATTCAAACTGTGGCAAAGCAAATCGAGAATATTGTAATTGAATATTTTTTGCATGGTGTCGACTGAAGGTGCTTGATGGAATTTCAATATCAACTTTGAACTGTTACAACTTTGTACGATTACACATGTTTTGCCACTAAGGACTTGGGTTTCGCCTTTCGGCATCTTCAGGCATTCTATCACGCGGATGCAACAGAACTGACGTAAAATAAACAGTTAGCATCGTCTATATACCAAAGTGGTTAATTACAGGAAAACACTTACCCCAAGGCAAGCAGTAAATTGCAGCTAAAACAAATTTAATAATATTAATCTTATAATAATAAACACAATTGCCTGTGATAATTGTCATTAGCGATCTTATTAATGAGTCATTTTTGAAAGGGTTTGACAAAAAAATGAAGATACCGAAAGGCGAAACCCGGATTGTTAGTGACAAAACATGTGGAATCGTACAAAGTTGTAACAATTCGAATTTTTAGTACACATTTCTGCAATATGATTATTATCGGTTTCGCTCATCGGAGCGTTATCAACTGATGATAATGCTCAGTTGCTGACAATGCATCAGTTGATAATGCTCGCTGTGAACGAAACCGTTGCTGATCATTTTCACGACTCGGACTCCACAGCCCTGATAAATAATATAATTTGATTTTTTATGTTCAAACGAATAATACTAATCAGTCTCGAGTCCCGGGAATCTCTGCAACTTTTTAAAACTGTGTCTCGAGTCCGGGAATTGAAAAGCTCGATACTTGCGTTTATGCGTGCACTTATAGCTGTGGATTTTATTATTTCATATCCTCTACCCGTAATAACTTGGGCATGAAGATTAAACGGTGTAACGTACAACCGTTTTTTACTTTTGTATGCTGTGATTTGTTTCGGTTCATAATTATTACTAGAAGAGAAATTACTTTTGACGCATATCGGTTTTGGACAGGTGAACACTGCTAACTTATGGGCGCGCCTCTATAACGTGTGACCGCTCCTTTATGGGAGAGCGGGTAAGCGTCGAACCTTGTAAAGTCCATCAAGCCGGAGAAAGCATATTAACAACTTTATTATTTTATACTGCCATGGACTGTCCTTATGAACTATGATGTTGAATGTTTTGTTTTTCATTCCATACAACACACTTAAACGCTTTGTAATAATTTGTAATCAAAGTATAAAAAGTTATTCATTAGGATTTGCTCTCGATGAGTGAAACTTGTCCTAGATATAATAGATAAATCCCTAGATATAAAAGATAAATACACATGGAAATAACACATACAAAAAATCCCGTAAGAATTAACAGTTAACACATAAAAAGTGAAATTCATCATTGCTCACGCGACACCTAAATGATAATTGAAACTTATCATCACCAACTATTCTGCTAGAACCAGAGAAATTAAGAGGTGAAATGAAATTAAGAGGTGAATTAAAATCAAATTTCAGCCTCATTGGTTGAAAATTTCTGAAAGTGTCGGTAATCCTGTTAAGAAACTGTATTAGAAAATATTCGATCTTTATTATAAGTAATTGATAAATTTTATTATAAAAATATATATTATAAAAAAATACCGTGGATGAGTATTAAAGCTCTCGATTATTCGTGATAATTAATACCTTTGGTATATATACGATGCTAACTGTTATTGTGCGTCAGTTCTGTCGCGTCCGTGTGATAGACTGCCTGAAGATGCCGAAAGGCGAAACCCGCGTCGTTAGTGACGAACCATGTGGAATCCTACAAAGTTGTAACAATTCATATTTGATATTGAAATTCCATCGAGTAACTTCACTCGATATCTTAAATTGTATAGTCTAGGTTTTTTGTTAAAATCTATAAAAACACTCCCAACTATCAATATTATTGTATAACTAATATTTTTACGTATCGGCAGACATTGCCACTTGAGTGATTGATTTTTTTTCACACCACTTTGATTTTATGATGTTTTTTGTGATCATTCAGTGTTAGGGCTTTGGAACAGCTGGAAATCAATAGACACCAATTATCACAAAGGATTCTTAACGAACAAACCAACATAATAGGATCGCCACTTGTTCAGCCGTTGTACAAAGGGGTGGTCTGATTTGCTTCCAGAAGGACCACTTCCGTCCCACATATAATCTTATTGTCATAGACACCTATTATTTCATTTAGAATTTTGAAAATTTAGTGTCATTGTGTTAAAGTAACAAGCTAGGCCGTTGGAACAGGAGAGAGGATGTGTTGTGTGCCTTTTCTGCACAGCTATATATAGATAAGCGAATGTTAGTTTAAGCATAGTTCTGACGATGGCGTGAGCCGAAATAGCTATCAACTATATTTGTTTGAAATAATTTTGTAGAACTAAAATACATTGCTATTTTTTCACCGTGTTATAAACCATAAACTAAAACATTTCTAAAATGGCTTCATTTCATAATTGCGAACATTGCTAGCCGTAAATAAACGATAAGATAATTATTGTAAAGTTTTTGAACAATACCAATTTCAAAATAAAATTTTAAAATATATTAATATTATTATCGAACGACGTGGTTCCCCGCCGCTACACAATAAGACTGTCGACGCAGCTTCCACGTTCCCCGGTGTTAACGAGTTAATATAAATAACGTTCAATAAGCGGTTAATATTATTCAAACTTCTCACCAATGTGGCTTAAAAAATTAAATAATTAATGACTTTTTGAAGTCAATAAATAGCATTGATAAAAATTTAAAAAAAAAGTATAAGCCCATAAAAAGCGTCAGAAAACAGTAGCACAAAAACTCTCAACATAATTAAAACTGCTTATAAATATATACTTCCGCCTGTTTTAAAAACTCTTAAAACAATATGACGACGAATATTAACGTTGCGCTTTTTTACTGCCTGTCAAATTGATAAATGCTTTGTTATTCTCTACCACAAATTATGAATTTGTTGGTACAATGATGGTATAGTTATTTTTAACAATGATCAAATCGATCTTGGAAGCTAGTAAAAGTGGTCACGTTTTATTTAGTACAGACTTTTTTAATGATTCAATCAAATTATTTTTCAGGAAGTAGTAAACTACATATAAAGATAATGCTGATTAACTCTTTGAGGTCCAAGATTAAACCTTTATATGAAAAGCAATGCAAATACTGCACATGATTATATTTATGATTTCAGTATGCTTAGTTTTTGCCTGTAAATAGATTATAGAAGAATAAAGTTCTCTAAATGGCCACACTAACGTATCAGCCAATTTATAGATGTTTTATTATAGTTTGACGATTTGGTTGATTATAAAAAAATACAACATAATTTCAAATATGATTGCTTTATATAGAGCCATGAAAAAAATAGTAAATTTGAGGAAATAATAAAATTCCTAACATTATTTACATGCAGAATTTTAATAGTTGGGTGAGACAACTGTCAAGTCTGAGCATAAGTGATCAGTGGTGAGTCATTAGCGGAAATATTATAAGCCGGTAGTATTACAAAAACACGACGCTTAGAGAATTGTATTTACGAATAGTGTCTCATGATTATAAACAGACGATAAAATTTCGATCAATTTCGAAAGACGGTCAGTTGGAACAATATTTGTGACAGGACGACGTTAGTTTGTCGAAGAAATCACGCGTTGTGTTTATTTTTGTATTAATTAATTTTAATAAATTTGTCATTTAATAGATATATAAAATAAACATTCAATTTAATCATAAAATAAAAACACGATTTTCGAAAAACCTTTTTTTTAATTTCTTGGTCGTATTCTTTTTCTTAATTATTAAGATATTTTTTTTATACACAAACATTTTTTTATTGGTAAAAAATTTAAAAAGACCTTCCTCATGAAATATTAACCAACATAGTTTATAACATAATTTAAAAATATATATTTGATACACAAGGTAGCTAGTTAAAAGATACAAAATATAAAGTTTAAAGATAAACAGTGCGTAAAAATGAAAAAACTTTTTATTCATTTTTTTTACAAATTTTGTGACAGTTTTTTCATATCTTAAAAATTGTATGAATTCGAAAGAATATCCGTTTTACAATAGAGATCTTACACGATACACAAGTTCTTAAAGTGTTAAAAATAAATCGCTTGTTATGTAGGTTAATATTATACTTTTGTGAGTTAAAATTATTGTTAGTAAACATAACACGTTTAATGTAATTTAATAATTCATTTTGTGCAATATTTATTTATTGATCAGATTATTACTAACCCATAACATTGGATATGAGTTGGTATTTAAAAAAAAATCTACCAAGCTTTCAATGCCTTTCGTTTATTATTGCTTTCATCTCATGTAATCTCATAATTTATGATGATTTGACAAAGTATTATATTTCAAGCGATATAACATAATGATCGAGATAAGTTAAATAAAGACTTTAATTTACACCCAATCCTTTTTTACTCGAAACATTGGTTCCAGAAAGTTGCGCACAACAAATAATCGCCTGAAAATCTTATTTTCAGAATAATAATTTCAAATATTGTTTCGAAAAACAAAAATATCGCTTATAAAAGTGTCAAAAATATATGAAAAAAAAACATACCGTGTTCTATAATTCGTATATTTTTTATAGATATAAAATTTAGTTTCACACTTTTTTACGCTTGTAACCAGGGTTGTAGAGTAGTTGTGTAGTAGCGATTCTTTTTTCGATTAAAAGATTTTGAAAAATAGCTCAAAGGACAATTTGCTGGATTTGTTGGTTGATTTTTTATTTAATGCACATACATAGGAATGATAGGAAAACAACCTTACAAAATTAAACCTTTTTCTTAGTCGGAATTGTGTTGTTGGCCAATGTCGAGGTTTGTTTATCTTTAACGACTCCATAGCTCTGATTTTATTAAAATATAGCCGGAAATCTATGAGTAAATATTAAGAGATTAATGAAAGATTTAACGATTTTTATTTACGTTGCAAAATAGTGGTAATCTTTTTTGTAAAAATTTTTCGAGACTAACTCGGATACGCGCAGCTACACTACCAAAAATTAATATGAATTTTAATTCGTAGTTTCAAAATTTATCGATAGATGGATGAATAATATACTCGAGGTCTAAAATCAAAATAGGAAAAAAACTATTTCGGTGTAGTCAGTTATTTAACGAAAATGTGCGGACCGTAAAGTGCTAATAAAATCAGAGATGTTTAAACAACGGAAGCTTTTGCGGCGTCACGCCTATTCCAACAACGCGATGCCAGATGCAATATTTTGCCATCCGCAATAATCGTTACGGAGAAAATAAACAAGCTATCGTCAGATTCCAAAACCTCAGTGCTGGAAAGTAAACAGAAAACATGATTGCGGAATGAATTTTAAAATAAAATCAATAATCCACGGAGCGTTTAACGGAGAAGAATATTTGTCAATAGCCCACAAATATGTTACTGATGCGGATTGCTGCAATATTTTTCACTCACCCAAGCGGATCTTACCTATTCATCAACTGTGAAAAGAGCGACTATTTATTTGGTGGTTTCGACACATCGTTTTTCAGATTTAGTCTATGTATTTCCACATATTTAAATTGATGACTGTATAATTTATGATATCGACTGAAGGTGCTTGACGGAATTTCACGATTATCGTTACTTGCCAGATTGAAATATGTAGGTATCTCTTTAAAAAAAACCCATTCATATTTTAATGTGAGATGATTCGGCATCTTCATTTTGTTTGAAAACCCTTTCCACTTTCAAGAATGACTCATTAACAAGATCGTTAATGCAAACTATCACAGGCTTACAACGTTAATTATTATTAGATTAATATTATTAAGCTTAACATGGTGAAAAAATAACAATGTATTTTAGTTCTACAATATTTTTTATTTAATATATAGTTGATAGCTATTTCGGCTCACGCCATAGTCGGAACTATTTCCGATGATGTTCCGACTCCATAGTTCCGACGATGCGTGAGCCGAAATAATATCAACTATATGTTATATAAAAAATTTTTTTAGAAGTAAAATACATTGCCTTGTATTCACCGTATTATAATGGAGTTCTACCAAGTAAATACCAATGCAATCAATAAATTATTTAATTTGTTTTAGCTGCAATCACTGCTTGTCTTGGAGTAAGTGTTTTCCTGTAGTTAAAACCTTTGGCATATATACGATGCTTACTGTTTATTTTACGTCAGTTCTGTTGCATCCGTGTGATAGAATGCCTGAGGATGCCGAAAGGCGAAACCCGGGTCGTTGGTGACGAAACATGTGGAATCGTACAAAGTTGCGACAATTTAAATTTTGCTCAATAATGATTCACTATCCGCCCAAGTGATGTTCTAACACCCTAGTTTCATGTTGCGCTAATAAATTCTAAAGTACGGTAAATTTATTAGCACAGCATGATGCAGAAGAGAATATGTATTGTGAATCTTTTCTACACAGCTATATATATATATAAATAAGTAAATGTACGTTTAAACATAGTTCTGATGAGGGTTATATATCTTACGAATTTTGTAGAACTAAAATACATTGCTATTTTTTCACCGTGTCACGTTTATTTTAATTTTATTGCGTTACGTTTTCATTGATTGTGGCTCCATTAGATGCACTTTTCCATGACATCACATGGATTGTTTCTTTTAAACGTTGCTCTATGCATCGTCCACTCTGAATGATTTATGTCGTTGGGCAATCCTATGCATTGTTTGTTATCCATTAAACTGTTCCTACGATTTCGACTCTGAAACAATGGCCCAATTATTTCGCTCGCTGGCCATTCCGGCAAGGAATAGGAAATTACTCCACGACGAGGATGTTCCCACGGTGCTCGGCCAGCTCCTCACGCGGACGACTTCCAAATTATCTAATTGTGTCTGTCTTTGGACTACTATGGCCGCTTCCTTTCCCATTTGTAATACTTTTTATTGGGCCAATTTGAATTACACTTATGGAGATTATGCTACCGGCAACTGGTTCTCAATCTTGAATACGCGAGAGTAGCTTAGAAAGTGGCACACTTCAATAGTGATGTATTAATTTAACCTTTCCAGGAGTAACTGATTAATTTTAACCGTGCTGTGAGGAGTGAGTTTTTTTAGATATATTTTTTTAGTCAAATCATTGTAAAAAATAATACAAATCACGTTTTTAGGGTTTCATCTTAATGAAACCATTTGCATTATCTCCGGATCACAAAGCATTGACACATAGTACTTGAATATATTATCACAATAATTGTTGACATGTACGACAGGTACGTCCATACTTCTTTACAAAAAAATCGCACCGACGTACTAGTACGTCCATACTCCTGGATAGGTTAAAGAATTATTTCAACAAATTTACATTTTCAAGATCGGAACCAGTTTTACACATCGCTCATTAATTGGTATTGAAAAATTATTACAAATTACATTTAAATGACATGGCGCTAAAGAGGTTGCATTCGAATTATGAGAGAAAAATCTATAACACCTCCTTCTTTGTGACGAGCGAAACCGATATTAAGCTTGAAAATATAATGAATTTTACCTAAATCATAACTTATCAGTGAATTTTAAAGGTAAGCAGAATTAATTAAAAATCGGAAATGAGTTCCACCGACCAAATTTTCATAAAACTTTAAATGAAATTTATTGAATTGGCATTTATTTGGTCGATCATTATAAGACTATATTAAGCTTGTTGTCTTCCGAGCTGTAACAAAGATATTCCAACTGAAATATGAAAAAATGAAACAGCAATGTTTTTAATAAACAAACTAATGAAGATTATCAGGACATGCTTTATTTTCATTCAAAAATTTAGTTTGAAATTGAAAGAATTTGAATGAAACTAAAACACATTGCTATTTTTCACCGTGTTATAATAGAGTTCTACCAAGTAAATGCCAATTAAATCAATGAATATGAAAGCTTTGACTCTTGTAACCAGGTATGTGAGTCGAATTCGAAATTATGGAATTGCAGTGTTTTGGGCGAAGTCGGCGTCGTGAAAAATGAGCGAATCGATTTGACGATTTTGAAAAATATCTCAATGAACAATTTGCCGGATTGGTTGCTTAATCATTAATTTCATGCACATAACTAGGAAAAGTAAGAAAATATTGGACAAAAATAATCTTTTTTTAGTCGAAGCACTCTCTTCTTTTCTTTTTTCTATAGTCGAAATCATAAATTATAATTATTACATTTTTTTTTTATTTCAATCGTTGAATTAATTGCTAAAAACGAACACAGTCTACAAAAAATATTGAGAGCCACTGCCAAATAGTGTAATATACTGTAATGGCCTACTTCCTAAATTATTTCTCCAGCAGCGATGGACGCCATTTGATTTTTTCATCGTCTTGTCCACTTTTTAATGGTTCGTATAAAATATTACGCAATTATGTCGGCGAAGCGACAAAATTCAACATCCAATGATGTTTTTACGTCATTTCGAATCGTATTTCAACCGCTGTTGGTCAATTGGACAACGATTGACAAATTTCGATCGCAATTCTCCACTTTTTGGCACAGTCGGAAGATAGCTCCATCCATAAATGTAAAAGATTTTTTTGCCTTTTTGAGCATGTCACGTGTTCATTGCTTAGTATAAATAAAAGACATTCACCAGGACAGACAGGTAGGAGTATATCTACTCGAGCTAAGGAACATATGAGATCATTCAATAGTAAAAAAACAGATTCACAATCACGTTATAAAGGAATCACATAAAATAAATTCAAACTCAGCGCCTAAAGTGTTTGCATCTTTGCAACAAGGATCGTAGGATGACCGCTTTGGAACAGCTGGAAATCAATCGACATCAACTATCACAAAGAATTCTTGACGAAAAAACTAATATATTGTCTAGCCCATTAATTAAACCTCTCCACGAAGGGAAGGGGTCTAATTTGCTTCCGTAATAGACCATATCCGTGCCACATGTAAACTTAACATATTTTCATAGCCGCATTTTTTAGTTTCATTTACAATTTTTGAAAAATTCAGTTTTATTGCGAGAAAGAAACAAGCTAGGCCGTTAAAACAGAAGAGAAGATGTATTGTGTACCTTTTCTACACAGCTATATATAGATAAGCAAATGTTAGTTTAAGCATAGTTCTGAAGATGGCGTGAGCCGAAATAGCTATCAACAGCGAGAGTACAAAAATGTTGAAAATCCCAGTATTAATGTTTGTATATTTGGTTTTATATACCTGCTTACTATCAACTCAGTTGTTTTAATAAATAGGCTTGTTTGTAATTTGTATCTTATTAGTTGATAATGCCCGCGATGAGTGAAACCGGTTCAGACCATTATATATAGTGGAGATAGTACTATTTTTTTTTAATTATCATTCCTTACCCTCTTGAAGTGACTGTTAAACACCTTGAAAGTATTCATTTACTATACAAAAACGATAGTTATTACACAAAGGATTTTGAAGAAAAAATCCGTTAAAGTATGGCCAATTCTGAATAATTTTGCTGATAGTATGGTACGTCAGTTTTTTCAACTGGTCATCATGTGGAATGATACTCGGTCTTACTATCACCCAAAAATCTTCGCGAAGAGGTGGCAAGCCTTCTGAAGGTGCTTGAGGACTGTTGTGACAAAAGACGATATCGCCTTTAAAGTTGGCAGTCACGTCTCGGCAGCTACTACCTATGTATTTTGTACACCCATTGTTACATCATCAAATCTATCCGACAAACGACAGTACCGTTTCGGAGAAATTGCGAGATCAAAACCAGTAACGTTCCATATATTCAATTAATATTTAACCCGTTCCCTGCTGAGCTATGTAAGGAATATTCTAGTAACACGGTGAAAAAATAGTAAAAATATGTATTTTAGTTCTACAATTTGTTTTTATTAGTTAATAGCTATTTTATCACATGAAATTCTTAACGAACAAACTAATATAAATCTGTCGCTGCTCCTCAGACCATTGCGAGGGGCTAATTATTTTCCGTAATAAACCATCCCAATCCAATAAATGATCTCCGGCCAATATGTAAGGCCATTGATATTGCTGTATGTTTAGTTTCATTTACAATTTTGAAATTTTTAGTTTTATTGCTAACAGGAAATAAGTTAAGTCGTTAAAACAGGAGAGAAGATGTTTTGTGTACCTTATCTACACAGCTATATATAGATAAGCAAATGTTCGTTTAAGCATAGTTCTGACGATGGCGTGAGCCGAAATAGCTATCAACTATATATTATTAAAAAAATGTAGAACTAAAATACATTGCTATTTTTTTATCGTATTATAATGGAGTTTTACCAAGTAAATGCCAATTCAATCAATGAATCAAAATACTACAAAATATTATGTACTAAATCTCAAACCATTTATTAATGTTTATAAAACATTTGGGATCAATTTATGATGTGTCGTCTGGTATGAATGTGTTGAACTAATGGATATTTTCTATTATTATAAAAAAGGTTTTAAAGAACTTTTTTGAAAGCTTCATATATTTTATACTAATTTTTCTTTTCACACTTTTATAAAGTACTTGATTGTGAATCCAAAAATGCTATAAAATTTTAAAAAAAAATTTGATGTTTTTATCCCTATGTCTTCAATTGACAAAATACGTCTATTAATTACCCTCTGCGCTTGAAAACTTTTAGGAATTTTAATCTTTGAACATCATAAATACTCTCTTTTACTACCTAACAAATTAATTAGAGAACAAATAATTCAACAATATCTAAAAGCATTTTAAATACCTTATTTAATTTTTAATGTTGAATTATAATGCATTCCGTATTTAATTTGGTCTCTATAAATTACTTTTAACATAATACACACACTGTCCACAAACATCTTTTTTTCACAGAATTTTCAAAATTAGGTGCGTTGCGGGTCGGCATTGAAAAAATCACTCATAGGCGTTGTATTCTCTCGAGGTGGTCCTAGATTCGATTCTTCGCCCAAATTAGTTACATCTCTTTGTCATTTAATAGAAAATATAAATATAGGGTAACAGATTCAGCGATCGGCCACCTAATGTTATGGGCTATTTTGATTAGCTTACTAGCAGGGCTTTATTGAAGTGGATTTTTTAACTGCGTTAGGATGATTGAAATGAATATTTATGAAATTTTATTTTCAAATTCAATGAAATTATAATTTTATCATACAATTTTCTTTTTCATTTTTTTTCAATTTTGCAACAAAAACAACAAATTTCACACATTTTTTTGTTTCATATATTATATATCTGTCTAGTTGAAATAGTTATCAAATTTGAATTATTGAAACTTTGTTTGTCACTAACGACCCGGGTTTCGGCTTTCGACATATATTTGTGATAGAATGCCTGAGGAGGTGAAAGCCGAGTCGTTTTTGACAAAACATGTGGAATCGTACAAAATTTCAACAATTCAAATTTGAAATTGAAATTCCAACAAGCACATTCAGTCAAAATCATAAATTAATCGAAATATATACATTAAAATTATTAACACTTATAACACGATGAAAAAATTGCAATGTATTTCAGTTCTACAAAATTTATGAAATATATAGTTGATAGCTATTTCGGCTCATACCTTCGTCCGAATTCTATTTAAACATACATTTATTTCATATTGTGTTAAATAACAAAGCGGCAATCTGGTATTTCAATTATTGAACGCAATATGAAGCTAAAAACAGGAGAGAAGGTATATTGGGAATCTTTTCTACACACTATATATAGATTAGTAAATGTAGGTTTAAGCATACTCCTGACGAATGGTAAGCCGAAATAGCTATCAACTATATATCTTATAAATTTTGTAGAATTGAAATAAATTGATATTTTTTCACCGCGTTAAAATGGAGTTCTACCAAGAAAATGCCAATTCAACCAATAAATTAACACTTATACTGCATTTAAGGATATTCCGTGATTCCTTGTTGTCAGATTAGGTAAATTCCCCTTTTTAACGAAGAAATTACGTTTTGACCGTCTCCAGAAAAAAGGACATTTACTGTTTTTATGCCAAGGTTTTTACGCCAATTGAATGTATGCATGTACAATTATTGAGATTCTGTTGTCGTTTAAGCAAGTGATCGACTAGTTACTTGTGAATACGGTAAAAGTTAGTCGAGTAGAGAGGTTAGTGTAAAAAGTGTTAGCTATTTCTCAACCCGTTCACGACACTGTTCACACGGATCCGCAATCTTATGCTAGTTACATCACCGCACACGCTGTGATGTTTAATCAACTATTTGCGATTCAAGGGCGCAAAACAAATATATATTTAAAACTAGATTTAATTAACAATCAAAATGAAAGACATAGTGCACTTTAGACGTTTTGACACAATCAATAACACTACTTATAGAATAGCATATTTAATAATGTTATACAATATTAAATTGAATTCCCAAAAACAGTTAAAACCGTCAAGAATATAAGAATTTTAGAATTTATTATAGAAATACAGTTGTAGTATTTCTCTGGTACAAACGTTGCAAGCAATCATCGCTGAAAAGATAAAAAAAAGTATATATGGGTGTTGATGACTATATCGGCTTTAGTCATCATCAGAATTATGTTAAAACTTAAACATCGCCCTGCTTTATAAACTGACATTTTTTAGTACTTATTTCTTCAATATATTTTATGATCAGAACCGGTTGCGCTCAAACTCAATAAGAAAAAAAATATGTATATTGTATGAATTCCTGTAAATTGTTTTCTTTCTTGTTCCTTTCTTTTCAAGTTCTTGAATCAATGAAAATCAATCAAATTCAAAAAAAATGAATCAAATTCAAGTTCTTGAATCCATGGTTTTGTATACCTGCTAGCTTTAACACAAAATTTGTAATAAATAGACTAGCTTGTAATTTGTATCCTATCAGTTGATAATGCTCGCGATGAGCGAAACCAATACTGATCATTTATTATATTGTTCAAATAAATACTAAAAATATATGTTTTTATCATTTAAAATATCATGCTTTTCCATCGAGAAGTGACAGTTGACACATTAAAAACTGTATAACGTAAATCCATTATAATTTAATGGCTATGTATTATTTCGTGACTCGTACTTTCGTACACGACTTAAGTGGGGATGATTAAGTAATGCTCCATAACATAAGGCTTCATGTCTGAGAGAAAACTTTTTAGAAAACAACGTTCTTTGGGGAAAAAAAATGTTCAATTATTTATAAGAACTGCTTGCATAGTATGCTTATCTTATCCAGTCATTAAATAAAAAATTGTGTTAAATAAAATTTTAATTTTCAAAGAAAAATCGCAATGAATTATGGCCGAGAATGTGTCTCAGCCCTGCACTCGACCGGTAGATCTTCGCGTAATTTGTCCGCCGCGTTGAAACAATGAACGCCGACTATGATCGCCTCTAATGGGATGATAATGGGCTTCCTGAAAAACCCGGAGACCAATCTTTTCATCTGCTGAGATTGCTCTTCCGGATCACGGTCATTTCGGACGACGGTGACGACGTGTTTGTGTCGATATTAAATTTAATCGACGCAAACTTTAAATGCTTGCCTTGTGTGAAGGGTAATCAGGTAGAACAATAATTTTAGCTGACCATAATAACAACGTCACACAATTATTGAAATGCTCTTTTCGATCGGATCAATTTCGCTATTTCTAATTTACTTGTAGTCATAAACTTCTTAACATAAATTAAAAAAAAAGTTAAACTGTTATTACAAAAATTTACGATCTCGACATTGCTATTGACCAGTGGTCGGCAACCCGCGGGTAGTTGAAATACCCACAATGACATTTTGAATTACCCACCAGGAAAATATGATGATTTTTCTATAAAATTATTTATTCATTGATATATATTTTTATGCATGTGTGTTTTATAAGATACATTTGTATTTAAACACACATACATGTATATATATCATTTTATAAGGGTAAAATTGCTTTGTAAAAAAATGTATTTTTTTTTTAACTTTTACCCACTTATCAAATGATTTTTTTTTATCCAATCTCCCAAAAGGTTGCCTACCATTGCTATAGACGATTTATAAATGTGAATAAAAAAATGATAGCATTGTTTTTCCACTAGGTGTATTTTTAATTTTGACACGTGTTTCGCTTCTTTGAGAACTATCTGAAATACTTCTGACCACAAAATATTATAAATCAATGTGTGTGTGTCTGTTTGTCCTTTAAGCATTACTACACCATTCACCCGATCGATATGAAACTTTAAAAATTTATTGAGTATAATTCCGCAAAGGTTTTTGGCACACCACTCTCCCAAAAACGACAATTCAATCAACAATCGTTAACAATTAAATTGTTTGTTATCATAACGACTTTCCTTGAATTTCCTTACTTTGAGATCGCAGCAACGTGCGACAGGCACCTAGTTAAAAATAAATATCCAACCTTACTTCAAACACATCTTAAGTGACATATTTGCAATGGTGTAATAAAGTGTGACTTAGGTCACGTTAAATCATCGACCTACACACTTCAAAACTGCTGCATATTCCAAAATGTGATTATCACGCACATACAACTATCCAAGAGTGTCAATTTCTTGATTGTAACAGTTTAATAGCGTCTATTACCAAATATTATTGGATTTTTTGTTACTATGTTTAGTTACACATTTTTTCATACAACAACGGAATTCCTCAATTTATCTAGTTAAAAATCACAAATTTTTCTCCTATACATTTGGAAATATGATATTAGTATAATATATATTGATATTTAGGTAAATTCCGGTTCATCGTTTTTATGGTCCCAAAAAAGGCGATGAATGAGAGAACGAAAGATCAGTGATTTATTAAATATAATTTGTTTTTTTTCTGGGTTATTCAATGTGTACGAGATATTTAAAAGGCTTAAATTGAAGAGGTTTAGTTCATTTTAGTGCTGGAAATTTCTCGAAGGTCACCTAACGTTTTAAAGGAAACGTTCGTGGAATAGCAAACATTCTTGAAACAAAGGAAGGTGTGGACATGACATGACAACTTCAGGCTGCTTGATGAATTCTAAATTCTACATAAAAACTGACAGGTAATTTGTAAAACATGCAAATTGCGCGAATCGAATGCACAATGGATATAAATTTAACCATTTATGTTATATTGGAAAGACATGCGTAATGTGAAGAGACATTACAATTTCTTACAATAAATTGCGTATAAGGTGCAATACGTAGACATAACTTTTTGTGGATTATCATTACTGTGATATTAATTGTTGACAGAGAAATTTCTTACTGCTTACCAATACACCAATAGAACTCCAACTCTTCATTTTTCAAAAAACTATGGGAAAACAACGATGACTGCGGAAAAGAATTTTCTAGGGCTGTGGGGTAATTTAAAAAGCACGAATCCAACTCTGAATCTGATATTGACCAACAGCAAGACTCAACGACTAAAAACAGTTTAATTTTGTCAGGTGTTTTCCTACTTTCCCTAGTAATGTGCAGTAAATTAAAGTTCAACCAACCAATCCGGCAAAATATTCATTGAGATATTTTTCAAAATCTTTTTATTGAGAAAGTAGTCAAAGTCGCTCGTTTTTCACGATACGATGCAAAACGCAACACAAAAATGAACCATATTATCGACTGAACTGAACATCATGCTCAATACGTGAGTCATCAGCGGAAAATATACGTGTTGGTTTCATAATAACGAAACGGCGCTTGGCATTTGTCACGTTAGTGGTTGATTGGGTTTGCACATGCCTCTGATTTCTATGACGAATGTTAATAATAACTGGTATTATATGTGATGAGGTCATACAATTTGATCGATAAATTGAAGAAAACGATATATTGGGAACAATAAACGTAGGGTTAGTCATTGGTTTAAGATGAAATCGATAGGCAGTATGAACTGTGAATAATATACACCGATATATTGGGGTTACAGTTCTAAAGTAACCAATACATCCAGTCCTTTTTTAAGCGTTTTTGGAAAGCGCCGTTACTTTTTTACGCGCTTTACTCCTTGTTATGCAATTGCTTAATTTTTTTTACAGAAGAAAGATTGATTAAGATAAATAAAATTAATGACTTATATCAAATGAGTTCGAGTAAAATTCAATACATTCGTGTCGCGAAAGATTATGTTTGTAAACTGACAGTAACAAAATCGAAAATCTCCTATGAGTGTATCATATTATATTATGCATATGTACATTACGTATGTATCTGTTTTTCGTTGTATTTTTATAATTTACTATTTTTACCGTCTCACGTTGCTGCGATCACAGAGTTAGGAAATCCAAGGAAACTCGTTATGATAACAATTTAATTGTTAATAGTATTAATAAGTGTTTAAGGTAATTATATAGTTTAGATTATATATCGATTTGATTTATGCTAAAAAACTTTGCGAGAGTGTAATTAAGAAACTCGAAAAGTTTCATATTATTTTGGAGAGGGATCGAGGGGGGAGGTAGTATGCCAAAGCTTTCGTGGGAGTGTATTCAAGAAATTTGTTAAGTTTCATATCGATCGAATGAATAGTAAGGTAACGCATAAAAGACAAACGGACACATACATTGTTTTTTAGATATATAGAAGATAAGATAGAAGAATATTAGAATATACATCGATTTTTTGGAAAGGTGGTATGTCAGAAACCTTTGCGGGAGTGTATTCAAGAAATTTGTTAAGTTTCATATCGATCAGATGAATGGTGTAGTAATACATAAAGGACAAGCAGACACACATACAATGATTTTTATATTTATATAGATAGAATAATAAAATTTGTTTTAATAAAATAATAATTATGTGTATTGAATAACAAATTTTGTTACTTTTTACGTGATATTTTTATCGTTGGTTCGTTGTTCGATTTGTTCGTAGTCCGAACTGTTCGTTAACCGATTACCCGTTGAAATACCTTACCAACAAGAAGTGACAGTAAACAACGTAAAAGTGATGTTTCATTGAATAAAATAAAAAACTTTGGAAGATTTAACTGGTGCGTTTTATTGCCATGTTAAAATAGAATCTCTTTAATAAAATAAATACCACTTTTAGTGTGTACTTGCGTTGCATTTATTTAAATCCTAATGACTTCTTTTCGAAGAGTTCCCACGAAAAACAAAAAGAAACCGTTTTAAAAATGAAACAATTCGTAGGCATTTGACAATTTTCACGGGCAAGGAAATGAAACACGGTCAAAATAATTAGCTCGGTAGTTTTGTAATAATAGAAGAAAAAAAAACTAGGAAGCATGACTCGTTAAAAATACTTTAATGTCAAGCATTGTGATTTGACAGTGCCGTAGATTTATTATTATTTCCAAATTAAATAAGTAGTAAATTTACTGTACTTTTAATATTGTTCATTTCGATTCCTGTATAAGCATTAGGAAGAACAGAAAACGTGTTTTTGTACTGATGAATTGATACATGCAATATTAATATATTTTAATACTGTGAAAAAACAGCTATATATTTTATAATTTATGTTATTGATTGAAGGTGCTGGATGGAATTTTAATATCAAACTTGAATTTTGCAACTTTATACGATTAGTTGTAATAATTCAAATTTGCAATGTATTTTAGCTCTACGAAATAAGTAATTGCAATAAATCTCGTTGCATATGTAGGTGATTGTAATTTTCAAATTTACCCTTGTCGTAGCATGGACATATAAAAGAGACAAATATTGTTTAAAGTTGTAATTGAATGTTAAAATAATAAATGTTTCTAAATCATTGTTACCAGGGCTGTGGAATTGGAGTCTTTTTTTGTCAATGTCAGAGTCGTGGAAAACGAGCGACTCTGGATAGATCAGTCAAAAGTTAGACAATGTTCAAAACAATATTCTGGATTAAGCATAGACAGTCAACAGCAATACAACCGAAAACATTTTTGGTTGCATCTAGGATTGTAAAATATTTTACTATGAAGAAACATTTCTCTTAAAATGAGAATAAATTATGTAATAGTTATTGTAAGCAGACGTCTTTATTACTGTAGGTATGATTTCGATTATATTAAATAAGAAAGATTCCAATTTAACAAACATGACGCCATTTTATGGCTTCAAAATCTGCAATAAAACGCCAATCATAAAATTGCACCGAGCGCTACTGGAGTATTTCTGAAACGGTTTGAAAAAAGAACCGATGTTTTTTCCTCAGGTTGGCTCGCTTGATTGTGATTCGAGATTTGAATTCGGAACTCGTACTTAGCGGCTCGCGGTGTTTTTACAAGGACGTCCGCTTCGATCGGCGGTTTATCTCAACTCTTCTCCAACTTTTGTAACTAACGGTTCCCCTTTCATTGTATGTTTTGTGTAAATCTTTCATATGTAGCTTAAATTGCAATATACTATTCTTTAATCACAATAACAATGAAACAACTAAATGTGCACAGTGGCTCCTGACTTACGCGGTAGAAACATTCCGAAAGATTCAGCGCAAGCGGAAAACCGCATGATTCAAAGTATACTCACCTTAGCGACTTGCACACTTTAATATTATTAGATTGGTTAAGTAAATAAGAATAATTATATAATGATATACTTAATATATATTTCATTTTGAAGGTGTTCAGAAGTACATTATAATTCATTTTTCAATTTGGTGTATTGAAACTGTGCACAATGCATTCTTTTACACGGATGCAAAAGAACTGTCCAATTAAATTTTTTTCGTCCATGTGATAGAATGCCTGAATATACCGAAAGGCGAAATCCGGGCCATTAGTGACAAAGCATGTGGAATCGACAAAGTTTTGACAATTCAAATTCATATTTATTTTTTGATGGCCGAAACCGGCTATGATCATTATTTTGTAAAATGTGGAGATACCATTATATAAAAAATGAGATACACTTCTTAATAAACAATGGTTGTCCACTGATTTTGTGTTTTCTTTATTATTTTACATTAGTACACAGACTTATTATAAAAAGTGATTGTTGATAGGTAAAATAAATAATATAATAAGAAATTTTTTTGTTCCAGTTGGACAGCGTAAAGTCATCAATCAATAAGTAAATTGAAAGTCTAATTCGTATAGTGCTATTTTTTTCTTTTGAACGATATTGTCAAAAGATTATTATCACGAGCCACAATTGAAGAAACTCTAGTCCGTGAGACATCTGGCGTAGATAAAGCCGAGCTTGTTTACTTGGAACTTCTCTTCCTGGGTATCGTTACTTATTCATTTTGTCATTTATAATAAATTATAATTGTTTATCATTCATTAGTAATTGTTTTTATGGAAATTGATTACATTCGTATGCAAGTAGACTCGTGTAATGGCGGCTTGACCAGCGCATTATAAACGGGATTCCCAGAAAAATTAAACTTCTAATCAAGTCATTTAACAACACAAAGAGACGTCCACAGGACTAATAACCAAAAGTTCTTACTGGCATAGTATACCTGTATGTTGATTTATATCATGATAATTGTTTGTTTCTTATTTTGGCTTAGTTTTAAGATTCGACCAAAACTGACAACTTACATAGCCTTCCCGCAAATACGCGTAAAATAAATCGATCCATTTTTGGCACTCACGCATATACACGTAATAACATATACGCGCTCTTAAAATATTTTAAAAATTCCCGTAACTACTATTGTTTGATTTTGGTCCTTGGATTTATTTTTGCAATACCGGTATTAAATATAACATACCGGTATTTATGTATTTGTCTGATATTATTTGTATAATTTATGATATCGACTGAAGGTGCACGATGGAATTTCAATATCAAATTTGAATTGTTAAAACTTCGTACGATTCCACATGTTTTGTCACTTACGACGCTGACTTACTGATTTAGCTAGCCGAAAGGTAAAACCCGGGTGGTTTATGACAAAACATGTGGAATCGTACAAAGTTTTTGTTATTCAAATTTATTATTTGTATTGTAGACATTCTTAATTATAGTGACAAAGCGCTGTATTCCGCTGCATCTCCGCAACAAAACTGTCACAATTAAAAATATGCCTATTTTACGATAAATATATATAGTTTGTTGAATTGTTCCCTGCCGAGCCTCGTTAAGTTTAATATTTCAAAAATTAATCCAAAAGTGTTGGTGTTAAACAAACTTACGAAATTTATCGTTAAAAATTAAACTATATGCTAAAACTCATTATAGCTCTTACACAAAAATTTTGACATTATAAATACTCTGATATTGTTGAGAATCTCTTCGTATATTTCAATCTGCTATAATCAGCCGTTTTAACGTTAAAATGAGAGTATGTCTCATTTTTATCGTAAATAGTGTCACATTTTGCATTATGATAGTTTTCAAGGTGTTTTTATGTAAAAAAAATAATAAGAGCGTAAGTAAAAGATCATTGTTTTAGTATTTTTCTCAAAATTATTTTTTTGAGTTGTGTCACTTTTGTTTTCAATAAAATTTAAGCTGATACAAGAGTAAATTAAACCAGGAAGATATGGCGAGTAAAATAAATAGCTACTGCAATTTTACTGTACGGCTGGTGACTATTCTGTCAGATAGTAAATACTATAACAAGAGGAGCGTTCGGTCAAGCATCGGAGTCAATTATTTAATTGAAAAGAATAATGGAATAATTGATAACAAACGTCTCGCTTTATTTATAAGAGGACAGGCGGCCATCTTTATAGCCCGAACGGCATCACTTGGGCGTACTTCATTGTGTTGACAAAAATTCGAAATGTGAGTGCTGACATTAACACGAATTATAAAATGATTATTTAAGAATCTCAATAGAAAAAAAGTGTTAACATACTTACATTTTTTCATTATTAAATAATTACATATAAACAATTAAAAAAATAATTTTAGTTTAAGTCAGTGTTTTTAATTCGTAAGTGCGGAGAACATTTCTAAACGTGCGAAAGAACGTTAACATTCATTCACCCACTTAAAAATTGTCACTGAATGAATAACAAAAACAACAAAGTAATTAAATTTTTTGCTTAAAACAACCATATAATAGCGTAAACATCTTGTAATTAATACTTTTTCTCAAACAAACAGGTATCACATTTTTAAATGGATCGTAGGAACTCATTTTCAAATTCAAAATGGTGCTGATGACACAAACTTGCTTAGAAACTCTGATTTCAAGCCATTAAACTTACGTTATAAACGCAATCGATTTCAGGTAAGTAGATTTATTTGATATCTAATGTCAGATGATGTATTTGATATCCAATGTCATACTATGAATGAATAAAATACGAGGTTTTCTGACTTCAATAATCCTCAATTTATCTAACATGACCAATCTTTGTTTAGTGAATCTTCATATTAATCATAAACGAAACTTTTGCTGATTTCTTGATTAAAGTTAATTTAACGTTTTATGAATTAAATGAATTTTTATATTGAAATCAAATACAGTGGGTATTCGGTTAACGAATAGTTCGAACTGCGAACAAATCGGACAACGAACACTGTCACAAAAGATCTTTGTGTTCGAATAACGAACACATATTAAGATAACGAGCTAAAACGATTTTGCTAATCGATTTATTATATCTGTGTTAAATCGATTATCAGTTAACGAACAATTCGGATAGCGAAACCGATCACCCACTGTACTTACTTTCGCTCAATGTCAGTGTAATAGGCGCGAAAATCTTCGATTCTTAATTATTGCTTACATTATCGTGGTATATAAATATAACCTCCTTTATTGAATGCATACTGTAAAATTAGCAAGAGTTCAAAAAATATTTTATCATAATATATATTGCAGTGATAATAGTAAATAAGTAGCTCGTTAAATATTTCCTCCCATATAGGTTGACTGTATGTGAAGTAAACAAAGCAAGATGGCCGAGCGGGACATGCACACTTCCGCGTTGTCTGTCGACATACCCTCCTCTCCAGCACTTCCCCTCCCACTGCCCATAACGCGTCACCTATTTACCAGTCTCGCTCGCGACCTGAGACCCGTGATATGAAACCCCTGTACCCTTTGGATGCAGGGGTGTCAAAGATTACACATACACATCTATACCGGCAATAACCGATGAGATGGCTTCGACCTTTTGAATTATAAATATTTTTTTTGAAACCAGACCACTAAGTATAAGTAGAGATTTAACGTCTTTGTTTTGATAAAAAAGCAAGGAATCAATCCGTAATACTTGATTTTATAATTTATGATATCGACATGATTTAAAAAATGCTCGATGAAGAATTATGATAACTTGTTGATATATATTTATTACAAGAAGACTGTACAATTTTTTTTTCCTTTAAGATTTTTGAAATCAATAATAAGTTTTTTTAAATCCGTTTTCGAAGCTCGATTGTGTTTGTTGACCAGCTATGTAAGATCGTTTGTTTTCCATAGATTGATACAATTTCTTTTGTGTAATTTATAATTTTTAATTTAGTAAAACAGGTTTATAATATACACCCTTAGTTTTTAAAAGGGTAAAGAATAATATAAGTACGAATTTGAATTGTTGATACTTTATTTCATGATATCGACTGAAAGTGCTTGATGTAATTTCTATAAAACGAGCATATACGAGCATATAATACTCAACCTGCAAACCACAAAAATTTTCTGTATGAAAAAACTATGAACCTAAGATGTCTGTTGTTTTTCTCAAAATCAAAAATCATATTCAGTAGTGTGAACGGTTTCACTTGATTGATTACCGTATTTTAAAACAATTAAAATTAATACGCGTTGTTTTTTTCATATTTCTTTAAATAAAACCCGGTGAAAAATCTTTTTTGCTAACCCTGCATCTAGGTTAAATCCACACAAAGAAGATGGTTACTTTTTTCATCCTTTTAATTAAAATCATGATGTGCCGCTCACAATCTACATAGGCAGAGTGCAGCGAGAAAAACGAGACTATTTCAAATAGATGAACGCCTCATTGAATAAAAAGGTTATTTAATTATTTCATCACAACCGCTACTTGAAGAAACACGATTTATATTATTTGTAATATTCGATTAAATTTTATTTCCGCATTATTTCTTTGATTGGTTAATCATTCATAAAACAGCTATTATTGTGTAATAATAAATTATTAACTTATGACAGCGGTAATAAGAAATGAATCCATCTTCACAGAGGAGAAATTCGAAAAATATTTGAAATTAGAATTCAAAAGCAGTTCCGATACAAGCTAATTATTAGAGCACCTAGGCCTCATGTAACACGACTTAATACAACTTGTGACATATTTTTTTACAACACGATTTATATAACATGGTTAAAGGGGAAAAAAATTAAATGTTGAATGAACCTACCACGATTAATTATTCGGAAAGCAGTTGCAGCGAAGTAGTTACATGTTTTACATTAAAAACAATAAATGATGGCTTGGAATTGCCTAATAATTTTTTTTTATTGGTAACGATCATATAATGAAAATAAGTTCTTAATTCAAGAGGAAATTACAAAATATTTTGGAGCCTTAAAAGGTAATACGTAAAAACTAGACAGTCGCTTATTAACGATTTTTTTAAGGCTAAAACCACAAAAAATTCGAAAAAGAGTCGTCCAATGATGAAAATTCACAACTGATCTCGAAAAAGGGTAAAACATATAGAATTTTAGGTGATAGAGATGATTAATGAATCTATATTATGCTATGAATGTTTCTTTCAATTAATATGTGAATATATATTTGTTTCTTTAAAAAAATAAAGTAACATACATGTTTATATAAACTATTTTTTATTTTTGGAACGCAAACCTTAATTTTGTACGGACTACAAACCTTGTATAACACGGATTTGTATTACACGAGGTTTTTGTGAAACCATATACCGTGTTATATACGTTTTGTTCATCGCTTTGAAAATGTACAATTGTAACGCGAAACTTTACATAATCATTTAGTTATTGAAATTATTTTCATTGAAAAAATGTAGCTCGTAACGTTTTCGAAAAATATGATTCAATTAAAAATTAGTTCTTTCATAGCCATATCACTTGCAACCCTACACTTTTTTGTAAAATAAAGAATAAGGAACTGTTGAAACGAATTACTTTAAATCAACGAAACATATTACCAACAAAATTACGGGTTGCCAATGGGCAGCCCTCTAAGCTCATTGCTTGCAGAAATTTTTATGGACAACTTCGAATCAAAACTTCTCGAATTAGATAATAATATAGTATATTACTACCGCTATGTAGACGATATTTTGATTTGTTGGCAAGGCACGGATAGGCAATTAGATTAATTTCTACAGAAAGCTAACTCTATACATAGTAATATTAAATTCACACTAGAGATAGAGGTAGACAACTCCATCAATTTCCTGGACTTAGCCATTAGCAGAGTTAAAAACAGACACACTTTTTTTTTTTTTTAAAAACCTACTTTTGTGATACCACAATTCACGCAAAGTCCCTCCACTCATGGAATCATAAGCTTACGGCTTATAACTCCATGGTCCATAGGCTAGTAAATGTACCTATGAGTCAGGCAGATTACGATAAAGAACTGCAGACTATAAAATGCATAGCCCGTAATAATAGCTATGAGATAACGACGATAAATAATTTATTATATAAAAAACAATTAAATCTGGCTAGAAAACTCATTTACCCCAACACAATACAAGATAACCGCTTCTATAAATCAATTAACTACCTAGGTAGCATTAGCGAAAAAATTCATGGGGAGATTAAAAACTCAATAAACGTAGCTTTCAAGGTCAACAATAACTTAGGCAGACATCTTCAAAATAGTAAAGATAAGATTAATAAACTGGACAGAAGTGGTATTTATAAAATGTCCTGTGGCTGATGTTTATCCGTTTATATCGGACAGACAGGTAGAAGTATATCTACTTGAGCCAAGGAACACGTAAGATCATTCAACAAAAAAAAAAACAGATTCACAATTCGCTAATCACGTTATTAATGAATCACATAATATAAATTCAAACTCAGTGCCTAAATATTTGCATCTTTGTAGTAAGGGTCGGAGAATGATGGCTTTGGAACAGCTATAAATCAATAGACACCAATTATCACAAAGGATTCTTAACGAACAAACTAACATAATAGTATCGCCACTTGTCCAGCCGTTGTACAAAGGGGTGGTCTGATTTGCTTCCAGAAGGACCACTTCCGTCCCACATATAATCTTATTGTCATAGACACTTATTGTTTCATTTAGAATTTTGAAAATTTAGTGTCATTGTGTTAAAGTAACAAGCTAGGCCGTTGGAACAGGAGAGATGATGTTTTGTGCGCCTTTTCTGCACAGCTATATATAGATAAGCGAATGTTAGTTTATGCATAGTTCTGACTATTTTGTTAAAAATAATTTTGTAAAACTTAAATGCATTGCTATTTTTTTTTCACCGTGTTATAATGGAGTTCAACCAAGTGAATTCCAATTCAATCAATAATAAGGAACTGATTAACAAGTAATTCTCGCAGTAAATTTTCGAACATCCGATCCGATATGCCTCACATTAATAACTCTAACGTTATAAAAATATTTTTTTAATTCTTTCGATATCAACCTACATAGAAAAGAATTAATTCTGCAGATCACAAATGTTTTAACACGGCGAAAAAATAGCAATGTGTTTTAGTTCTGCAATTTTTTTTATAAAATATAGTTGATAGCTTTTTCAACTCACACCATAGTCAGAACTATGATGGCGTGAGCCGAAATAGCTATCAACTATATCTTATAAAAAAAATGTAGAACTAAAATATTATACATTTCTATTTTCTACCAAGTAAATGTAAATTCAATCGAGAAATGTTTTACTCCTTTTCACTTATCCATTTAAATGAACAATAAATATATATATATATATATTTTAGAGTGTTAACTGTCACTTCTTGATGGAAAGGCATCATATAGCGAAACCGGTCCTGATCAAAAAATATATTGTGGAAATAAGTACTAAAAAAATGTGTTTTTATTATTTAAAATAAATATATTATAAAGCATGCTGTATATTTATTTTCTTAGGACGCATCGCTGGCAGACCAAGTGCGTTATTATTGAGGCTTAATCATAAAATTTATCACGGATACAGAGGTATTTATAATTTAACATTTGATTATCATAGTTTCCTGTCTGAATATGCATAATTAGACACAAACTTTAACGATGTCGTTATTACAATTTAATAGACTATAATGTATGATTTTCCATTTAATATCGACTTGAAACATAAAGTGTTTTGAATTGCTGAACTTTTTATCAACAATAATTGGCGGCAAAAGGGTTGACTAATCTGAAGATGAATGTTTTTTAACATTCTTTCACAATAACTATACTTAGAAGCATTGATTAAAACTCCCTCTTAAGCGTTTCTATCATTTGATTGTTAATTACAAAACTCTAAAATGAAGCCAGCAGCTCTTCATTCGGTCGTTAATGTTAATAGCCAATTAAGCGATCAGTTATTTTTAACATCCTTTGAATTACCTATTTCTAGGAAACGAGAACAATAATACGATTTTGCTACCATAGTGTTAAATCTTCTAAAAATAAATCATAGTAAAATGATCAGAGCTGATCTCTATCAAATAAAAAAAACTATCATTAAGACAATAGTTGCTAGAGTTGGTAAACTATAATAAATAAATCCAAAAAATATAACATTAGTAATAACATAGCGCTACAAATTAAACTGTAAAATAAAAAAGCTTCATCCATAACAATAAAAAATTAGCAACAGAAGAAAACAGTTTTCCTAGATTTGTTATGTCCTCTAATGATAAGATATACAATAATACATTTGAATATGACATGTTACAGTTCTGATAAGTCATAAGTGCTCCGAAACCTTTTCTCACGTGCGACACACTTCTTCAAAATTCTTCGTAGAATTACACGGCACACCGGTTGCGGAGCACTGCTATAATTTGTTGTTGCTGAAATGAAATCACTTTAGAGGTGCTAATTGACACTTCTTGGTGGAAAAGCATGATATTTTAAATAATAAAAACACATTTTAAGCACTATTTCAACAATATATTTTATGATCAGGAACTGTTTCTCTCAACGCAAATATTATCAATTGATTGACTGAAATTGGCCCTGATCACACTAGCCCACAGAAATGATAATAATGTGTATGTATATATAATACAAATATGATAGCGTACGTAACGTATTCATTGATTGGATTTGCATGAACTTGGAAGAATTTTATTATAACACGGTGAAAAATAACAATGTACACCTATTCTTCGATTTACACGGTAGATAACTTTCTTAGAAAAACCTGTAAATCGAAATTGTATATTTTTAATGTAAAACCGTGTAAATCTAAAAGTACACAAAAACGCATAATTTGGTTGTTTTCTAAAACACAAAAATAAAATTATTTTATTAAAAAGGTTAAATATACACATTCTTTTATTAATTAAATATACATAAAGCATATATAGAGGAACAGAAAAATGAAATCAAAAAGATTCATAAAAAAATATTGCAACGGTTGGTAGAATTATTATCATTCATCACTATCACAAATCACCGTCAATCTCGTCTTCGTTTAGTTCAAAGTCACTTTCATCACTCGAAATTATTTGAGCCAATTCGATGTTTGAAGTAGAAACATTTACACCTCGAAGAGATTCAGTTTTTTTAATCCATGTAAACGTATTAAACAAGTACTGTGTAAATCGAGGTATAGATATTATATATTTAAGTTCCACAAAAATTATAAGGTATATAGTTTATAGCTATTTCGGACGGATAATTATGACTAATTAATATACTTTGTTAGCATATTATCAAATATGCTCCCTCGATGTGAATCATAATCGTGATATGTCTTAGAGCGGTTGACACGCGGAAGCAAAAGGGCAAGTGGTAAAATTAAGCCATGGGATTTTAAAATGGTGAGACAAGTATCGTTATTATCGTCATCAGCTGCCTCCCCGGAGACGTCTTCTCTCTCTTCATCAGCGGGGTCAATTTAATTATCCAGGGTCGCTCGTCGACGCCCGCAAATTAACGATGACGTTTCTCCACCCAGCATTTTACCATTTAGTTATATCTTGAAGATCCGTTCTGAGCATTCCATGTTGTTTATTGACCAGAGTGGTTTATTCGTGTTGAGCATTTCACACGGTCCCACGCTAGCTATATAAAATCACAAAAGTATTTAGCCAAGAATTAAATGTGACTTGAGAAAACTCGAGAAGAAAATACATTACTTTACGTGCAATTTCTACAATTTTATGTTGGGTTAAGTTAAATTATATGAATATTTTACAGACATATTGATTGAATTGGCATTTACATGGTAGAACTCCATTATAACACGGTGAAAAAATAGCAATGTATTTTAGTTCTACATTTTTTTAAAGATATAGTTGATAACTATTTCGGGTCACCATCGTCAGAACTAGTTAGTCTTACAGTAAAGTAATAGTTTTACAGAGATTTTTAATATGGCCCCTTTATAATAACTGAATGTTTATTTACGATAACGACTGAAATGACGATGGTGAAATTGCAACATCAAAAATAAATCATTCAAACTCTACACTCTTTCATATGTTTTGTCACTCTCGTACTAGGTTTCGACTTTCGGAATCATCACGCATTGTACGCAGTTCGTGTTTATTCGTGAACTAAAATGTCACCGAAAAACGAAGCTTGGGACATAAGTGATAAAACATGCAGAAGTGTAAATTTAATTTAAATATTTTTTTTTCTACAAATGAGATGAAAAGTTTCTCATAGTTTATGATATCGACTTGAAGATGGAGTTTCTATATAAAATTTAATTGTTACAAATTTGTACATTTCCACATGTTTTGTCACTAAAGATCCGGGTTTCGCCTTTCGGCATCTTCAGTTATGTTGCATCCGTGTGATATAATGCCTTTAGGCCGGGTCGTCAGTGACCAAACATGTGAAATCGTACAAAGTTTCGAAAATTCAAATTTGCTTTTAATGCGTGTGTTGTATGCAATTATTGACTAATAATTTTTGTGAAGTAATTTCAAGCAAAAACACTTCCCAAAGGATTAACAATACCACATTTGAATTGCTGTTATTTTGTACTTTGTAAACTACTGCCAACATTCCCTCGGTCGATATCTTTGATAGTCATTGACGCTATATTAATTTTTGTAAGATTTCATGTTATTCGAGTTGGTTTATTGTGTTTGGAATATTTTTTTTAATTGATTTAAATGACATAACTGGTCAAGGATAGTCTGTGTGTATGTGTGTGTGCCCTGCGGTTGGTTGACAAGAGCTACCATAAAAAAATGAAAATTTGATATCGTAATGATCTTAAATGGCTTTATTGTTATAGTAGTATTAACACTCAAGTTATGGCGCTAGAGTGTCGATTCGCTCCTCGTTAGAAAACGACCCGCTGGTACCTCATGTTGATTCGCTTACTTCCGCATCCTTGTCTAGAGGCGTCACCCACCGTCGCGTCTATTAACGTCGCCCCTAAAAACCGGCATGTGCAACCTTCAAACTTTTCCGGTCATTTCTTTTTTAGCATACAACTATTCAAGACTGTAGATTCAACACTTTTTATGGATGATTGTTTTTGTTTTCCTTTTCTTAAGAAAAAAACTTGTTTGGCAAAATTGGATCGTATATCAACACATTTCGTATGAATGAATGAATATCACTGTTTGGGAATATACAATGTTGTAAAAAATATGTTTGAGACCTCCTGTATACTTAATCCTCTTTTGATGAGATATTGTTAAATTTAAAAATGAACTATTCCGAATATAGGAATATAATTTTTTTACAAATCATTTAATCGTAAAAATTTTGATATGAAAGTATTCACGTTTAGGGTGTTAATTGTCACTTCTTGATGGAAAGGTATTATATTGATAAAATTGTAAATGCTCGCGATGAGAGAAACCGGTCCTGATTATAAAATGTATTGTGGAAAAATGTACTAAAAATATGTTGAATATATGATAATACTTTATGATATCGACTAAAGGTGCTTGATGGAATTTAAATATCAAATGTGAATTGTTGAAACTTTTTTTTAGTTTTTATTTGGATCCTAGCCGTAGGGCGTGTTTTTTTCTTTTGATTAACTTCTTTAGTATATAACCGATGCAAGCTGTTTATTGTGTCAGTTCTGTTGCATTTGTGTGATAAAATGCCTGATGATACCGAAAGGCGAGATCATGATCGTTAGTGATAAAAAATGTGGAATCACACAGAGACAATTTATTACTGAAAATAATGATAGAATTTGGTCTATTTGAAGATATGATGGAAAATTTTTCGTGTCATATATTATATATACGTTATATGTACGATTTTTGGGGCTATAGAAAAAAATATGTAGTGTGTAACATATGAATGGGTTATCATCTGAAAATTATGAACACCAGATTTGTATATTCATAAATGACTTCGTGGTGGCGTTTGCGTGCCTGCACGTCGTTGGCGGTTGGTAATAGGTAAAGTCTTATGATTTGATCTCCAGGTAAGCCTCAATTTTACACATCCTGTCCGAATATTCGTTAGAAAAAATTAACATGTATATACAATAACAAAACAACAGTTAGAAATCAATTCCAAATTTAAACAGCAATATTGTAGTATTATTGCTCTGTGATAAATTCTAATCATTAACAAAAGATGTCACCCTAACGATCATTGTCTATGGTTCGCGATTGTTATCTTTGACAATTTCCTTTTGCCATTTTATTGATAGTAAATAAATTGAACTGGCTAATAAATTTATTTATTCAAGCAATTCTGAATAAAATACGAATGTATTTAAGTACTTACTACACGTTTTCAATAAACACTTCAAGAACCAGAAATCAATACAAATAATAGATTCTAAAAGAAAACACCATTATTACTGTGTTATATTGATTTCGGATTTTTCCGCACGCGAGAAAATCCGCACACTTAACATTCCGCACAAAAATAATTTTGACATTAATCCTCCCACTTCCCCGTTTTATATCCCTTAAATGAGATAAATAAAATCCATATATATTATGACACCTGATTAATTCTCACCGTTATCCACTAATTTGACAGATTGATTAATAAGTAGATATCTTAAATATAATTAGTTTAATGTAAGTTTAAAACTACCCGATTGCATTTAAATTATATCTGATTAATATTTTTCATATCATATTTTCATCAAATACTCATTAACAGTATTTAGAGTTGATAAAATTTATCACAAGTGATTGAGTGTCATTATTATTCAATCAATTGTATTGAAAAATAGTTCAGTTGCTTCTTTGGGTTTTGGTCTTAGAGACTGTGTTTTTACTTTGTAATTAATTCCTCTGGTATATAACCGATGCTTACTGTTTATTGTGTATCATTTCTGTTACATTCATGTGATAGAATGCGTGAAGATTTCAAAAGGCGAACCTCAGGTCGTTAGTGACAAAACAAATGGAATTATACAAAGTTTCAGCAATTCAAATGTGATATTTAAATTCCATCAAACACTTCTTAGTCGTTATAATAAATTATTAAATTACCTAGTCATTCTACCGCAAGGTTATAGTAAAAACTCAAAAACTTTTTATTTTCACCAAAAAATTTTTTTCACCGTGGTACACAATACACATTCTGTCCTGTTTTAACGACCTTGCTTCTTTCTTGCTCGCAATTAAACTAAAAATTGTAAATGAAACTAAAAAGGCGGCTATATCAATAAGTTTACATATGGCACGGAAATGGTCTCTTACAGAAACAAAGAACCCGCAGAGGGTTAAGCAATGGTGAAAGACATATCTTTGTTTGTTTGTTAAGAATCCTTCGTTAAAACAGGAGAGAAGATGTATTGTGTACCTTTTCTACACAGCTATATATAGATAAGAAAATGTAAGTTTAAGCATAGTTCTGATGATGGCGTGAGCCTAAATAGCTATCAACTATGTCATAAAAAAAAATATTTAGTAGAACTAAAATACATTGCTATTTTTTTCACCGTGTAATTGAATATAACTAAGGGAAGATTGGATCTGACCCTATCACACTTAGTTTTTGAAAAATTTACATCTCATACAAACAACATTATTTAATAATGACGTCCTTTGATCTGATATGCAGTGGCGACGTGTAGTTCCCCTGGCACGTCACTGATACCCTTTACGTTTATCAATCTTTCTTTAGTTAATCTAAAATGCGATATAATTGCGAGACACGAGACCAAATTTTCGTAGTGCCGGGATGTCAGTGATGAAACGCGTGGTACAAAGCTTCAACAGTTCAAAGTTAATGGTTTTCGATTGCAGTACTACAATTCCTATCAAAAATCGTCTTGTTTCCAATGAGTTAAGCCAGATTTGAGGGGGACGAGCATTCCGCTGTTAATCAATGTCCACCGTGGCGGAAGCAAACTGTTTTTAGCGTCCACAGGTCTCTATTTGCAATGCAAATTTGTTATTGTATCTGATCTTAAATATCGCATCAGTCTTTGACTGGCCGAAATTTTGTCGATTTTTCCATAACTGGTTTGCTGGATTAACCAGTTTATCATTCACAACACCCGGATAAAAATATCCATTATAAGAACAAAAAATCTCATTACCAATTTAGAGACTGAAATAATTAATCTGTTTGTAATAGAGACGTAGAGGCAATATCCTTATATTTTTCTCTTTTTTATTTTTTATTTAAATAATAAAACACAATGTTGAGTATTATTTCCATAGATTTACAATCTCCAGATAAGGACCGGTTTTGCTAATTGGTAACATTAACGAGTGATACAATGCAAATTAAAACAAAACTATTTGAGTTGTTACAACTTTGTACGATTCCACATATTTTGTCACTAACGACCCGGGTTTCGCATTTTGGCATCTTCAGGCATTCTATTGTATAACACGTATGCAACAGAACTGACGAAAAATAAACAGTTAGCATCGTCTATATACCAAAGTTATTAATTACAGAAATAAGCTTACCCCAAGGCGAGCAGTAAATTGCAACTAAAACAAATTTAATAAAAATTAACACAATTGCCTGTGATAATTTTCATGAACGATATTGTTAATGAGTCATCCTTGAAAGGGTTTTACAACAAATATTAATCAACTAACATTAAAATATAAATGTTTTTAATTTATTTATTCAAACATTTGAGCTAATAATTATTAAATATTTCATAAATTAAAACAAGACTGGCGAAACCCCCAATAACAATACACCGAATTACGCGCTGGCTTGAAATATTCGTCGCAAATCCCCCGATTGCACGATCGCTTGGCAGAACACACTCAACCAGATGGTAGTAATTGCGGTGCATACTACAAATTTTGGCTATCGTCTGTGTATCTAACACGTGCCAGGCTATCCAAACACAGCCGAGCGACTGTTTGTGTTCTAGATTTTGCGAGCGCTATGCATTTTATCATCTAGTAACTTAATATTTCATCGATACATTTTTTTGCAAAACTAAGATTATTATAATAATCTTAGTTTTGCATTTTTCGCGGTAAAAAACAAAATCCCTAATTTTGTAAGAGATCCACTCCCCCAATTGCACTACTCCAAATTACACGGTCTCGACTTTAGTGTAAATGGGGGGTTGACTGTATTAATAAAAAAAATATTTTATTTATATTGCATATGTTGATAATGTTCACAATTAGAAAAACTGGTCATGATCAAGAGAAGATAAAATTTTAGAAATATTACTTGAAATTGTTCACTTTTAGGTCTTTTTGTTGGAATTTCTTGGTGGGAAAGCAGATATTTAAAATAATAAAAACACATTTCGCTTAGTAACATTTTCCACGATCTAATATATTTATGATCAGGACTTGTTTCGCTCATCGCGAGCATTGTCAACTGATATAATAAACATTACAAACAAGGTTCCTCTTACAAAGTTTTCAGTTAAAATTTGGAGACTTTAAGCTTTTGCTGCATACAAAAATATTTTATATTATTGTTCCTTAAAAATATGAATTAAAATTATGTTAATAGAAATGAAAATTAACCGCTTACTTTTTCTAAAAGTTGAATAAACGAGGCATTACACAATGATGTAGATATTCAAACTATTACTAAAGAACATACATGTACGGATTTTTCTGTTGAATCTTTGAAAATTATCGACACAAATCAGGGTATATTTGAGAACAAAAAACAATTCTAAGCACGTATCATACAATACTAAAGGAAGGATATTAAAAAACGAAATATTTACAAAAGTAATTTAATAGCATTGGTGTTAAATGAGGTAATGAAAACTATCTGAACAAATCTGGATATAATGTAATGTAAAAATTAGCTATAACACAAATTTTAATCGTTGAAACTTTTTATAATTCCACATGTTTTGTCACTGACGACCCAGGCTTCTTTTAAATTCGTGTGATTGAAAGCCTGAAGATGCTGAAAGGCGAAACCCAGGTCGCTAGTGACAAAGTATGTGGAATCGTACAAAGTTTCAACAACTCAAATTTAATTCAAATTTAATATTGAAATTCCATCAAGCACTTTCAATCGATAAAAAAATGTTTTACGGCTATTAATAGTTTAGTATCAACCATACACCTTTGTTTACCATAAGAAATTTATAACATCAAAATTATAAAAAATAGTCCGAAATTCCCAATTGTACAACACAGTACTACTGTAGCGTTGCTTAACATCCTTTCTGTCATTTTCCTTCCAAAGATCAGTGCACTTTTAATATTTATTAATCTAAAAAAATATTACTTCATAACAGTTGTAAGATCAATTATACTCGCGATAAATTCCGTATGAAAAGTTTTTTTATGATAACTTCTGTGCACGCACATCCGTGAATGTGTGTAAAACTGACCGATACGTAGATTCAATAATGAACGAACACGTTGCGATAAAGATGAAAATTTAATAAATGTATATTCGGATGCGGTGGCCATGACATTCGTCTATGTTTTCCGGCAAACCTGTCTTGGCTCACATAACATTCGATCAATAATATGGTAATTTTAATGCCGATACGCAAATTCGGTCAGAACAACTTATTAAATGCGATGATGACTCCGGCATAACGTGTTATGGAGTACGTTGAGAATTTATTTATTATATAATCTTCACTTCTTCTTAACCCTCTGGCTGCCCATGTTTCAACTGACAGTTGATCGTAAAAAATATAACACTAACTTTGAATTTATAATATCGACTGAAAGTTCTTGAAGAAATTTCAATACCAAATTTGAAGTGTTGAAACTTTGGTCGATTTTTCGTGGCACGCGTTGAAAATATCTTCAAAATATGGAACATTTTTAGTATTTATTACCACAAGATATTTTATGATTAGGGCCAATTTCGCTCATCGCGAGCATCATCAACTGATGGAATACAATGTACAAGCAAGCCTACGTATGCTAAATTTTGAGTTAACGGTAGCAGGTAAACAAAGCCATGGATGGGTTCAAGAACTAAGAAAACAATTTACAGGAAATCATACAATGTAAATACAAATATTTTTTTAACGCTTTTCCATCAAAATATGACAGTTAATACCTTCAAAGTGATTTACGAACCAAATATTGAGTGTTAGTTTCCAAAATTGAATCCCAATGGTTTTATTATTATTTTAGGTAGGGAGTATTATTATCGTCAAAAAATGTCTTTATATACAATATAATTCATGATATCGACTGAAGGTGGTCGATGGAATTTCAATATCGAATTTGAATTGTTGAAACTTCGTTCAATTCTACATGCTACCTTGTCAATAATGACCCAGGTTTCGCCTGTCGGAATCTTCAGGTATACTTTTACACGGATGCAATAGAACTACTGAACAATAAACAATTAGCATCACTTATATACAAAAGGGATTATTTACAAATGAAAAACGCAAATCCTAAAGAGCATTATTAAAGGTTACTTTTGAAACGTTTTGAGTTAACAATTACCATATATAAAAAACCAAAGATTAATGAAGAAAGGAAATAATTGTGCAGCCTTAAAAAGTACAAAAAGAATGTTACTAACGGTAGAACCGCGAGTGAGAAAGCTAAACGTAAATATCATATCTGTACATTATCTCTTCGTTCGTGAAACATTTGTTTTGTATACCTGAATATTATTAACCTCAAAATTTGGTAAAAATAGCCTTGTTTTAATTTATATTGAATCAGTTGATAATGCATACGATAAGTGAAACCGGTGCTGATCTGGAGAATATTAAATTGTGGGGAAACAATAAAATATTTTTTTAAATAAATGTGTCAGTCTAGTTCATGTATGGCGAATCTATACCACGCGTGCCACAGGTGGACCGCAAGACGATTTTGCATGGCACGAGAATGTTTTATAAAAGTGTTTATACAAAATATATACGAGTCTTAGAAATTGCATAAAAAATCGACGTATAAATGCTTTGTTTATATTGAAAAATATATAATTATATTAAGAGTTACACAAACGTTTGATGCATTTTTATTTTCATATATAAAAAAAAAGTTGGCCCTCTATTATCCAGTGTAACATTATTATTTTTTTATATATAATCTGTATTGAAATTCATGTCAATAAACAAAATCTCATTCTGGCTAAAGTTCTATTGTTTATTCTCTAAAAGTTTGTGACACCGCCTGAAATATTGTTTGTTGTCTATGGTTAATTATTACTCGAATAATTGTTAATATTTACTCGTTAGTTTTAAAAATCTCACCGGATGTTTTTAAAAATGCCGAAGCTTTCCGCTTCAGTATAGAATATTCCAATTTTTTTTTTTAGTCCATTATACATCACATTTTCCTCACATACCATTGGAAGTATTCGTTCGGTATTTTCAGATGAATTGGCATAACAGAATCCAGACAAATTTAACGCTTCGACTCTTATGCCAAATACCGATCCAACGTTTCTATTCTTGCCCAAATAACGTCACGAGAGCATAAAAAAGAATCTATGATAAAAACTCTCTGGTGTATTTTGGTATCTGGCATTTCCGGAAATTTCGTGCATAATAATTACGGCGGGAACAAAGACTCCAAGATGGCGGGGCGGGAAAAGTAAACATGTTAATTTTGGCGCGCAAGGTTACTATCGCCGGCCAAATTTAGATCCACGAGTACTCACTAGGAAGTGCGTTGGACTTGCGTATATCAAACGCTGTGAGAGTCTTGGTGAATTTCTGGCACGGCGAATATGTATTGCATAATCCGGATGACTTTTTCTGTCATGCAAATCTATTTCGCGGGTCATGGTATTAATATATATTATGAATTAACCGATTCCCTGCTAATCCGCTTAAAAGATATTCTAACACTGAACATTTCATAAATTAAATTGAAATAGTGTGAATTGATTAACGCTTATCGAAACAAATTAGGATATATATCCATATACAAATTAGAATATAAAATCTTTGAGTATCAACTATTTACATACATATGTTTTAACTGTCACTTCTTGATGGAGCGGCATTATATTTTAAATAATAAAAACATATATTGATTGAATTGGCATTCACTTGGTAGAACTCCATTATAACACGGTGAAAAAATAGCAATGTATTTTATTTAGTTCTACAAAATTATTTTTAACAAATATAGTTGATAGCTATTTCGGCTCACGCCATCGTCAGAACTATGCTTAAACTAACATTTGCTTATCTATATATAGCTGTGTAGAAAAGGTATACAACACATCCTCTCTCCTGTTCCAACGGTCTAGCTTGTTACTTTAACACACTGGCACTAAATTTTCAAAATTCTAAATGAAACAATAAGTGTCTATGACAATAAGATTATATGTGGGACGGAAGTGATCCTTCTGGAAGTAAATCAGACCACCCCTTTGTGCAACGGCTGGACAAGTGGCGATGCTTTATGTTAGTTTGGTTTACTTCCAGAAGGATCACTTCCGTCCCACATATAATCTTATTGTCATAGACACTTATTGTTTCATTTAGAATTTTGAAAATTTATGTTCAAGATTTTGAGCTTTAACCTTTTTAACCTTAAAGCACATTATTATGTGATACAAACATAGCCTCAGTGTCAATGAAGGATTGATTACTATGGTAAACCTTTGATACTGTTTGAAACTTTCAAGCGTTCTGCATTCATTAATACAATACATCCGGGATTCCCAAATAATTTTCCTGAAGGAGCCTGTGTAGTTCAACAAAAATTAAGCACTTATAAATTACCACCTACTTTCATGAATTATACAACCTACAAAGTAAGTTAAATGTTTCGTTAAAATTATCGGATTAAGTGTATCGTTGTTGAAAGGTTTGGTAAACCCTTCAATACAAAATTATAACAACCAAATTCTACGTATGGAAGTAAAAAAATTGTTAGTAGCCTACATTCTATATTCGAATAAAAATATGTTTGTTTTATTGATAAAATATTTTGTGAATAATGTAATAAAAAAGTCTACTCGTCTTATAGAATTCGAAATATTCAGTAAAATATTCTTACGCGGTGTAACGACATCTATCGGGCAATAGCAATAGTTAAAATATTAACGGAATAATTAGTTGTATTATGTTTTTACACGGATTTTATTTGTGAAACGCCACTATAATAGAAAATAAACAACAAAGTATTTTTAGACGTACGCCATCCTTAGAGCTACAATTTGAATTAAATTAAGCTTCTTAGCTTTAATTAATTTCAATATGAGATAGACAATCTATTTTTACTTATTTATTTTTAAATACAAACATCATAGGTTTTAGGTACAATTTAAATATGTAAATGTGTCAAGAGTTTTTCTAAGAATATAAACACAAAAGCAGTGATAATAAATCATTCTTTATTGAATTCTTTATATGGGTAACTATGTTGTAAACAACACAGCAAGATTTACAATTCAAAGATCCAATATCATCAGTCATTGAAAACTTATTTGGTTTATATTTTTACAAGTTAGAGTAACAAAAGTGTAGTTTTTCCCATTTTATTTTTTTATTTATTCAGTATATTATTTATCTGACAAAATAAATATTTCGTGATTTTTTAACCTGTGTACCTTTAAAAAACGTTTGGGAAACCTTGCCCTACCAAACCAAAATCAACCTATCCAGTGATTAGCATTTCCTTGAATCTCCAATATAAAACGTACGGCTGCTTATTTTTTTCCGATCATTTTATAGAAAGGGTTAATTACAGACTTCCACTGACAGCAAGATAGCAGTTTGTTGCTAAATGATTCTCAAAAATATCTGAATGATAACAATGTCGAAAGCTATTACCCATTTAATTAGAAAAAATATCTGAACTATTACAATCAATAAGCTTGTTTAACACCAACAATTATTTATTTATAAATTCTGAATTTATCACATTAATCTGTCAAAGTAGCTAAAGTAAAATTAATAACATAAATTAATTTATAATATCATTATTTATAAAATTTATTTTTACATCAAATCCTTTCGTACTAAAATGTATTTTTTAATATACTTAATTATTTTTGAAGAATTCGGTGTTGAAATATTGTTTACGAGGCTCAGCATGGAAATTGTTGAGAAGCGCGGGTCTTAAGTTATGTCGTAAGAACTAAATGACAGCAGATATTTATCAAAAAAAATATTTGTAATGATTGTTTCTTGTTACGTGTAAAGTTATATTTTTTATGATAGAGTGAAACGTACAGTTATTGGCTGAATATAACATTCTCATATTTAACAATTCTGAGGTCTTAAAATAGAACTGTGTGTATCAATTTTTATCGTTTTTACTTTGTTTAACATGAGCCCAATTTTTGAGACCTTTTTTGGCTATTTCCATTTATATTATTAAACAGCAAAAATATAGTAGTTTGTCTCTTTTTATAGCTATTAGTTGTTAATGTTAATTTTTAATGAATAAAGAAATAATATGTGCATAAAACTTTGAGATTGACAGTTCGTTTTTAAATTTCGTTTTTTGTCAAATTCAGACTCGGGATTATAAAATTGTACTTCTAGTAAAATAATTCCCAATACTCAAAATAAATATAATTACGAATTTATGCTAAAATACAGAGCTTAATGTGAAAGTTGTTAGGCATTTGAAAAATATATTTCTTTAGGGATTTTTGAAGTTACAAAAATTCTCAATCTTTTTGGTTTACAAGTTAAAAAGACAATATCATGCCTTGATGATAATTATAGCAAAACGATATACTAAAACTAAGACGGCGCATCTATAAAGCAGTGCTTCGCAACCGGTGTGCCGCGACACATCGATGTGTCGCCAGACAATGTTTAAAATATAAAATTACTATAAATAAATATAAAATACAACATAAAATATTTTGTGAAATCACATAGAAGCAGAAATAATTATTTTTTTCATCAGAATTATGTTATGACTACCTATGTTAAATATTACACATACGATCTACAATATAAAACGTAAATTTATAAGAAACAAAATTGTAGAATGAATGAGTCTTAACAAATGCAACGATGTTGCATGTTCCGTTTTTTTTGTATATAAATATTGACTTGTGGTGTACCGCGAAATTTTGGCAAAAAGCGTTTGTGTGCCGTGGAATACAAAAGATTGCGGAATACTGCTGTAAACGGTGACAAATATGAGAAGTTGAAATGGCCAATTAGTACAGCTTGGCCAATAAGTATACGTTTCACCCTATATCGAATAACTTATTTTTTTATTTACTAACCTGACAGTTTGTTATCTCGTAGCCGGACAACATATATTTGATGAAAAATAGTGATTTTACTACTATATAAATACGGAAATGAAATCCAAAGTCGTGTTGGATTTTGTCACGCTCGTAAAATACAAAACCAAACCGTAAAACTCACGTCAGAAATGACAACGTAGACTTTCATTTGACATCTTTATAGCTTTTGAGATCCTCGGTTTTAATACACACTTAGTTGTATTGTATTATTCTCGAGATATATATATTTCCAAGATTTTTTTAATAGTAACCCGCAGGGGTGGATGAGAAGGGGCTCGTTTTTTGTTATTGAGGATTTTTTATTGATTTTTTTTTAATATTTATTTTGCAAATACTGTCACTCATTTTTGACATAATTTTTTTTCCATATAAAATACGACAGAAAGTTTCATATCCGAATTGATATGAAACTTTCCTCTTTCTTCTTTGAATTAGCATCCGTATCGAAACATAAGCACTCAGAATGCAATGTACTGATTGAATTGGCAGAAATCTATTAAAATACGATGAAAAAAATAGCAATGTATTTTATAACTAGTTCTGACGATTGCGTAAATCAATTTCATTGGATATACCTGACATCTTAATCAAATGCAAAAGCTATTTTTATCATATGTAAAAAAAAATTTGCGGCCACGAGACATTTGTACAGTACCTGATGTTTATAATGCGGTTACTGTAAAGTTTTATATGAAAACCACTGGTAAATTTCACAAAACACAAAAAAATAGCCTATTACATTCACTTAATGTAATACTGTTAATCCATATGGTGTGTTATTACATGTAAAATGTGTTTCGCTTCGTTAAGAAGTATCTTCAAACACACTGTATACCATGCACTTGAGATAAAAAATGGATTATATTTGAGCTCCTTTTCTAACAATTTTTGTGTATATTTTGAATTATTTGAATCAAATTATGTATTTCAGAATCTATTCGATATTTCAATAGTCGATTATGATAAACACTTGGAATCTCATCCTGGTAAAAATAAAGCCTAATCTAACTAATCAGTAGGCAGAGTTTTTCAGTTTGGAAGATATTATTCACTTTTTTTTTAAATTTTTTTTGCAATTGTTGGAGATTGCGAGGCTTGATGTCAGAGCTCTAATATGTTATGAAATACAATACTTATGCAGTCTTTAAACGATTCTCGTAAAATATAATACATTATTTTGTGTACATAGTAGTTTAAAAAATTTCATAGAATTTTAAAAAAATGTGGACAATGCTTAAAACGATTGTCCTTCATACTTCACACGTACAATTTATTTCCTATTTCCGAAATTCAACCAGTATACAATAAATCCACCCCTTTCACGGAGTATCGCGAATGACTTTGAAATCAAGTGACCCCCATTGTTCAAATAGTGGTACTTTCTACCACCAACCCAAAAACTTTATTTGTCATGAATTTATTGTAATATCACATATTTTCATTGTGTCACGAAAAGTTTTATGAATCACACAGAAGGTTTGGTATCTAATGAATGTTTTCACGGAATATTTTACTTTGAAAAAATATAGTTTTCATATTGGTAGATTTGAGGTTTCACATGTCTTATAATCACCAACTCTCCCCTCCGCTGTGACGTTACACGTTGCATCAAAAATGGATGCCCACTAAAAGTTGTTTGATAAATAAACGTCAAAACTTAATCAATCATATATCTATAATAATATAAAAAATATAGGATATTTGACTTTAAGTAAAAACGTAAACTTCATCCCGGCTTCCGCCTTTTTACCTTCTACAAAAACTTTATCACAAGGATGCAGGACTCAATTGAATTCAATGTTAATACTAAACGATCAATTTTACGAACATTTTATTCCGTAATTTGCTTGCGGGCTAGAAACACAAGGTTTCAATACATCAAACAGATATTTGAAGTTGTGTCATGGCTTGTCAACGATATAAAAGCTCGCGAAGGGACTGTAATATTTTGTGGATCTTTCCCCCCAGGATTGATAGGGAATTAGCTTAAAGAATATCATTGCTATTGTACCCCCATTATTTTATCATCCACATCAACGATGATGTGACCACATTTCTCAATTTACTTTTGCAGTGACCCATCTACAATATAATATTATACATATGTGAGTGAAAAAAGTGGTGTTTTAAATCCTACGGAGATTTACCAATTTTATTCATTGGATTAGTAAACAAATTTGAAAATTTGCATAATAACGTCGCATATTTGGCGAAGAGATTTTAAGATTTCTACGCCTATGTTCATCGGTCAACGAACTTCTCCAGTGGCTCTCAACAATTTGTTCGATTTTAATTGTTAAACTACCAAAAGCTAAAAAAATATCACCTTTCAACTTTCATCAAGCCACACGTGATCATAAAATATTTCACCTGGAAGCTATATAAATAAACACAGCCCAATTAAGTTCAATGGCTCCATTAAACGAACAGCTTTTCCTCCTTTCGCTATATCTATTACATGAGATTAATTCAATTATTTTACAATAAAAGAATGATTTCTTGCAATATGTTATCTTAAATTTAATACCACAAAAACCTACACATTAAAAATAAGTAGGTTTCAATTACCCAATTAAATTTCAATGCTTTGAATGCAATGATTTATTTCGTAATTATTTAATGCGTTGGTAACTTGAATCTATTGAGCATCTTAAATATTTTAAAAAGATGTAAAAGTTCAGCACCCTGTTTCACGTAATCCAGGAACGTTCTATATAACTAGTCCTTTCACCAAAAGGAACTCCATAGTTGTACCATACCATGTACCGTATAATGTACAACTATTTCCAGTCGTCTAGCTGTATACTATATAGGAAGGCAGATTGTCTCCTTGACACCTTTAAATATGAAAGAGTTTGTTTGTTATGCAGGCAATATAACAATAAATAAACGTTTACAGGAAATATGTCACCATGTCTTCCCATACATACGAATCTTTTCTAGTGCAATAAAATTGTTCATTGCTTCATATTGCCACTTGTTTTGAATCTCTCTAAATGTTTACGGCTTATTTAAAGTGTTGTATTCATCTTTATTAGACTGTCATTAATATTCAACATGTTTGTATAAAAAAGTTTGGATGTGTTGCACCTGGATGCCCAAATATGATTAAAAAATGTTAAATGGATACGTGTGTCTTTTCGATATGTATGCGGGCTACGAATGCACGATCTACATAAGAAACGACCAGAAACTTATAGCAAAAGGTGATACTGAAAGCCGTTTTTGGACAAAACGTGTTAAATTACAGCGACAATAATAAGTCTCAACGCATGGAATTGATCCCAAAATAAATTTAAAAGATAGAACTAAAATGGTCTTAAAAATCAATTGGTCAGTGAGATGCATTGAACAGAAACGAGGCAAAGAAATTTTTCTGTAGGTTCAAATCCCTTACCATATAAAAGCCAAAGTGTGGATCTTAAATTTTTTTATCAATTTTTTTTACAAATAAACAAAAGTCAATTAAATTCAATTTATATTTTTAACGACCAGCTAAATCTCCTCGTTATATCCCTTACGTGCAATTAATTCAGTGAGCCGACAATCTCATAAATTGAATTTATATATTACGTCAACTGATGTTTAATCCCGCCGTTAACCACCAATTTTAAATCAGTAAATATCTCTAAGTCTAAAATTACTCAATTGCATTTTAATGATAGTTGATTATTATTTGTTGTATAATTTTTTCATCAAAGACTCATTAAATGTATTTAGTGTTCATAATACTTATCACAAGCAATTGATTGTCATTATTACTAACCCTCTGACTGCTAAGGTCTCAACTGTTAAGACGGCTGATTTTACTGTATTGATAGTTGATACCCGAAAATATATCATTTAACACGTTGGCTGCGTAAGCATATTGCACTGTTTCACAGAGGGCCTGAAAAATACCCATTTTTCGAAGCCATAAAAGTTTGTAACATTTTAGAGACAATTATTATATTTCTCCGAATTTGGTCGCCCTCAAGGTCATTTACACAAAAAAACATTTGTGCGGCACATGTACTGGCATTGTTTACTCATCAGATTTTGAAACATTTGCAGTGTTTATTGATGTTGCGCCATCTGTAATACCCTAAAGGTAAATTCACACTAACATATTTTTGGTGTATCTATAATTTTATTTTGGAGGGAGTTCTATCCTTCCTTTTTTACTCCAGGTTTTGATTTGCAGTGATTTATTCTCCTTCAAGTGTTGTTGATAATAATTTTTATTATCGGAAAAAGACACTATGATATAAAAGCAGTTGAAATGTAGTTTACACTCTCACAATACACTACAATAAATATATGATATTCCTTTGAAATAACATTTGAATGTTAGATTCACATTTATTCTTGATTTAGTCGAAAAGAGAGTTCTAAGCACAAGCCAGGTTTATTTGGGCAATCGGAACAATTGATCAACGAAACTTTTCGTTTTTTAGTGGTTAAGTTGAAGAGGTAGTTTTTTTCCAGTGGTCACTTGGACGATATCCTTCCTGTATGAAACAAAAGTCCCAAACAAACAAACAAGTGGAAGGAAAAATGAAAATTGTAAAAATATTAAAACACAAGTGCACTAAAACGTAAAACGACGTTTATAGAATTGTAAAAAAATAGGTACGCGGTGCTTAGGAAAAAAAGTGTGTACACGTTAATAAAAATACATGTTTCACAAAATTATAAGAAACAGTGATAAAACAAAACCAATTTACATCTGTCAAAAATATTTCCACAAACTATAGTAAAAAATTTGATGTAAGTATTTCGATAAAATGAATAGTGTGAATGAGCCTTTATTTTTAGTGTTCCAAAGAAATGTCCCGAAACTTCTAAGCCGTGGCAGGTACTTACTAATACTAAAAGATCTTTTGTTATATTGAAAACACAGTTCCCGTGACCGACGCTGGTCGACAATTCAGGCATGAAAGACACGGGAGCCGTGTCGTACGCACTGATCGAATGCTAATATTTTAATTAATGCTTTGCATGATTTGTCCTGACAAACTCAGTAGGATTGTTTCAAACCAATATTATTTCATAAATTTTTGAAGTCTCAGCGTTGGAATATCCATTAAAATGCTCAGCAGGGAACGAGTTAAATAAATATAATAGAATAATAAAAAAAATCGTTATACGTTTTATATAGTTTATAATAGTTGTACGTTTGGATAGCCTAAGAGTTGGTGTTTTTCCTTTGTTATTAATTCGTCGTGCATTTGAGCGGTGCTAACTGTTTCTTGTGTGTGAATTCTGTTACATCCGCGTGATGAATGCCTGAAGATGACTTAACGCGAAACCCAAGTCTTTAGTGACAAAAACTCTAGAATCGTACAAAGTTTCAACAATTCAAATTACATCAAGCAATCGCAGCCTTCAATAGATATTATAAATCAATTATGAAGTATCCATAGTGTACAAAATGATCATATCTGTTGTATATTAACAATTTTTGCCACTCCAAAATCTGTCGCTCCAGGCAAATGCTACGCTTGCCCACGTTCAGATCTGGTCCTGGCGATCGTCTTCACAGACAAATAATTGCCAAATATTTTCAGTATGTTACACAATGGCAATAGCTAAATACAGTCATCACTATAAATACACTTGTAGTGTGAAGCGATTTTGTTCCTGCTCCGGAGAGACGATGCATAAACAAAATTTCCGGAAATCGCGAACGTCATGTCGGTGCGAACATTTTTGGCATGATCATAGCGAGTTTCTTCGGTCGGCTGGCATGATTTCGTAAAGTGTGCATAATGTAACGCGGTCGCCACCATAAAACTAATTGGGATGGCATATTAATGGCACGCCATCTTGAAATGAGCCGAAAAATGCGGCAGTCTTACAGTGTGGTGCAACGGAAATTAAGAAACAAACGTTTTTGCGAAATTTCCTATATAATGTAATAAAACTCGTCTAGATTATGATGACAATCTAATATCCAGGATATAAATATTGTATTACTTAATAATCTTTAGTGAAAATTCCGATAAAACAAAACAAAATGGCGCACAATCAAATTTGTGACTTTAATAATAGATGAAGATTTTAAAATTGTCACCATCGAATGCAAAAGGTTAAAAAATTAAAGTCGAATTGTAAAATATCATAAATTAAATTTCAAAGATTTAGCGCCAGAGAGGTAGCATTTGAGTCATGTATTAACAGAAAAATCAATGTCGTCTCTATATTGGTACTCGAGTGCAAAAGGCTTATTTTAGAATAGTTATTCATATAATTAATTAAACACAATGCTATGCATTATTTTTGCATAATTTTACTATTAATCTCAGACCCGGTTAAGCTAATCGTTAGTGTTATTAAGATTAATTAAACGAAACCGTTTCTGATCTTAATATTATAAAATTTCGGAAATAATGCTAAAATAATTCTTACATAATATTATTTGATATCATGATAATTTTTACGAGGACTGCTAGTTGCTTTACGTTTAAAAAAAAAAGAAGGCATAATAGTTGAGGTTTGATAATATTGCGTTTTTACAATGATGCAAAAAAAAAAACATTTATAAAACTTAGCCGTAGTATCTTTGGTGTTAACTGTCACTTTTGGATGGAAAGACATGCTATTTAAAATAATAAAAATATACACGGGCTACATTTTAAATTATCTCATAGTTTTGCAATCCCATATAATATATAAATTGTCATTTTTTAACATATAATACATTCCTATAACAAATGAATATCTTTAATGAAAATATTGCCTACAAATTTAGGTAGAAAAAGTGTACTTAGATTCACATTGATAGGTGGTTTCTTAAGGTTGTTTTTGGCTTCGATGAACGGTATTAACTATCACTTCTTGGTGGAAAGGCATGCCATTTCAAATGATAGTTAGTCACGGTCAAATGATAATCAATCGATAATGCTCAAGATGAATAAAACCGGTCGTGCTCGTAAAATATGTTGTGGAAACAAGTACAGTACCTTCTAAGCTGCTAACTGTCACTTCTTGATGGAAAAGTATGATATTTTAAATAATAAATACACATTTTTAAATACTCATTTCTACAAGATTTTTTACGATCAGCTTATAATGTTTGCGATGAGCGAAACCGGTCCGGATAATTATATATTAGTGGAAATAAGTTCTCAAAAATATGTTCTTTTTTAATTTAAAATATACCAAATAAGCGTCGTCCTTTAATTGTGCCACCACTGAATTAAATGTACACAATTCCTCACAAAGCTCCAAGCCGGAACGAGCAAACAGATGCTGGTGAAAATATTTGCTGTAGTGGCTACTGATAATAAAACGCAACTGTGAAATATTTAATACGCTCTCTCCAGAGACGCTGGTTGATTAGCCATCTTATATCTTGGCTGCCGGCTTTAATTTTGCACCACAATCTTGATGGGTTTGCCCTTATTATAAAATTGATACGAATGTTAATTAAACTTTGCACTTAGCCAGGAATCATGTAATATCTGTCTAAAAATAACATCGCACATTACTTACACAGAAGATTTCAAGTAATTTACAGTGTTAACACTATCATTACCGGCCAAAATTTGGCAAACCTAGCCCCTATGCCCGGCCCATTTTTGAACAAACGGCGTTTTGAAGTCACAAATCAGACTTATTTGAATTATATTTTTTTAACTTTATTGTCATGATGTACAATTGTATTGGAAACACTGAATGTAATTCAATTTGAAAAGTTTATATCTAAACGCGAGCCGTCCTACTGATGACTATTTAAATTACTGCGTGACCGCGCACATAAAACTCCAAGTGAATATCGGACGAAGCCTGTACTCACGCACGCACAGTAAGGTATCGCTTTTGAAGATTTTTGAGTTTTGCACTTTAGGGCAACGATGTTATTTATAATAAAGAGGGTTAGGTTATTGCTAAAACCACTAACATGCTATTTTTCGACACAAATTATGTCGAATTTCTGTTATTAAAACAGTAAAAATGATTATAAAATAAATAAAATATTAATAAAACTAACTTATCTCGTAGACCTGGCAGGCTATACAAAATTAATATTATTACCAACTTGTTGGACGACATAATACTTTCGTAAACTTTCTCAGTATAAACTTCTAAGTAGGTTTACCTTACGTCTACCGACTTCATTCATTTCCAGCTATTACAACATCCCCAACCGGACCGGACCGGACCGCCTGAATCGATTGACATAATAAGACCTTTAATTTACTGATAACTTTACCAGGCATATAACATAACAGCGACAATTTTTGGTCACAAACAAACCCAACTTGTTTGTCACGGCGATTTTTAACGACAGTGACTTACGCGTTTTATTTTACAAAATATTTTTTCAATAGTATTTACAAATAACATATTATAGACTGATTACATTATAGTTATTTAATAATGATTGGTTTCAAGTTAATGAAAAGCGAAAAAAATGCTTTAAACATATCGTCATATCGTCAACATGATTTTATTCAGGAGGTTACAGGGATTTTACCTTATGTTCAAACATTTTAAAACTGTTTGAACACAAGGTAAAATCTGGCCTCCCATCACAAATTAAATTTGAAAAATTTACGTCCCATATAAATATCGTTATTTAATACTTCATGACGTGTTGTGACCTGCTGTGCTATGACGACGGTTCATCTGGCACGTCACTGATACTCGGTGCGTTTATCAATATTTCTCTCCTTAATCTAAAATGCGACAGAATTGCGAGAAGCGAGACCAAATTTCCGCATTGCTGTCTGTACTGAAGTGGGTTACCTTGTTTTGTTCGTCGACAGCTTACGTTTGTGCATTGGGTGGATTTGCTACTCAGTGACCAAGCCCACACAACATGATATACTTTGAGAATCAATCGATTAGCATGTCTAGGGAATATTTATAATAAAAACTACTTGTGATGAAGGATTTTAATAAAGTAAGTCGTAAAATTTCAGAAGACAACTTTAAAAGGTTATTCTTTTCAATTATAATAGTATAAAGAACAAACGGTTGCCATTTTAAGATGTAATAGAAAATATAGTATGGCTTCGTGTAACATATGTGTATCGATGATGTCTAACTCGCTGGTCAATTTCAGCGGCCAAGATATAAAAGTCGTCGTCAGAAAAGTCGTGATTTAATCGAACTTCACTTATGAAAACACATATATTATTGGATGCTAGAAATTTGCAAATATTTGGACAGAATATTTTTCTATTTAAAAAAATTGAATATGGAAGAAATTTCAACGGTTTTTTATTATTTAAAACAACATTTACAGAATTACCTTTTGATTCAAAAAATAAAACACAGAGTCCTGTTAAAATGTTTTATATTTTTAGATCAGGACCGGTTTCTGATTATAAGCCATTACACCGAGCATCATCAGTTGAAATGAATGGAACTGGCGCTGATCAATAAATATAAAAATGTAGAAAGATTAATTATATAATATAACACCTTTCCACCAAAAAATGACTATTAATACTTCAACGTTGATTATCCTTTCAGATTAAACTGCTAATTAACTATCTTAGACACTTAACGTTCATCATTCAATTGGTAATTTGGTTTTTTCAATTATTATTGAAATTGCTATAATATTTACGCTCTCACTTGAAACATAACGTTTTTATTAAAAATTAAATATAATATAATATATTAGGTGCAATTTGGGACAACCCTGTCAATTTTCCAATCCAGACGTTATAATAAATTCATAATAAATCATACATCAAATTAACAGGTTATTTTTTAAATAAATACATAAATTGTCTTGCTATAAAGACAAGCCACGGCTTAAGCAACAATCAGCACAATTCCTTAGACAACTTTACTTGTCGCGAATAGTTTTGTTAATTGACCGTAAAACAAATAAGTAGGCCTATAACTTATAAGTAGTTTTAAGTTATACTTGTAATAAGGAAGTATAAACTCCAATTATTTGACAGCCATTTATAATATTGAGTGGGAGGTAACACCACTATTGTAATCGATACCGAGTATTATAGATCGATATCGGTTCTATGATTTACAATACCCGCCCTTTTTGTATTTTAATTTAATTAAAAGTTCGCATTACTTATGTTGATTTATTCCTTTAATTATTGTGTGTGATTATATTTTATTGAATTTTAGATTATTCCCCGCATTTGTTGGTTAAGCCCGGTCAGGGGCATATCCAACATCTTGTGTAGGGATATTTTTATTACAATGGGCGCGGACATGATAAAAAAATATATATCAAAAATTGGCGAAAAGAAGGTGTCAAATTCGGACGTATGTTTTTTTGGAAGTCTAGGGCAGAGTCTGCCAACTTTTGGCTCGCGTGCTACTAGGTGGCACGGGAAAATGTTCGGTGGCACGCCCTGAAAATATCTTCAAACTATGAACCAAATATTAAGGTGTTAGTTTCAACAACTGGATGCCAAAGGTATTTAAATAAATTATTATTTTTTAATATTATTTTCTACGGGGTATTATTATGGTCAAATAATTTTGTCTTAATAATTTATGATTATATAATTCATAATATCGACTGAAGGTGATTGATGGAACTAACTGATTATTATTCTCACGAACGCCAACAGATGCCGATATTAGGGCTCTAATCCTACCGGCTTAATTTCAAGCTCTGACGACAGTAAAAAAATATTTACCCAACCAGTAAAAGGTTAATCTGAATAAGTGTTGAAACTTTGTACCATTCTACGTGTTTTTTCACTAACGCAACACAGCTAACGTGTGATAGAAAGCCTGAAGATGCCGAGAGGCTTAACCCAGGTCGTAAGTGACAAAACATGTGGAATCGTACAAAGTTTCAATAATTCAAATTGAATATACAATAGATTAACTTTATTGATTGAATTGGCAGTTACTTGGTAAATATCCATTATAAAACTATATAGGTGTAATACTGTGAAAAAATAGCAATGTATTTTAGTTCTACAAAATTTTTGTTCAGTATTTTTAATAACCTGTTTTGTGGCACGCCTATGTATTTGGGTTGCAAACCGCTGGACTAGGTAATATGAAAGAAAAATCATGCCACTATAAAGATGCTTTCAATGTCAGTACGAATGCAGTAGATCGGTATATTTAAGAGTATATCACTAAAGAAACACTAAGAATTAGTACCCTTCAAGAATTCGGCAATATTTCCACCAAAACGAGATTAGTTACACATCATGGTCTCAAAATAATTTCCTCCCGGAGCGAAGCGCATTTCACTTTCGAGTAAATAAATTAGACAGTGGCTCCCTCTTCGCAAACAAATTCTAATTAAATTAACGACGTCGGAAACACAATCCTTTAAGTTTTCAAACATACGACGCGACAATAGATCACATGCTAAATATGCAGGAACTAATTCCTGATTTACTAAATAACCTAAATGTAAAACTGAAGTGAATGGAACATGTAACAGCAAATCACTAATATGCTTTATGCTTGCAATTATGACACTATAATAATATAATTTGTGCTCGCTATAAAAATATGGGTACTTTTAATTAAGCTGTCGCAGAAATAGCAACTGTAAAAATTAACTGAAATCTTGCGCATGCGTAATTAATCCACATCGATCTGTTATTCATACTGATGATAATTTATAGGAAAATAAACGGTCTACGGATACTTGCGTTGGCAGCAATGCTGAATCTTTCATGATTTCTGTAGACTGCTGTATAACCATTTCAACATTTAAATTATAGGCTCAGTCTATTTCTTCCATTATTTTTAATGTATTGTAAAATTCAAGTTTACATTTTGAAATAGAGTTTCTTTCGACTGCTATATTGGGTCTCAAACAACGACTTAATTCCTCTAGTTTATTGATATATTTTTCAAAATCGTGTTATCGAAATAGTTATTGGAGTCACTCGCTTTTCACGACTCCCACTCCGCAATTTTGATTGTAACGGTTCATCTGAGATTAACTCACCTCCTAAGGAAAATATTAATTTTGCATGGGTCAGTATATTACAACAAACTGTCGTTTATACTATTTTTTTGTTGTTAGAATTGTATGGTTGTATAATTGGTTATGTTTCCCAGAAGTGAATATCGACTACTTGAACTTATTTGACCTGTTACATCTCCCACACCGCTTATTAAACGAGCGTTTACAGATCCGCATCCTACAATAGGGCGTTTTAAAAACAACAATAAAAAAATATTTAAAAAATACTTATCTAATTTTTTTGACTAATTGAATTATGTTGAGATATAAATTACAAAATTTTTGATAACATAATTATGTAAGAATTTTTAATTGTATATTAGACAAAACAATCAAAAATTTGTAAGTGTTATTGGTTTATTTAAATAAATAAATTTTATGTACTTCCATATTTTCTGTAGTAATCAATGGAATTGTGACATTTTTGACACATTGTATTTGAATATATTGTAGAAAAAATACTAAAAATGTGTTTCTAATATTTACGATATCAACACCAAGAAGTGATAGTTAACACATTAAAAGTGATAAGGTTGTAGAACTGAAATCAGAATCGTGAAAAACAAGCGATTTTTTAAATATTTCAGTATATTCAAGTCCTGCTTAAAACATTTACCCTTTTAATGCGTTAACTGTCACTTCTTGATAGAAATAAATAAGATATTTTAAATAATAAAAACACATTTTTTAGTAACAAAATATTTGAGTTAAAGGTAACAGATGTACAAAACCATAGACTTGTTTGTAAATTGTATTCTATCAGTTGATAATGCTCGCAATGAACGAAACCGGTCCAGATCAAAAAATATATTTTGGAAATAAGTACTAAAAAATGTGTTTTTATTATTTAAAATATCATGCCTTTCCATCAAGAAGTGACAGCTAACACATTAAAAGTATTAAAAATGTGATATATGTTATTTCAAATTTAATATATTTTTTTGATAATTTTGAATGACAACGCGAATGAATCAACGCGTTGCGATCAATAGTCCCAACAGTTGAAACTTTAGTAGTCAGTGAGTAAAATCTTCGAGTGTATTTTTCACACAACATACAAATAGTTTGACTTAAGCCAATTTTGGTAATACGCTCACAATATATGTGTATGATCGACACGTAAACACGACCATGTGGTAGGTACAAATTACAGTTCAACTCTGTAACTTCCTGGGTGTTGCAAGATACATATCGAATATCTCGAGGCGTGAATGTACATAGACCGAAGCACGCCACTCATCCCGGTGAATCCTTTTGACAGATTTCTGAGGTCCATCAATGTCGGCCTAAGATAAATGATCTTACAAAGCCACTACAAAAAAATATTAGTGCGTTAATGAAACACCACGTCATTAATATACTAGGCAACGTGTGGTACAGAGAAGCAATATTTTAATTGTATACATTCGAAGAAACAAGGTGATTTAATGACTGATGATGACGATTTTTTCTCGGTTTTAACCCTCTCACTTCTAGCGTCTCAGAATTTGAGAGGGCTGATTTTTGTCTATTAACGCTTTCACTGCTAATGTAAAACCCCATGTAAAGGTGTTGTGCTAAACATATTTGAATTATAAAAATGTATTGCAAATTACGTTAATTAAAACTCTACGTCAGTATTTTTACGTCTCATATTACACTGATAAATCGGCGGCAAGTTCATATTGTAATGGTTGGTCCTCACTTTTTTACTATTTTCAAATATATTTTGATTCATGATTGTAAATATATACTATATTATTCAAAAGCATTCATGTTTACTCAAAATTCACTAAATCAATCAAAATCGAAAATTACCATAGTCAAAATCGACATAAAATAATTCTTCTGCGCTAAACGACGTTATGGAAATAGTACAGTTATTTTTATATTCCAATTGCCAAAAACAACAGTGCAATAAAATAATGCAAAAAGTTTGAATGAAAATTAAAAAAACAATATTCACGACACGTGTAGACTCGGCTTTACTATGCAAAAAGTGTGACGCGCGGTAAGATACAAAGGCAATGAAATTAGAAATGAATATTATCGGCTAATAAAACATATAAACAATATCAACAGTTGTCAATTATTTTTTTACGTTTCTGACATGAACACAGTCTGCGGATGTAAAAAGGTTGAGAAACTATGTTCTATCCCACAGATGCAACATAGAAGACGAACGTAAGGCGAATTCTGGATCGTTAGCGACAAAGCATGTGGAATCGTACAAAATTTAAATAACTCGAATTCAAGTGCCAAAAATAAAAAAGGGATAAATAAACAAAGGGGGGCTAAAAGAAAAGACGCTTTCAAATGTATGCAAGTTTTTAGATAATTAGTGGACCCCTTAAGATATTGATTAATTGCTAAAGAAATCATTATCACTCGCTACATTTATCTATCATTATACTATAGATAATTATGAACTCATAATAGACTCATAGTGATGGATGTCTTCAGCATTTAATTGCTTTACAATTAGATACGCTTTCAAAAGCTTGTTAATGTTTTTTTTTTATTACTTTTTGAATACAACTCGAATAAGCAGTTTGTATATTTATATAAACAAACAGATTTTTTTATGTACTATAGAATTTTGTTAAAATGTAAATAAAACAAGTTGTGTGTGAGGTATATTTTATGATGTAAAGTGTGGAATACAATATCGTACAAACGTCCGCCGAGGCTTTGCTTAGTGGCGCGTATTCGGGAGGTCCAATTTTCAATGACTTTGTCGCATGAATCTGGCTGAATTTGTTGGATAGCGTTTGTTATATTGACTTTGAGGGTGTCACAGTTTATTGGTTTATTTGCAATGACTTGCGATTTAATATATCTGCAAAAGAAGACGTCGAAAGATGTTAAATCGTACGATCTGGATGGCCAGTTCTATGCCCTCAAAATGCTTGTGCAGAATGTTCATCCAAAATTGAAGATTTGCACATGTTTTCCAATGCTTTGACCTTCCATAGTGATTTACTATTCTCTATTTCAGTGGTTCTTAACCTTGTTGGTGGTACTGACCCCCACCAGTTTCATATGCGCATTCACCGAACCCTTTATAATTAGAAAATCGAAAAAATCATGAGTCGGGTGTGTGTCTTGACCTCCGCCGAACACTTGAGACTGACTCACCGAACCTTTAGGTTCGATCGAACCCGGGTTAAGAACCACTGCTCTAATTAGTAATTGATTGAACAGATGTCACTTTAACAACATGAATGCTATAACCCAGTGTTCGGCAAACTTATTAGCCAAAGAGCCAAATATGAACATTACAACACTCAAAAAAAAAATGGGAGCCAAATCTGTTTGTTTAGTAAACTTTACTTTTAAGGTGTTAACTGTCACTTCTTAATGGAAAGGCATGATATTTTAAATAATAAACACCCATTTTTAGTATTTATTTCCACAATACAATTTTCGATCAGGACCGGTTTCACTCATCGCGAGCATAATCAACTGATCAGTTGAAAATGCTCGCGATGACCGAATGCGGCCCTGATCAAAAAACAAATTGTGGAAATAAGTACTAAAATGTGTTTTATTATTTAAAATATTAGTAAACTTTTATAACACTAAATAAGTGTTACACTAAATAAAACTATTCCGTGGATATTTGTGCCAGAGCCGTACTTAAGGAACCAAAGAGCCACATGCGGCTCTGGAGCCGCACTTTGCCAACCACTGCTATAACCTAACAATTTCATGCGTCCCTATTGAAGAATCCTACAATCAAAAAATATAACATAGTGGTAGGGTCCATATGATATCAGCTGAAGGTGCATGATGAAATTTCAGTTATGTTGGTCAGTTCTACTACATCCGTGTGATTGAATGCCTGAAGATGCTTGAAGAGGTCCTCAACACTTTGCTTGCAAACTAATTAACTTCAATTACATATACTAGTTTAGTGAGAGATTCCATTATTGGTTGTTTTATACCTGTTAATTATATCATCTGAAAGTTCTGTATAAATAGCCTTGGGTATAATTTGTATCGTATCTATTGACAATACTCGCGATGAGTGAAACCGGTCCTGATCATAAATAAATTGTGGCATTAGAACTATACTATAAAATGTTTTTTTTATTATTTAAAATATAACGCTTTTCCACCAAGAAGTTACAGTTAACATATTAAAAGTGAAACTGTCTGTATATTATACGTAACTCAAGTCCGTTTTATTTATTTTTTTGCTGTTGTTGCGCTAGTGACTAATATTTCGCATCACCGTTGTTGCCATACGAAAAAAAAACGTTACGTTTGCTGCCAACAAACATAGTCATAGAGCGTATTCAGGATTACTCCGAAATCCTCGTTGTGAGTGAGTCGGGAGCCGTTGCTGAAAATAGTCTCTCGGAATAGATGTGACACAAAGGATTGCGGAATTTGTGGGCGGAGAGGGTCGGGCCTAGGGCGTCAAAATAATCCGGCGCTTTAGTATTTTTCTACAAAGAGATTTTTAGGTCAGTAGCGGGGATTAGTGAACATTTCAATTTGTAGTGCATAGATAGATACATACATCATCAAATTAAATTTAAATTAATATTTGTAGTAAAGAAAAATACTGCCATGTGTTTTTCGCTACATGATTAGATTATTTTTAAAGTATCAACTGTCACTTCTTTTTGATGGAAAAGCATGATATTTTAAATAATAAAATCATATTTTTAGTACTTATTTTCACAATATATTTTATGAATAGGACCGGTTTCGTTCATCGCGATCATTATCTGATTTATAATTCCCATTTTTTCATGGAATAATTTAGACGAATTGTTGTAATGACTTCCAGGTACACAAAACAAACGGCTTGAGAACTTTGAAATCATTTAAAGGTTATAATACAAATTTCAGTTGTATGATTACTTATAAATTGAACCAAAAAATCATTTTGAACATTATTTTATTCCTGAATATTAAATTTTAATACTATCCACTATTAAGTGACAATTAACCCATTAAAAGAATTTTTTATACTATTAAGTATCGTATACATAAAAAGATTTTGCTACGAGGATTGGTAGTTGGTCAACCTCTCTTTTAAAAAGACTATATGGATAATATGGACAGGGCTAGGATGGAACAAGTGGTTAAACATATAACACTGTGGAAACAGTACTAAGATTAGCAACTAGTTCTGATGAAGAAAGTCGAAAAAGCTATCAACTATATATCTTATTAATTTTGTTGAACTAAAATACATTGCTATTTTTTCACCGTAAAATTTTTCTCTCTCTCTCTCTCTTTATGTGAGTCTTATAATAGTTCAGACAATGTCGCAAGCCGAAATAGCTCTCAATAACAATATCGACTCTTTTGTACAGTTGAATACATATTTTTTCCATATTATAATGGATTTATACCAAGCTCAATATTTGAATGATTTTCTCTTTTGATCGTCAGAGAGAATTTTTGCGGCGCCTGCTACGCCACTGGACCAGAGCACAATCTTAAAGTAGCAGCGCCGTAAATTTATCGGCAGTTTGTTTCTACTATTGGGGAAGTATTTGGATTATGCGATATAATATAGTGACATGACTTGTTGCGATTTAATTTACGACACGAGACCACGCCCGAGTGATGCATTATACGTGACACCTCCTTACCACAAACAACACTATATTTCCACGATAAAGGTATCTCCAAGCATTTTGCGTAACTCATTGACTTCTGAGGAGTCATCAAGCGAAGAAGATTGCAATTGAACGACCAGATTGAAGAAAACGGTGAACTACGACAAACTAATTATTTTTGAGAAATTATTTATTTACTCGCACATAGAGAATGTATTGGATGAAAAACAGTAAATATTCCCTGTTAGTATGGGTGCTGTATATTGCTAACAACAGTGGTAGACAATCTAGAGCTCGCGAGTGACATGCGGCTATTTTCCAAAATCGTCTTATTGGTAAGAACCTAGAATCGTACCTAAAATAAAATAAAAAGGAAACTACATACAAAACAGACTAACCCAAACATTCCAAAAAGATGTTACGTTCCCATTAGTGTTTGTCATGATGTATTTTTATGAATAAATAGTATCGTTATTAAGAATTACATCAAGCTTTTTTCAACGAAAGTATAGTTTAACAAAGTCCTTAAGCTTTACGGGGTCGACCTTTCCAGCGATCGTACCTCAATCGGTTTGATGAGGTTTTTGGTAAAAGCTCTATAATCAGTAACCTAATCAAATTAATAACATTGTAACAACCTATATATATCTTAAGTAAAAAAATTTGCTCTCAAATTAAATTTCAGTCTCAGATGACAAATGAGTTTGCCGACTACTGAACTATATCATAACTAAATTAATACAAAACATAAGTTAAATGTTGATAATAATGTCATTTTTAAGGTGAGACACACTCGGTGTATAATATATACTTGCAGAGAAACAAAGTGGCCTGCATGTGACTCGCGAGCCTCTGGTTGACAATGGCTAATACCACAATTCAAAAAATACATACATAATAGATATTTGATGCCTCGGCAAATCATGGGCTTAAATAATTATGACTACGCGAAATATCGAACCGTAGATAGGGCCAAATCAGCAAGTGTACGGCATAATTTAATATTGTTTAGTAATGTTTTTATGTTAATTGATACTACAAGGTAGCTAGCTATACTCAACCCGCGGCTCGCAAGCCGCTTAGGGTCAACTTGGCATTGTTTTATTCATATAATTTACTTGTATAGTTTACCTCAAGCCTATTCTCTCAGCAAAAAAGGGAGTAATCGAGTTTCAAAGCAACAATGTAAAAATTAATTAAGAAGCTATATGCTTCATATTATTAGCGGATATGTGAAAAAATAAGACCATAGTACAGGGATATAAAAAGTTATCTTCAATGCTAGAAGTAGCGATTATATTATAGTCACATATAAGGTACAACTTAATAAGATAAAATAAGGACTTGTTGTAAAGATAAACATTTTGTTTGTAAACTTTTTAACTCTATTTTGAAATACAATTAAGTACATGGTAATTATGTTCTCTTACTTTCTGAAACCTTTTGATTTTGTATACCTGTTAAATATTACCTAAAATTTTTGTATTTTGTCAGTAAGTATTGCTCGCAATGAGCGAAGCCGGTCCTGATCGAAATAAAATAAAATTGTGAAAATAGTACTTACAGAAATAATATTCGTCCAAATAAGAACATGTCTACGTTACAACATGTCAAAGGCAACGAAGAAGAAAACATGTGACATGGAAAGAAGACAGATCTTCATCGCTGATGATTAAGTGACTCGCTGACTGAGTAGAAGTCAAGAGATCCCCTAAATTAGAACTATACAAATTTCTTACGAGCAGGGAACTATTTGTTTTGGAAAATAATATTACGGCCACGTTGACAGTGGGACTCGGAAAGTGACAATGATATGCATTGACAATTGAGGGGTTAAGAAATTTTAGGGGAATCTGTTTTTATAAGTCACTTTATCCGGTGAATGATTTGAAGACGATATTAAAAGTCAATGAGAGAATATTGTGCTTACAAGAATATGTTTGACATATTAGCTTTTCAGAGAGTTTATCTCAAAATAAGTTTTATTTGAGAATTGCGTGCTTCTCTACTTTTCTTTTTTTTTTGAAATTGTGTATTGGTGATAGAAAAGAGTTGTGACAGAACGAGTAGGAAGTTATGTGCGATATCACAGATCCATACATTCAAATACAATGTCATTCATTAATCGTTTTTAAAAGTCAATCGCTCTTTACAAGTCAAACGCCAGTTCCCGTCAAAAACCCATAAGAAAAATGTTAAATTATCTCGCATTACCGTTTCCCAATTTCCTCGATCTATCGTCCAAATTGTATGGTTCCATCTCAAATATTATCCGTATTGACCGGTTTTGGTAGATAAATCTTTCTATCGAATACAATTTGCGAGTTTGAGCGCATTAAATCTTATATATTAATATAGTTCACTCAAATGTCTTGAGATTTTTTAAATAAAGAATTTCACAAGCAGAAAATTAGAACACTGTGTAATATGTAAATAATATAGCTATAACAAAACCCTCCCATTTAACTAATTTTTGTAAAACACCATTTATTGGAAACTCAAGGGGGGAAAGTATATTTTCTTAACTTTTAATTTTTTTTATTATTTGAAGCTTTCCCGCATTCATCGTTTCCCGCAATTTTCGTTTTTGAATTCAGAATAATACTGTTTCAATTTAAATTGTCGAAGCTGTGTAAAATTCCACAATTTTTGTCATTCACAACACTGGCCTCGTCTATCTCAATCTATCACACGTATGCACTAGTTTTGACCTAAAACACAGTTTCGACAACTCAAATTTGAAATTGAAGTTCCACCAAGCACTTTCAGTCGATAGTGTAAATAATTATTGAATATTGTTAAAGTGACTATTAATTAGTCCATTGTTTTTGCCTGCAAAAACAATAAGCTAATATTGTTTAAATTTATGATGTCGACTGAAGGTGTTTGATAGAATTTCAATATCAAATTTGAATTATTACAACTTTGTACGATTCCACGTGTTTTCTCACTAAAGACCCGGTTTTCGTCTTTCGGCATCTTCAGACATTCTATCACACGGATGCAACAGAACAGACGTACAATAAACAGTCAGCAATGTCTACATATCAAAGGTATTAATTACAGGAAAACACAGACCCCAAGGCAAGCACTAAATGGCAGCTAATACAAATCTAATAATAATTCACACAATTGCCTGTAATAATTTTTATTCACATTTAAATCGTACGAAGTTGTAACAATTCAAATTTGATATTGAAATACCATCTGTCGATTTTATAAATTATAGTTAACTTCCTTCCTAAATGTATAAAAATTTAAATTAAACGTTTTGATAATCGCCATGGGAAGCCGTTTATTTAACTGAAAATCGTCTGGCAAGAGAAGGAAGTATTCTCTCGCAAATTTTAGCATATCATGCAAAAATGTTCATGGGAAAAACTTGACGCCGTCGAGCAAAAAATGAGGAATTTAACGTGTTTTTAAATCCCCAAAGTGCGTGAAAGTATGCATGGAAGATATTTTATTATTATTAAATGAATAGGTAAAGATGTTTTAGGGCAGACAGGTCTTCGTTCTCCATGCGGGCATTCCTTATCGTCAGGCGGGAGACGACGAGGGTGTCAGGTTTCGTCTTCATAATGCACCATCCCCATCAGAGATTTTAAACCGCACATGTTAGGTTTTAAGCGGCTTAAATTGTTTATAGTAAAAAATCTCATCAGCACTATATATTTTTATATTTCAATTATTCAAACTGTGTACACACATTCACGTGTTTAGTATTTAATTTGATTAGTTCACAATAAAAAAAAAACTCTTGCAATAGTTTATTTAAACATTTTTGTCAGTTCTGTTGCATCCGTATAACATAATTCCTTAAGATTCCGAAATGGACGTTTCTAAAAACCAAATTTCAACAATTTAAATCAGCGGAAAAATAGCAATGTATTTTAGTTCTACACAATTTTTATAAGATTTAGTTGATAGCTATTTCGGCTCACGCCATCGTCAGAACTATGTTTAACCGTACATTTGCTTATCTATTATATATAAAGTTATGCAGAAAAGGTACACAATACATCTTATCCCTTGTTTTAACGACCTAGCTTATTTCCTCGCGGCAATTTCAATAAGCTTAAATATTGGACGGAGATGGTTTATTAGAGAAAAGAATTAGCCCCTCGCAATGGTGTGAGGAGCGGCGACAGCCTTTTATTTGTTTGTTCTTTTAGGATTTCGTGTGATAATTGATATCAATTTATTTCCAGCTGTTCCAAATCCGTCATCTTGCGACCTTTATTACAAAGACGTAAACACGTAGGCCCTGAGTTTAAAAGAATCGCATAATATAAAACATGCCCCAACCGTTTAAAATACCTAGGTATCATAAGATATACTATTATAATTCTATTTAGAAATAGACAGAGCACAATTAAGTTCATTATCTTTATTAAATAATCAGTTAAGCCTTATTGATTATTCTTTGTTGTATCCCTTAGGTAAAAATAGTTGAATTACTTAAAAAATATGTTCAGCGATAACGGGTGGAAGAATAGGCACCAAAGACAATATTACAAATACTTTACGATAAACGTATTCTAAAGCTGATTTTTAGGAAAACCTCTTCTCAAAAAGCTCATTTAAAACAATTATTTAGCTTCGTAACATAAATGTAATTAAAAATAATAGAAGTATATTTCGAAAATATTATAAATTACTCGTGTTTACGCTGACATTCAATCTGTTTCTTACTACCATTAGTCTTAAAAATTTGTACAAAAAAAATGAATCTCAAGTGGGTCTTCTGCAAAAGTTCAAAGCTTATACTTTTAAGGGTTCCTTGAATGCAAAAAAAATACATATTTAAAGCGGGAACCTCTCGGCGCACTTCCGGCTCAAATTGAACCAAAAATCTGCGATCCATAAACAAACTTAAAAATATTTTTTATTCAAAGAAAAAATGCCGAACCCTTGAGTAAATATTTCATATCGTACGCAAAATGTCATCTGTTGGTATTCAAATAAACAAATAACGAAATAACAGTTAATTCAAAATAATTATGCATATTTTATAATTTAATTAAGAAAATGCTGATAGTTATTTCAGTATCCCGACATCATTAACTTTTATTTTATGGTGTTACGACGATATCCAAATTGCTATAAATGTTAAATTAATTAGAAATATATATTATTGAAGATTCGCAATAAACAAAACCGGTCCTGCACTAAATTATATAATATTATCAAAACATCACTTAGCATTGAGTTAAATTATTTAATTTGAATGTATTTCCACCAATAAGTGACATTCAACACCTAAAAACTGATATATTTTTGAGCATTGACTACCAACAGAAATCAATGTTGTGTCATTGTTGACAATATTACGTCACAGCTGTCACAGAACTCAATAAGTCGTCTCTATAACTGAGTCGTTCGCAGTCAAAGGGTTAAAGTTTTCAAAATAAGTCGCTTTTGGATTCCGGGAAAAGGTCTGAGGGCCATTTAGCGCCAGCCCTGAAAATATCGGCAGCTTATTTTGCCTATATATCTGTTTAATTAATTCTCTTTTAAGTTTATTTTACAATTCAGTTAATACCTGTCTAATTTATTTCAATCTTTTCTAATTCACTTATCGATGAAGGTCTCATTACACCCCTTCACTTTTGTAGTGCATAATATATTTGTGTTAATCCGCTTCCTGCATGTTGAAACATGAACATTACCATATCCACATTTTGGTTTTTTACTTTTTATTAACTCTCGAAAATGCGAAACGAAGATTTGAGAAAAATCCTTCCTGATTTTTTGTTTCGATTACCGGTTCTATGAACAAAAAACCACCACAATATAAAAACAGTTCACAAGAAGAAAGACCGGTTTCGAATTAGGCGGTTGTCCGTTTGAAACTTCCTGAACTATTATACTATGCCTAACCTAACACAAAAACGCTGCACGTAAACCAGTAAACAAGTAACGCTCGGCAAGTATTATAATTTTTGGCTTTTTCAAAGACGCATACTAAATTATGGCAACATTATTATATTATCTTCAAAAAAAATATTATTGATATAAATTGATATAGCACCGATTGTCTATGGTCATCTACAATAGCAGCGTATGATAATAAATAACATGTTTTGACAGTTAATTCAAAATGGCCGAAAAATCATCGATTACTGACATTAACGTGGTTCGAAATTTGAAATCCACATGCAAATGTCACGCAAGTCGCTAATTTAACATGCTTTAAAAAAATGCTCAATGAAGAATTACAATGACTTGTTGATATATAGTTATTACAAGAAGACTCGACAATTTATTTGTTCTTCCTTTAAGATTTTTAAAACCACTAATAAGTTTTTTGAGATCTATTATTGTAAGTAAGTTTGATTATGTTTGTTGATCAGCTATGTAAAATCGTTTGTTCTGATTGATCGATTTCTCTTTCGATCGAGTTTCTTTTGTGTATTAAATATTTTTTTATTTACTAAAAGACGTTACAACATACACCCTTCGATTTTAAAAGAATAAAGAATAATATAAATACAAATTTGAATTGTTGAAACTTTTTTATGATATCGACCGATGGTGGTGCTTGATGAAATTTCTATATCAAATTTGAATTGTTAAAATTTTGTACGATTCCACATGTTTTGTTATTAACGACCCGGATTCGCCTTTCGGCATCTTCAAGCATTTTATCACACGGATGCAACAAAGCTGACGAAGGGCTAGACATATGGAATCGTACAAAGTTTTAACAATTCAAATTTAACTCATCCAAAGTAACTATAATGACGATGCTAACTGTTTATTGTATGTCAATTCTGTTGCATCCGTGTAATATTATGCATGAAGATAACACGGTGAAAAAATAGCAATGTATTTTAGTTCTACAAAATTATTTTTAACAAATATAGTTGATAGCTATTTCGGCTCACGCCATCGTCAGAACTAGTTTCACCGTGTTATAATGGAGTTCTACCACGTGAATGCCAATTCAATCAACGCATGAAGATGCCGAAAGGCGAAATCCGGGTCTTTAGTGACAAAACATGTGGAATCGTACAAATTTGTAACAATTGAAATGTAACGTTATGATTTTTTAAAATTTCGTGATAGAATAGTTAGATAGACTGACAAAATTTGATTTGTGAAATGAACACAGTTCAAACGATGTATCTGTTTTTAATTAGATCCATTGTCTACTTTAAGCAGTAAACTATTTGAGTTCGATAGCTAAAATATGTTTTGCCAAAAGTTTTCATTCACTGGTTTTAATTTTCCTTTATATTCCTAATCTATTTGAAAAGAGAGTGATTGAGCAACTGTGTATCAAGTAATATAATAAATAAATATGAACAATTTGAAAATAACTAAAATGTAAAAGAATTAACTAAAACAATTTATTACTTGAAATTATGAGACAGTTTCTTCATAGAAAACTTTAAAAGAATATTTCCGTTTTTTACGAGTGTGTTTATTTTGACATATATAATATTATTCAAATCAAATTCTTCCTTTGTGTAGCATAATAACTTGTGTGTCAAAGCTGCCTCGACTTAAATAAAACAGTATAGCTTATCAGCATCGTAAAAATAACATATTTTAAATCCGTTCCTCGCAGCATGGGGTCACACGTAAGACAGCTTTTTTGTTTTAGAGCTTTTAATATTTCGACTGGCGTAGAGATTTTTTTTTCGAAAATCGCTTTAAATTTTTTAAATATTATTTTCTTAAAACAATTGTAAATAATTAAATACTTCCTGCCAGTTTGCTCCCCATATGGTAATTAACATACGTAGTCAGTAAATTTTGACTTATACGTGGCCAAAATGACAATTCTGCTATTCTTGGTAATATTAAATTGTATATCTTGGATATTTTTTTAAGAAGTCGTTGACATGAATTGTTTGTTCTTCCAAAGTGTGGCAACAGGAAGCCAATGGTAAGAGCATTTACAATGTTCAACAGTATTTCTTCAGATGTTGACATATTCCATGTGAACGAAAGTGAGTTCAGGCGAATACTATTGTATTAAAGTTTTTACATGAGCTTTCTTGGTGTTCTTCCTTGATTATCGTTGTTATTTATTCATTTAATTTTCAATATTTAATTTTTTAATATTTTTGACGCTGTAAAAGAAATTAATTCATAATTTGTAATTTTGTAACGTGGAAGTATCAAATAAAATAAATAAATAAATTATTAACGAACATTTAAATTATACATGAATTTATTAAAAAAACTGAAATTTTATTCATTTATGACATCGCCTGAAAATCCTTCATGGAATATCAATATCAAAATTTGAATTGCTAAAGTTTCCAAAAGTTAAAGGTACGATTCCAAAAGTTTTGTTACTAGTTTCGCCATTTGACATCTTCAGTTCATTCAGTCAGTTCTGTTTCATCCGTATGAAAGAATGCCTGAAGATGCCAAAAGGCGAAACTAGTGTCAAAATTTGTGGATTAGTACAAAGTTTCAACAGTTCAAGCTTGACATTTTATTATTAAAATTAAGAATTAACATATGAAGCTTATAAGCTCTTTGAGCATATATTGACGAGTAATTAGATTTTGTTTTAAATATTAAATTCTTATCATTACACGTAGTTCTTTTAGTCACAAGAACGCTCGTTGTAAACTTGTTTTTTTATGAACAAAATAAATGACTGGACCACAAAAGAAAATCTTCAGTCATTGTTAATTTGATTTTTTTTTTTACTCAATCTCTGGTCAAGTATGGCCAACCTTGTTAATTATATGGCAATATTAATTCTTCGAACTTTTTTGCGTAGCGCCACTGTCTGTCATTTTTCTTTTTGACGTCCGCTTTCCTGAAATTAACTCGTTAAAAATTATGCTATTTTTAAATATATCATATGTAAAGAAGCGTATGTTTATAGTTTTCTCTAGCATTTAAAACTTGTTTACGAGGGAAGTATTATTTCTAGAATGACATAGTTATTTTATCATAGATAAACACAATATGTCACCGCTTAAGTGCTTTTTAACTATTTTATATACCGACATCACACACTATTTATCAAGTTTTCTCCGCAAATATATTCCACATATTACACATTTATTTAAAAAGCTGCCAATAGTAAAACAGATTTAAATTTACATATGTGTATAATAAATAGTATAGAATTTTTGTCATTTTTCATATTTTCCACCTTAAAAGGTTCTAAAAATTATTAAAATATTATCAAAAATCCATTTTAACATTTCCAACATACAACAGTAGTTCTCGATGGGATTATATTGATAAATCATATCGTATTTTTTACATGTATTAGCAAACACTTTACGTGTTATTATAATATATAACTATGTGTCTTGGAAATACAAGGGGTGTTCGGTTAACGAGCAGTTTGCATTGCGAACAAATCGGATAACGAACACTACCACGAAAGATTTTTGTGTTCGGAAAACGTAATAAAACGATCTTTCTAATCCACTTGTATCTGTGGTAAATCAATGATTGGTTAACGAGCAATTCGGATAGCGAAAATGATTTTGAAACAAATTATCCTCGATAATCCATCATCAAAGTATTTATATGAAAACAAATGTCATTATTATCGTATGTAAACCAACAAACAATTGTTTAATCTAAATGTATCGCTTGTAAAGCCAGTCGTTCAACGTGGTTGAAGGTGTTAAATTATTTCACGTAGACGGGAATCATAAACTACTTTAACAGAAAATTCAATAAATATACAGGCACAATTAAGTTTATTATCTTTATTAAACGAGCAGTTATACCTCACTTAATCTATACATATATTTATATTGAAATCGAATGTTTAAATCTTCATGCAGGAAAGTTCAGTAAACGATTGGTTATCTGAGCGGAACATCGAAAAGCTGAAAGCCAAACCAACCAAAATGCGCGGCACTATTTTTAAACTATTTAAATAAATAATATTTCACTTGTCTTCATTCTAAATATTTGAGTTGTATGTTCCATTGTAGAATAATCATAAATTTATTCTATACGGCATTAATACACAACATGAAATCCGCGGGCCAAATACGACCCACCAGACTGTGCCAAATTTTAAACATTACTTATATAGAATAGGGAAATCGAGCCTGATCTAAATTATATAAAATTATGGAAATAGTACTCAATATTGTGTTTTAATATTTAAATGTAATGCCTTTCTACTGAAATGTGACATTTAAAACATTAAAAGGGATTTTATAAATTGAAACAAAAGGACAATTCAAATCAAATGGTAAAAATAATATTTAAAACAATTAGTGTAAAATTGCTGGTTACGTTGACAAAGAAATGACTGGTTGCAGTGTGTCTGTAATAATTTATGATATCGACTGGAAGGTACTTGATGGAATTTAAAATAAATTATTTGATTAAATTTGTTTTAGTTGCCATTTAATTCTTACCTTGGCGGCATGTGTCTTCCTGAAATCAATACCTTTGGTATATAGGATGCAAATTGTTTATTGTGCGTCAGTTCTGTTGCATCCGCGTGATATAAAGCCTGAAGATGCCGAAAGGCGAAACCCGGGTCAATAATGACAAAAAATGCGGAATCGTATAAAGTTATAACAATTCAAATATACTACATTATTGATTATTATGATATTTAAATTTGGAATATATAATTTTATTACTAATTCATTTTAATGACGTTACAATAAGGCGTTTTCGCAATAGTCGACAGCCATTTAATAGCTAATAAATTTTATAAATATTCCGTTAAGCTGTTTGGTTAGTGTACGGGTATGTTAAGCAAAATATCTCGGTGCTTATTCCTTTAAAATAAATATCGATGATTATTGGATTAGAAGTTTCGGATGAGGGTCCGCAGACACTAGACCGGTCAAACAAGAAGATTGCCTTTACGAATGAGTGGCGCGGCAGGTACGTACTCGCAGGTGGGCGTTCCTGACTTGTGCCCATCTCATGCAAAGTCGTTTGAGGAGCGCTCAAGGACAACAGGAAATGAGAGGAACTAGCCGAGCAACTAAATGAATTACAACGAATGGTAAATGACTACCGGTAAGTTCATAATATGTAATGCAAAAAATATACATACGTCAGAAGTCGTACATGACAACAAGCTTTATAATTTTTATTATTTAATTAATCCCCGTACAAAAAAATATTCGTCTGGAAAGCAGAAGACAAACTGTTAAGAGTTTGACTTCAATAAAAAAAACTATTACAATAAACATAAAATATCGACTTAGGACGCTTGATGAATTTTTAATTTAACATTTGAATTGATGTAACTTTGTATATTTCCTCATATTTCGCCATTCACGAACCGAGTTTCGTCCCGTTGGCATCTTCAAGTATACTTTCATACAGATACAAAATAACTGATAGACAGTAAGTAGTTTGTATCGCTTTTATACAAGTTTTTTCCCATCATATGTAGTTGTTGCATAGGCTGGTTTGGCCTTTAGTTATTCATATTGAAAAATAATAATTAAACTTAATAATGTGAGTTCCTTTATACGAATTTTGAATTAGAATTATTAAATCTTTGTACATTTCTACACCCTTTTCCACTAACGACACCGGTTTTGTCTTTTGGGTTTTGGCATCTTCGGGCATTCTATCACAAATATTCGATTGTACTGACAGGCAGTAAACAGTCTGCATCGTGCATTAATAATACGATGCAAATCGTGTACTATGTGTTAGCTCTATTGCGTCCGTGTAATAGAGTTCCTGAAGATGCCGAAAAGCGAAACCAGGGGCGTGAGTGACAAACTATCTAGAAATTTACAAAGTTCAAATTCAAATTCACTTGGTAGAACTCCATTATAACAGGGTGAAAAATTTGTAGAACTAAAATACATTGCTATTTTTTTCACCGTGCTCTAATTTAAAATTCGTTTAAAACAGGACTAGACCAGCCTATACAACAAAATCAAATAAAATTGATTAAAAGTCGTGTGACGCTCTTTTATCATTTATAAATTTTTATTCATCCAAATTGTTTTCATATATACTGCTGTCATTTTTCATTTTTATGCCATGTATGACTATATCACAACAAAATGGCGTCCAGTGAATCCTATTCTATTATCTTCCCATGTCATCGAACAGTTTTTAGTTTTTTAAATTGTTCAACAATAAGAAAAAATTTTGGGCACGAATAAATTTCTAAGAATATTATATTGATAATTGAGACAATACAAATTTTCTGTTATATTTAAAAATGTATTCATATAAAAAAAAAAGATATTTACGGCATAAAATCATCAATAAGTCTTGCTGCTAATAATCTTTAAATATAATGCTATATTTTAATGACCTGTGACATCTATCGACATTTTTCGAAAGGTTAACTATTTTCCTCTTAGCATGACAATACTTTTATTATCGTTTTTTCCATGAATATATTTTATTATTTGTCTCCGACACCTGTAGCATTGTCACGCTTTATTATTTATTAGTACCACAAAACAATACGGCTTATTACGAATTTATGTTATTTAAATGGTTTTTATTGATATAAGCCGCTGCAATAAAATAATCACAATAGTGGACCACGTTCATTATACTGTATTTGTTCCTAATTTGAATAGTCTTTGTGACTTGCTCTATTTAAGAAGTATTTTTATATATCTGTTTCCGTCACACTATAAGAAATGGTATTGTTATCTCGCTTGGACGAGTCTTTGATAAAACCGGAGGCTAATGCTCGATTTCATTACTTCCGCACAATACGATCACAGAAGTGCAAATAGGCGCGAGTTTATCTCAAGAGACAGAAGTCAAGTAAGGTCAATTGGTCGCTCTGCCAACAGAGGGAACCGAGACTCTTGACTGTCGACTGGCAGCCATTTTAAAACACGCACAATGTGTTCTCAATTCGAATATGATTTGACAAGACCAGACTGTGTCGTGCTAGGGGATAAAATGCATTCTTGTTAATTTAGTAGCGCCGCCATTTCAATGACTAATAAACTTTTTGACACTTCTATTATCAAATATATAAAAATTATATATCATTTCTTTTAAAGGCAGTAAGATAATATTATTATACCTTAAATATACATACGTTTGACTATAATAGTAAAACGTTTATTTAATATACATTTTGAATTTTTACATTAATATTATTACACAGAGTCATTTCTAGCGTGAAGTATATGGAATGATAGCGGAATATTTAACAGGAAAATGTTAAATTTGTATTTGCGTGTATTTAAATGCAATTTTTCGCATTGCAGAATTTACATCCCTCTTTGATTATAGGAAAAAATCTTTACATTATAAAAATCCCATACATTTATATGTTACAAACATAAAATTATTCATTTATCGGCATCTTCAGGTATTCCATCGCACGGATGCAACAAAATTGACTGAAGATGCCGAAGGGCGAAACCCGGGTCGTTTGTGATAAGACATATGGAATCGTACAATTTTACACACAATCTATTTATTACAATCGTACAGTTGAAACAATTCAAATTTAATATTGAAGTTCCATCAAGCACCTTCAGTCGATATCATAAATTATTTTTATCAATTTCTTAATTAATTATATATTCTCTATGAGTTATTGTCTTGATATTATAAAAAATACTATAAATCATTGGTACATTTATTTATTTCGCTTAAACGTAGTTCTGATGAGGGCATAAGCCGAAATAGCTATCAACTATATATATATATATATACTTTATAAATTTTGTAGAACTAAAATACATTACTATTTTTTCACCGTGTTTTAATGAAATTCTACGAAGTCAGTTATCGATACAAATCAGACTGTATTCAAAATACAGAAATGAGCTTGAACACAAAAGATTTTTAAGAACACTTTTAACATTGTCTTTGTTGAATATAAATCAACAAATTACAATCGGCCGTCTCAACATTTGAGAAATTGGCAGTCAGATGGTTAACAGTTGAGACTTTGTCAGATCAATAAATCGACCACAGTAGCGAATATTTAGCAATTTTGAGATATAATGGGTATGGGTCTCAAAACAATCATGGTAATATGATAAAAAACGACTAAGTTGCACCATGATAATAAAACAAAGAAGTGTTATTATATGTCAGTAAACATATAAAGGCTGCTAGTGTGTAAAATAAAGATCCTTTTATGGTAAATTAACTCTCATATAATGAAACAACTCCCTGATACCTTATTACCATCGCATCGTTCAACAATTTTTGTGATAGCTGATGGTACTGAATACTTACATACAGAAGCTAAAAGTTGTATAAAATTAGTATACATTAATTATCAGGATCAGATCGAGAGTGGGGCAAATGTAATTTTTGCACGTGGAAAACAAGGCAAAAATGGAGGGCTGTGAAGTCGGAGTAGGAATCAGATTCGTGGAGTTGCGTTGTTATAACCGGAGTTGGAGTCGTGAAAAACGAACGACTCCTTACTTTTTCGATTTTGAAAAATATCTTATACAGTGGAATCTCGATCAACCGTTCTCGCATAATACGTTTTCCCGGATGGAACGCTTATTTTTTATAGTCCCGTCAAACTTCCATAAGAACAATGTTAAATAATCCAGCATTGACCGTTTCCCGATTCCCCGATTTCCTCGATAAACCGTCTAAATACTTGGTCCCGTCACAAATATTATCCCGATTGAAAGTTTTTATTGCATATTTCTCCGTATCTCTGCAACCAAGTTTGACACAGCCGAGTGCAGGTGTTATGTCTGGACAAGTTGGAATCCGCTGTACATGTTAAACGTAACGCATTGGACGCATGTGTTATTTTTTGGGTTGAAATCCACCACACGCGTATAATTGTTTATGATGCAAATGTAGAGTTGTTTAAAATTCATGGTAATAATGATTCTATGTAACTTTTAGTCACAAGCTTAGTAACAAGTTTTTGTTCCAATTAAAAAAAATGAAAAATTCTACAAAGTTGGTATTGCAAGGTACGCCCAGTCCTTTTTTTACGCGATACATTGGTTCCAGAAAACGGCGCGTAAAAAAATCACAACTTTCATATAATTTGACAATTTGGTTCCAAAAATTGAAGTATCGCGTGAAAAAGTCCCAGAAACGTATGAAAAACTGCCGTCCAAAAAATCACGTATAATCGAATTCGCGTAAAAAAAATTCGCGTAAAAAAAAAATCGCATAAAAAAGGACTGGGTGTATTCTATTATGCGGAAGCAATATCGAAATATTGAGAGAAGGCAAAAAAAATCTTTCATGCTTATAAATAATAATTTGATATGGGCGCCAAAAAGCTGGATTCGGATCTGCATATAATATCTAGAAAGTAAATGAAGAAATACAGTAGCGTGTATATTTTGACAGATACATAAATTAAAAATACACAAGTCGCCTCAATTTCAATGTTCATTTGAGTGAGCAGGGGGGGCGTGATTTTTTATACTACAAAATGTTTAAGCTTCATCCAGTATTAATGGCCTAAAAATCTGAAAAAAGTTAATTTTAATTTTACTAAACTTATTTTCCAATGAAATAAAAGAGAAACAAATAGATACAACAGAAGGTAATATAAAAAAACTGAAAGAAATAGGTAGGCTCACGAAATATTTTACTTATAAAAGTGTACTATTATAAAGTAGACATTTTTACGAGATGGTAGTGCCACTGATCAACATTCGTACAATAAGATCGAAGGTAAATAAATAAATGAATAGTTTTTGTGTTAAGTTGAAAAATCAGTGAACATTTATGCTCACACACACTCTGTCTGTAATAAAAATTTGAATTGTTAAAACGTTGTATATTTTTACATCATTTGTCACCGGCGACCTTGGTTTCACCTTTCGGCATCTTCAGGCATTCTATCGTACTGGGTCGTAAGAACTGACTCTCAGTCTGAACATTTTCAAAAAAAAAAATGCTCGAAATAAGCGTAATCGATCCTGATCATAAAATATGTTGTGGAAATAAGCACTGAAATGTGTTTATCATTTCAATTATAATTTAAACTAATTCTCTGCTTGACATAAGAATAAATCGCTGTCCAAAGTATTGTAACATATTTTGTGTTGTTGTTGTATATTTCCACATACTTTAAAGTACTTTTGAGCTTTTGGGTCCCTCTCGCTTGAACCGTTTACACCTTTATGTTACGCCACTGTCTGTGTAGACCGTACGTCTCTGTTAAAATGATATTATTCTTATTTTACTGGGCGTCAAGTGGCTTCAATGCATGAAGGAAGATGTCTGTAAATAAACATTGAATGCTTCTGTATTATGCATTGCCCCTTGTCAAGAGCGAACGTACACACTACACGGTACCGGCTACACAGTATGCTCTCAATTTGTTTACTTTTACACGGTTTATGTAGTGTTGTCGTACACCAGCTTAAGCCATCTACCGGGACGCAATTTGTTAGAAAAGTATGATTGAACATTTAACAAATATGGTATTAAAACAATCAAAGGGGAAACAAATATATTAAAGAATCAAACCGGAAAGTTTTGTTATAATTACACGGGATTTCCCCTTTCATAGTACAGCCATGAATGACATGCTAAAACGATCTCATTCAATAACGCGTTAGTCGGCGCGTTACAAGAGCAAAGTAAATAATTCAATATGTGATACGTGTAAGTTTATATCTAGCATTCATTTTTTAATTTCATTTCATTTCGTTACAAATATATAATTTGCATATCAAAACAACCGCATTTAAAAACCTAGTAAACAGCTTGACCATCGTCCATTAGTTGGCGTTATTAGACTGAAATGAAGAATTCGAAATGTGATATATGTAATTTTATACCTAGCACTTCTTTTTTAATTTTTATTCCCTTTTGTTGAATATATTTTAATTGCATATCAAAACAATTGCATTTTAAAACCTATTAAACAGCTGGACGATCGTGCACTATTTTGCGTTACTAGACTGAAATGAAGAATTCAAAATGTGATATATGTAAATTTATATCTAGCATTTAAAAATTTCATCTTCTTTCGTTGCATATATTTTAGTTGAATATCAAAACAACCGCATTAAAAAACCAAGTGAATTTGAAAGTGAAGTAAATTTACTTTTAGCATTTCAATATTTTGTTTTTATATCATAACGTTCACTACAGTGAAAATATATGTTGGACATGATATAACAAATATATTACTTTATAGAATTGCAATGAATATTTATGGTTCGATGTTTTTGTTTTTTAAATGTTCATTAAATGATATATTATATTATTATATAGCGTATTGCGTATTTTTCGAGACAACGATACTAAAAATTAGTTGATGTGTCAGTTATAAAAATATTGCTAGATTTTTATTCTGATGGATTTAGAGCCAGTTTCTGAAACGCATATTCCCTATGCTAGGGCTATCATGACTAGTATGAATAGGGTAGCAAATACAGTCGTTAGCCCCCGTTAATTAATTCTTTGGTTGCCGAATATCGGAAAAATGACGCAGCCGTCGGCTCAGCATAGTCATATAAATAATGCTTCTGGCGTATTTTAAACAATCGCTAGTATATTGTTCCAGGGATATACAACTTGCTGTATCGAAACATTATATCATTAATAATGGCATATTTTAATAATGTTTTAGTTGAACATTTTGTATAAGAAACATGACATTTTTCACAATATTTTTCTAAAAGGCTCTGAAACTAAAGGGTTAATGTGCTTCTTAGCATTATCAGTCTCTAATTAAACGTTACCATAAAGATGACATTGTTTTTCTTCTCGTCAATCGAATGCTATATAAGTAAGATATAAATTATTCTTTTTATATAAATAAAAATTTCATTTAAACTCTTTGGATTTGATTGTGATACCTTTACATTCTTTATCCACTATCGAGTTCGAATTGTTGAAACTTTGTACGATTCCACGTGTTTTGTCACAACAATCGAGGTTTTACCTTTGACGGAGGAAAAAAAACGCGTAAAAAATCATTACTTTTGTATAATTTAACAAATTGGCTTCTTTCATCAAAATATCGCTTAAAAAGGAATCAAAAGTGTATGTGAAAAAATAAAGTTTGTTTTTCAAATGTATGCATTTTTTTTAGGTAATAAAATTTGATTCCCTTTTTGATTATCAAAACACAATGGGGAACATTTACATATTTGTAAATGTATAATTGTGCACACTCATAAGAGTTATTTACTATTATCACTCTCAGATTGTAAATATAATCGTTTATGAATTAAAATAAAAAAGTTGCATAAAAAGAAGACAGAGTGTACTTTTTACTACAATATAGCTCACATCCTTAACTAACTGATCAATGTATGTATATGTTACTCTTATAAAATATATTCCGAGATATACTGTGAAGCAAAAGCAAGACAACTTTTTTTTATAAAAGCAAAGAAATGACATGAGCCTGTGACACATTTCACAAATCATCCCCCAGTGGGCAACCCTAATCACACGAAATAAAATATCAAATTACCCCGAAATATGCCCTAACAAATAAACATATTCAGACGAAACATTTGACGGACGCATCTCGTGGTTTTCTCGAAATAATAACACTATTGGAAGTAAGTGGTGACTACCTGTTTTTACTCACTGAGGTTCTTACGTTGGGCACACAAATTCAGGGGTATCAAATCGATAAATAATAATAAACCATGCACGTGAAACATATCTTTCATGTTAAATGTTTTACTTTTATTATAATTGTATATGTGATAAAATACAAATTGTTGCTGATAGATATTTTGGCTACAACCGTTTTTATTTAGTAACCGAATATTAGGTGACTGCTCCTGAGACACTCAACCAGTTCGAAATGCTTGCAAAGGGAGAAATATGTCATGATTACAATAAACACAAATAATTTTTGTTTATATTTTAACTTCTTTTTATTCTTTAAATTTGAATTGCTTAAACTTTTTACGATGAATGATGCATTATATTTATGATTCGATATTCATGATATTTAAAATTTCAGCAAGCACCTTCGATATCATAAATTAATCTTTTTTTATTATATTTCAATAAATTATAAATGTTAACAACTTCTGAAATCTCGAAACATATCAAGACAAAAACAGAAGCTAAAACCATTCCCAGACAAATCACCCCTTTACTCGAATATCCAAAACCAATTCAACATATCATTAACATATAATTCGAATGAAATTTTAATAACGTACCAAAATGCATCAAAATACATCGATTCAGAGAAATAATGATCACCATATGAGTATTTCATGAAGTCAACATTTTTTCGTTTGATAATAGGGTTGAATCCCTAGGATTATGAAATTTCGATTTTTTTATTCCCGGAACTCGAGGCACAAATTTTGAAAAGTCCCGGGAATGAGAGAAATCAAATTATGAACTATCAAATTAAATTATAAATAGAAAAACAGATATACAAGATATTTATTGAAAAGAATGAAAAATATTTCTTAAGTTATGTATTTAATGAACAAACATTAAATAATTACACGGTGAAAAAATAGGTATGTATTTTAGTTCTACACAATCTATAAGGTATCTAGTTAAATATAGAAATAAAATAAATTGTTATTTTTTCACTGCTCAGCTTTCAGCTTTAAGATTTTAAATCAAATTGTATTTAAAAAATTGCAATAAATTTAAAGCCTAATTCTACTTTTTGTGATAAAAATTTCTCAATTAGATTTTTTTAGCTCGCTTCCCATTGACGTTGACTTAATGGTAATTTGTTTTTCGCTTTTGAACTTTTTTTTCGATTCGATTTATACTTAACTCTTAATATATTGACATATTAATTGAGACAATATCATGAAGTGTTTTCATTCCGATTCTCTGGTTAATATTTTTTAATTTCCCAGGAATCGAGACAGCGAAAAAGTTTGTAATTCTCGGAAATAGTTTCTCAGTTTGTCTCGAAAGAGCGTCCCTATTCAAAACACTTTGTTTACACTTGATTAGTGGGCTGTTTGTATCACTGCATCAAATTTGTGCTCTCATAATAAATATATATACAATACCATATGGCAATTTGTTTAACATACAGAATAAAATTAAGTGTTACGCTACAATGAGGAATTTTTAAATTGAATTAATAAAAATACACAATTTAGTATGGAAAATTGTGCTATATCAAATTGACAATATATACATAAATTTTATTAACAACATATTTTTAGATACTATGCCTACAATACTTTTAAGAACCTGCAGTTGTTTATTTAGTTTATAGTTTAATAACAGTTCAATAAGTGTTTTTAAATATTAATAAACAACATACTTTGTTGGTTAATATTTACTGTATACTTTTTCAAATACGAATCATAACTTTAGTCGCATAACCTTCTTCATGGTAATGTTTCAATTACAGCGGGTGATCGCTTAGCAAACAGTTCGAATTGCCAATTATAACTATTTTTCTTATGCATTTATTTCATCTGTAATATAATAATTATCGGTTAACAAATAATTCAGAAAACGAACAAAATTTTGGAACAGATTATTCTCGTTAACCAATCACCACTGTTATTTTATAAAATAGACAAGGATGATATTTTAAATAATAAAAACACATTTTTCAAGCCAGATCACAGTGTGTTTATAATTGTTACTCAAAAATATATCAGTGTTTACAATGTTGAAATTTAAAAAAATAAAACTCAATTTTTGTACTAAAACAACAAATAGCCTGATTTATCTAAGTAATTTTCTCAATCCTGCTTAACACCAATATTACTGAAATATTTTTTGAATTATGTGGTGTTTAAACACTTCTCAAGTGTCTCAACAGGGAAAGGGTGAACATTGTCAATCTATGAAAATACATTGTTGAAACACTCTACTAGAATCTCTTTACCGAATCGGGTATTGTTTTCTTAAATAAAATCATTACAATTTAAAATATATAAATGCCAGTGGAAACGATTTTTGATTTTTAAAGACATTTAAATTCTATTGTATCACAGGTTTGCGGACATTGCAATCTTCACATGAATAGACATCGATTTATTTCATTTAAAGTACATCGACCATCACGATAAGTATTTTAATCATTGACGAAGAACCTTTCATCGTCGGTATGCCAAAAAATTCATCACTGAAAACAAAGAAATATAATAGAAAAAAAAGCAAAAATATTCAATTGATTTACGTTTACGTATTTACATTAATTAACTAATTTAATTTAAACATTTTAAAGATATCTTTATCTCTTTAAGAAATTTCTGCTGAGATATTCCGTTATAAGCTTAATTCCTTACATTGAGAGTAGATAAGAAAAGATAATTACTGAAACTGTGTGAAATAAAGTTGTTGTCATGCTCGCGATATATATATATTGTGGAAATAAATACTAAAAAATGCGTTTTTATTATTTAAAATATCATGTCTTTCCATCAAGAAGTTACAGTTAACATCTTATAAGTGAATTAAAGTTCTTTGGTCGATAGTTTAAGAGCAATTTTTCAATGGATTCGACGGTAACTTTATGGATGTTGATTTGAAAATTAAATTAAAATTAATGATTTTAATATTCAGTTTCATTTATCGCTAGATATGATACGTATTCTGCTTCTCTGAGAAACATCTTTTTACTACCTGTATTGTTAGGTTATTCTTAATTATTATTATATAAACAGCAAATCTCAATATTAACTTAAATGATACTTCACAAAAAAGAGAAACATGTATCACAATTAGTGACACACTAAACGTATTAGTAAAGCTTTAAATTTTTAATTTATATTACTGTTGAATGTTGTTAAAAAAATTTACCAGTGAAATTCTTATTGGCAGATCGGTTCTTTAGCTTAAATGAATTAAACGTTTATTTCCGTCTTTCAAAAAATATTAGAATCACACTGTTTAATATCATCAAGAAAGGAGGTTTTCTCATTTAAGATCTAACCTCAAATATTAGCTTATATATTTGTATAGTATATCTCCAGATGCGGATGCCAATTGGATATCCCGCGCGTCTGAGGTTCACAATCACTGCTCTATTGTTAAATAATAGTTACTTGCCCATCCTTGGTGAGAGACTCTGAACAGAAATTCGTTTCTGATGGTATCAGGAGATTAAAGGCGTAAGATGTCGATCTCCTCGCCAGCTGCTACCGTTTGGGCGATTGACCCGAGATCATCAAAAGAATAGTTTTGATAGCACACAAATGATTATCAGAATATTGATGATTGTGGTGTCTGAATAGGGTAACAGACACAGTCATCCGCCACCCTTCAGTGTTGGGCCACTCCGGATTAAAACACAATAAATAGTTTTTTAAAATCGGTTGTCGAGGTGATTTTTTTTTACGTTTCAGCTTAGCGAACTATTCGCTTTTTTAGTGACCGTTCGCATCTTAACACTCAAGCAACCGGTCCCGCGTTCGCGCGGAAATTGTCGCAATCGGTTAACGACCGGTCCCGCGTTCGCGCGGATTTCGTCTCGCGCTGCATCTTTACGTCTGCTGCTCGAATGCATGATACATGTGGATATTTTTTTAATTTACGGCTTAGAACTGTTTTGTTTATTGTTCTACGTGTCTTTCATTCTATTTCTCCGAAATTTATAGCTCCGAATCGTCCTTGAAGTAAACAATATTTGCCAGTTCGAAAAGTTTCCTATAATTACTCTTGGACTGTAACAAATTAAGTATTTTTGTTTATCACAGCTCAGCAATAAACTTTCATTGTTTACTAATCATACAAAAAAGCATTATTGATAAAATTTAAGTGATTATAATTAGAAATAGAATATTATTACTAATGATTTGGCATTAGTAATACTATTATATTACTACTTACTTTTTATTATTAGGCAGTCAGAACCTTTAAATAATAATATTTAAATGTTTATAAAAATTAATAATAATAAATGTTTCAACGTGTATTGGCTAGTAAAAGAAATATTTTGTATCTCATTGTGCCTCCTGTTCCTGTCGTAAATCACTGATGGATGAATAGTAAGCGCCTACCCTGACCCTAATTCTTGGAAGTGTAAAACTCTCCATAAATATTTTTTCTCGATGACTGTTTCGTATTTTATTATTTGAAAATATTATCATTGCATAAGACGTAATCCCTAAAAATATCTTCACAAAATCATGATAGTAAAGGTACAGGGACCTATAGTATATGATTGATTATTAACATATCGATAGCCAATAACCATTCCATTTTGAGTGACTTATTTTGAATGGTTTAGTGTAGGCAACCCGACAAAGACCATTTTTTACCAAAAGCAATTAAACTCTTGAGTTATTAGGCAGAATGGTTTCATTCATTACGTAAAAAAAGATGTGAAACATGTTTCTCGAATATTTACAACTTGAGATCCAATGATTGTGAAATTGTAGGAATATCGTATATATATTTTTATTTATTATATAATTAGAACTAAACTATATCATGAACCCGCAATATCTTAAATATTTCAAATTGAAAATATGTTTAGTGCCATTTACCTAATTTACAAAATTAAAAAACAGATGTTTATATTCGGCTTAGAAATATGCTGAAATTATGACATAATCAAATCGTTCTTTTTTATTTAGTCGATGATGACCAAATATCACACATAATTTCTTTGACAATATCAAAAATTACATTGTTTGGCTCTCAAGTTGTGCCAAAAAACGCCCGCTTTCGGCTAGAGTCTATTTTTCGAGACTCCCGACAATCGAGTGATATGAGAATATAACAGAAACAAATAAATATATCCATAGTTTGAGAAACTCCACATATAATAAACACACAATAATGTGTAACATGGTGTAGGATTTCTAAATAATTTGACATTCCTTTGTGGGTTTATATGAGTTTATTATGATGCAATAGTGAGGCGATTTGGCAATAACTTTTTGAGTGTGACCGATCACTGTATTTTAAATATTATATTTTGTTGTCAACCTTAAAAATATGAAATATCCAAACTAAAATAATAACTTATATGCCTTTTAATAAAATTCGTCTAATAAAAACGCACTGACGACGCAACCCATATCCTACAATGGCCGATCACTGGATCGGTTACCCTATGATATTGAATGAAAGAAATTTGAAATGAATGAAATTTTATTTCACGAATATATATTTTCATTCACTATAAGTGTTTTTCTTTTAGTTCGGCTTATAAACAATGTTAAGACAACATAGGTTATTGCTTTTAATCGACTAATATAATATATAATTAATAAAGTTCTACACTTTACATATTACCAAAAATCTTTTTTTTATCAGTTTTAAATCAATATTAAATTATAGAAAAAAAAAAATGTTAAGTACTATTATAGGAGGACTAGTTTTGTCCATTCCCTAGAACAACGCGAACTGCGAGATTAACTCCTAGAAGGTGTATTTGTAGATCAGCGCTGATTTAGGCTCTGTCCATTTAACCCTACTGTTTGCAAATGAAATTGACTAAGAAGCAAATAGCTTTCTAGAAAAACTTTTGTTGATATAGGCTCCATTCAAATTCCACATTAAATGAGGATATGATTTGAATACATACGGTAGAATAAAATGTATTTAACCTTTACGTAGCGGCAAATAAATCACAACGCAGTGCTTACCACGCCGAATATTTTTGGTCAAAATAAAATCTTTTTTACTGTGTTAAGAACTAATTATAATTTACTTACAAAGTATTATATCTCGCATCGATTTTTAGAGTTTATTCTTGCAGTTTTAAAACATGTCACACTGGGTCGTACACGCTACTAAAAATACTTCCGAGATATCTCGTCTTTGGCAACCATCCGGTTAATAAATTTTTAAGAAGTCTCGATTTACAAATATGTCCCCATTGATACCTGAGACAATATTATCGAACAATGAAAAGTACTTTTGGCTGCTATTGTTGTGTAAAAGTGTCAATGTCTGTTAATCCACTTCCAGAAAGTGCTCGGTCATTTTAATTTTGTAATTTAAAAATTCAATTTCAGTTGTTATTGACAGCTGCTGTTGATTTTATCAGTAATGCTCACCGAATATTTACAAAAGAAACTATTATTATTTAGAAGTAACTAAGCGAATTTTCCTTTAAATTCTTTTGTGCATGACTTTTCAATGCCATGTTTAATTCCTACATATTTTTACCTTTGTCATTTTCATATAATACAAACAAATATATTTTTAACACGATTATAATGAAAATACGTTGTAATTTAATAAGAATACTAAATATGTATAGTGAAATCTTTATTCAAACACGTTGAAAAAAATGCAATATCAAAACGAGTTCTAATGAGGGCATAAGCTGAAATAGCTATCAAGTATATATCTTATAAATTTTGCAGAATTAAAATACATTGCTATTCTTTAACCGTTTGATAATGAAGTTCTAAATCAATCAATAACTTAATTCTATGTTTTGAACCGTTTTTACTCCATAAGCAAATTAACGCGTGAACTTCATGTCGTCCATACCAAATAAGCGCGTATACGCGCTATGTTTTAATACTCAATATCTTGCCGATTTTTACTGTTTAAAATAATCTAAAATTTGAATATTTCTTGCGGTAGTGGTAAAATATTGAGACGCGAAGTATTATAAAGAAATATCAACCAAAAACGATTTATTCTTCAAGTATTATGTCACTTCTTGATGGAAAGGCATGATATTTTAAATGATAAAAACATGTTTTTTTAATTTTCAGTTGATAATGCTCGCGATCAGCGAAACCGGTCGCGATCAAAAATATATTCTGGAAATAAGTACTAAGAAATGTGTTGTTATTATTTAAAATAAGGTATTATTTCATTGAATAAGTCTCCAGCCCTCCGAGTCCAACCGTATAAATACCTCCCGGCTTTTAATAGGTTAAGAAAAACTTTTATATTTGGAATTAAATATGATGTATCCAAAACCAGTTGCATATATTGTCGGCTGTCAGGCCTATTAGGTAAACATAAAAAAGACGTCTCGGGTGTATCGATGAAATAAGTCCAACAAGTGTTGGGTATCCTACAAAAACAACGACTTAGAAAAAAGTCCTCGACGATCTGGCTGACTGATCTTCCTAACCACATAATACTTCCTCCCCGCCACGGTCAACTGGCCGCTAACAGGTTGAATACACCCTGCAGACCATTCCTTCTGGTTCGATATCCCTCGTATTACCCATTGCGCTACTAAAAAAGAAATTTTACTTTTAGTATAGTGCGTTCTTTTATAAGATGTAACATTAATTTTGTAATGTAATGTAAGGATAAATATCTTCAACTACTAATATAAGTCATACTGCTTGAATTTGTGTATGAATCTCTTTGAAAATTTTCACACGTTGACACAAGTTGGCAAGTAATTCCATTTTCCTTTAGTATATATAAAAAGTGTAAAAATGTTTTCTACTTCATTCATATGGTGGTCTGATATAGTGAATTGATTTTCATTCTGAAAACTTTTCACCATAAGGATTTATACCACCAAGATCATTTGCGTGGACCTGCAAATTCATTTTTAGCATTACATCTTGTTCAATTTCAATTTTGCACATGTTTATTTAGTTTTATCAAAAATTCCATCTGAAAAAAGCAGATGGCCAAATTTCAAAGTACTACACATTTCAATTTAGACACTGCAGTCCCCAAATGAGGCTAGAATTCATTTATTATGCCTTATCTTCAATAAAGGTTTGGTTCTTACGCACATGAATGTAAAATATATATTATTCAACTACTTCTTCAATCATAATATTAAAGAGAAATCAGATTAATTATACGTGATACAATTTATGATATCGACTGAAGATGCTTGATGGAATTTCAATATCAAATTTGAATTGTTGCACCTTTGTACGATTCCACATGTTTTGTCACTAACGACCCGGCTTTCGTCTTTCAGCATCTTCAGGCATTCTATCAAACGGATGCCTGAAGATGCCGAAAGGCGAAATCCGGGTCGTTAGTGACAAAACATGTGGAATCGTATACGTGATACATTTTGTATATCAGCGATAAAAACTGCTATTTGATTGATAGTTCTTTTGTATCCGTGTGATAGAATACCTAAAGATACTAAAAATTGAAACTCAAATGAAAAAACTTGTAGAATTGTACGAAGTTTCAACAATTATCTTTAAGTGAAATTTGACGAGAATAAATAGACACTCTATACTTTACTCCTGCATGCATCAGTGATGACGTCTGGCGAATGACCATTCCAGAATCGATTGACCACAGACTGCATTTTAATAATAACATTGTTATCAATACGTATCGGTAAAAAAATGTGGTAAGACTGTAAGACAAGTGGTAATCTTCCATAGACAAAAAAAAACAACCAAGAATCGAAACATTTTTAATTTTCTTTTTATCGTATGTAATCAAAAAATAGTTTCACTTTTGTTATTATTTTTGTTTATATAGAAAAAGCTCGCGAGAAAAAAAAATTACATATAATAGTATAAAATGCTGATCTCGCATAAATTTGCCGATCCCTTTTTTCTATTAAAAAATAAGGGCACGATAATATCCATAGGGCCTATCCAGTACATAATCCTCTACTGCATTTAGTTACTAGTTATTTTTTTAATCGTATGCTCAATTACAGTAGAACCTCGATTATCCGGACTAATGAGAAATGAAGATAGTCCGAATAAGGACACATCCGGATAGTCAGAAATGACAAGAAAAAACAAGTATGTTTAGTTTGAAGCATTTTAATTTCTTTTGATTAATAAATGGGTGTAATATAAAATTATTTTTTATTGGAAAATACAATTATCGATTTCTTCTTAATGCCATCTTTTCTTTTCGATGCTGCCAAATCGCGAATACTTTTAAGACATATGAGTTGTCCTGAATTGCAATCTTCTTGACTCTCAAAACACTTTTTGGCGACATCTAGACTCTGAAAAACTTCAGAATGTGTAAGACCAGTACACGCAGTCCTTTTTTACGCGATACATTGGTTCCAGAAAACGGCGCGTAAAAAAAGTCGCGTAAAATAATCTCAACTTTCATATAATTTGATAAATTGGTTCCAAAAATGAAAATATCGCGTGAAAAAGTACCAGAAACGTATGAAAAACCAAAATTTGCTCTTTAGAATTCGTGAAAAAAAATAATTTCATGTCTTCATTGCATATAAAAATATAATGAGACTGTACAAATATTTTTTTTTCAATTATATGAATTATTCGCTGCTGTCACTCTCGGTTGCGAAATGTAATCGTTTGCGATTTTTTGTTTTGTATTTAAAAAAATGGAATGCCTTACAAAGTTAAGTTTTTAAAACACACATTTTTTTTATTTAAAAAAAGAATGATACGTACATGCCTAGCATCATATATAAATTTCTCCTTTAAAACAAATTTGTGGGAAAATCGCGTAAAAACGAGTGAATCGCGTAAAAAAATGTAACGGTGCCGTCCAAAAAAATCGCGTATAATCGAATTCACGTAAAAAAAAGCGTACAAAAAGGATTGGGTGTATATCCCTCTTCACAAAACTTTTCTTCGTCTTGTTGATCTTGTTCCTCTGATGCGGATATTTCTTAAATTATTTCCTCATCATTTAAAATTTTCAATATATTGTAGAATCGTTTACATCGTATATTCAACGGGAATACTTTTATTGCTTGAATTTTCATTCACTTGGTAGAACTCCATTATAACACAGTGAAAAATAGCAATGTATTTTAGTTCTACAAAATTTTTTTTTTTAATATATAGTTGATAGCTGTTTCTGCTCACTCCATCGTCAGAAGTATGCTTAAACGAACATTTGCTTATCTTTATATAGCTGTGCAGAAAAGGTACACAATACATCTTCTCTTTTTTTAACGACCTAGCTTGTTTCTCGCTCGCAATAAAACTAAAAATTGTAAAAGAAATCTTGATAACATCATAAATAAAAAAATATTTGCGAAAACTTTAATACCTGGATTTCGTTTTATGAAGAAAAAAACACTTTTTTAAGGTAAGCTATACCAAAGCCTTATCGATTACTTTGTATAAAATAAATTTGTTTATCCGAGTGTTCCTCGAACAATGTTTTATTTTATTTCTCAACAAAAAAAATGGAGTAACAAAAAAAAAACGAAATCGGACGTCGCTTAGGATCGAGTGTCTTATATTCGTTGAGGTTATAATTTGAAATGAAATCCTTTAACAAATGCTTCTCAAACTACATATTAATTAATTTTATGTAATGTACGTAGGATAAACTTACACCATAATTGATGTAAATCATTGATGAATTTGAATTTCAATATAACATTTCAATTGTTGAAATTTTGTACGACTCGAATGTTTTGTCACTAACCACTCGAGTTTTGCCTTTCAGTATCTTTAGGCATTTTATCTCATAGATGCAACAAGTGAATTATGTTTGAATTGAGGATATGTCGAAAGAAGAAACCCGGGTCGTTAGTGACAAAACATGTAGAATCGTACAAAGTTTCAACTATTGAAATTTGATATAGAAATTTCATCAAGTCATTATCATAAATTATAAATATAAGTAACACATTCCTTAAAGGTATAACAAGCAATTATCTCCCGATAAAATATTTTTCACTTCACATTTAAAATTTACATATTGAGTTGGCATTTACTTGGTAGAAATTCATTTTGATAATGTGAAAATTGACGCATGTAAAAAATCTATATGGAAGAGTATATCAATTTATTTCTTTGCATGTTTATGAAAATATGTTCATGTATTAATAATAATAAAAAAAATGAGTTACTTTTGAGTTCAAGATTTTTGATTTGTTTTTAAATAAGTGACATTTTTATATAGGCACTCTGTTTTTTTGTGCGGTTGTCTTTAGACGTACTTCCCGAGCAAAAAAACGATTGGTATATTTGTGGAAAAAATGTCCCTAATCAATATGTATTAATGTGGGGTAGTCTCGAATTATTTTTGAGAACAACTGATATAAACAATGAGCCGTCTGTGGTTATTCATTGCGCTGATTGAAAGCGGAATGTGTTGTTTGGGTGCTCTTACTCCAAGACGATGGTGAAGAGGAAGGGTATTCAAGTTAAAAGGGACGAGTAAAAGAGAAGGAGGGACTCAGCCTCTACAATATACAAAACTTCTGACAGACGTATGTCTCGAAGCAAAACATAACAACTCGATAAAATTATTTTATATAAATTATTTGGTCGCACATCATCAAATTACAAAACGTAAAAAAAACTACCGAACGTAAAGAACAGTAAAGAACGATAAACGGTAAGCTGTTTTTAAACTTTTTTATTTTTCTTCCATAATATATTCCAAATTGATGTGACAGTATATTATAGCAACATTATTTGTCACAGAGTTGTGTTCAAGATATCATCATTTGGCATATAACTTGTCAAATTGTACTAATAATTTGTTTTTACTCTTCTGCACAATTATTTAAACAGAAATCATAACCGGGTACCATCACAGTTAGGATTTATTGAACAATCTTTTCATTGAAAAAATCCCGTGGACTTTTTAACGACTTTCGAATTGGCATGACTTTCGAAATTTAAATTTTTAAGCATAATTGATGTTGGCAAAGTTTTTAATATCTAATAATAAAATTTGAATCGTGCAAGTCCGTTACATAATCACATGTTTTCATTCAGCATCTTCAGGCATTCTTACAAATGGATGCATTCGAACTGACAGTCAGTTAAACGTTTCCACATACGACGATTTACGAAGTATATAACATATACCATAAACCTATAAAATAAATTAATTTAAATATTTAATCATCTACTGATTTGATATGAATTATCTTATAAACATTGCAAATTAAATGAGTTTGCAATGAGAAATGTACAACAGAATCAACTACCATTATGATGTGATTGAAAAATTGTTACTGATTATAAATGAGTGAGTTTTGACTCATTAAAAATATATAGACATATACATAATTTGGAGAATCATTTACTAGACACAAATGAAGGTGTGAAATATAAAATCATTTTTATTAGATTGTTTTAAACATAATCATTGCGAAACTAAGGTATCAAACAATTTTGATTGAACTAGTAAGCTACCATTATTTTCAGGGGAGAGGCAAACGTTGATTCCTTGCTCTGTCTATATGGACAAATCAGTTCAAAAATGGATAAATATGTGTTTTTTTTTTTAATTCAGGAGTGTATGAATGTTTTCCTCTGAATCGAAAAATGGCGTCCCTGAAACCTCTTGTAAACTTTACGTGATATTCGATAAATCAGTATAAAATATTTTGCAAATACTGTCTTGGTGGATATTTAGGAAACGGAAAATAATGCTGTATAGGATTTGGGTTTTTTTTTTGACCTACCCAAATATAATATAGTACAATATTTGTTTGAGAACGTTTTATTAAGTCAATATTCAGTATGTGTTAAAATGAATCGCTCTTTTAGTACAACACATTGTGTGAAATAACTACATTTGATCGTTGTCTATTATTTCAGTTGCTATGTTATATATCGTGTTATTTCCTTTATCAGATGATGATGGAGCGGCATGCGAGGCCTCACAGAGATCCTGGGCGGGGAACGGGGTGAAGACCAGGTCAGCGACTCTTTCTGAGGGCCGCCGGAATTACCCGTCTCTAACCCTACGTGACGTACAACTACGTCATGCTTACTAATGCATCTGTTGCCGCCATCATCTCGATGCACTCATGATAGCTTGATACCTGAGATCGTTTATAGGTGAAAAGTTTTCCGTGAGACTATTTTAATATTTTTCTCCGTAAACATTCAGATTTCCGACCGTGTAAACGAGTCTTTTGAAAGTAACTATATTATTTTGATGCTGTCTTCACTGATTCCGCTATTATAAATAAAACTTAAAATCGATTATATGATACATTTTAAAGGTTTTAACTGACAATCCTTTGCGAAATTAATACAACCTTGATTGTAACTATTTTCTTTTAATTTATGATATCGACTGAAGGTACTTGATGAAATTAAATTTTTATTATAAAAATACATTCGCATCTTGTCATCAAGGAAATACGGTATATATTTCGGCTTTAAGACATCGTCAGAAAATTTTTCAAACTTACTTACATATCTTTAAGGCCTTAACATCACTTCTTGGTGGAAAATTATTATATTATATTATAAAACACAATATGTTGTAATGTATGACAACAACTGAAGGTGTTTGACGGAATTTCAATTTAAAATTTGATTTGCTGAAACTTTGTACGATTCCACATGTAGTGTCACTAACAACGACCCGGGTTTCGCCTTTCGGCATCTTCATCAGTTCTGTTGCATACGTGTGATAGAATGCCTGAAGATGCCGAAAGGTGAAACCCGGATCGTTAGTGATAAAACATGTCGAATCGTACAAAGTTGCAAAAATTCAAATATAAACTTCTAAATGATTACAATTGTTAAGCTTAATGCCTCTAATAGAGGAATATTGGCAAAGTTAATTTGAACGCGGTGAAAAAATAGCAATGTATTTTAGTTTTAAATTTTTTTTATAAGATATAGTTGATAGCTATTTCAGCTCACGCCTTCGCCAGAACTATGTTTAAGCGAACATTTGCATATATGTTATATATCTGTAAAAAAGGTACACAATACATCTTCTCTTCTTTTTTAAGAACCAAGCTTATATCCTGCTAGCAATAAAACTAAAATTTAAATTGTAAATGAAACTAACCAGGCGGAAGTTTTAATAAGCCGGAGATGTTGGCCGGAGATGATTTATTACAGAAATGCATTAGCCCTTCGCAGTGGTCTGAGGAAGGGCGAACGACTTATATTTGTTTGTTCGTTTAAAATTTTTTCTCTTAAAAGTCTTTCGCCTCATCTACACAGCTATATATAGATAAGTAAATGTACGTTTAAACACAGTTCCAACAATGGCGTGAGCCGAAATAGCTATGAACTATATCTTATAAAAAAAATATATAACTAAAATACATTGCTATTTTTTCACCGTGTTATAATGGAGCTCTACCAAGTAAATGTAAATTCAATTAATTTGTGAGTTTAAGCTTGAAATTTGCAAACGTATTGATATCAGAAAGTCGAGGCCCATTTAATTTGCGAAAAATCCTCTTTTTGTCATTTAATTGATACAATTCCAAAAAATATACAATAGAAATTGGCAACAAAATCACCCTCAATTAACGATAAAATTATCTCAAAATGAAACCATACAATTTGATACTCATAAAACACGGCAAGAATGCGGAATTTCACCGAGTTATTTCATCAAATGACTTCCATATGACTTGTACGTTCACCAGCTGATGCGTTTAGGTTCCTCGTGAGAATAGATTGCGAAAAAATTTGTCAATAATGCTCATCATTGTACATGTGAAAAATTCTTCGCATTTTTTGGGATCCAATTGGAGTTGATGAATTTTGAAGGTGTATACTCAACCAAAACCGAGGTAGAAAAAAAAACAAGTATGCTACCACCACTCAACGCACTGCGCGAGACTTCAGAAGGCAAGTTAATTGCTATAGGATTGAACATACCAAAATTCATATTCAATAACACTTCTGCTTTATCTCATTTATTTCACTACTTTGGTCTCTTTCAATTTGCATTGCGTCTTTTAATCGACGGCTTTTAAAGATCGCTGAAAAAATCCGCAGTATAGATGAATCAATAGAAAATGTGGAAAGACTCCAAATCGGAATTTGAAAAATATAGTTTTTTATTTAATTGTAAAATTATTAATAAAACTAAGTTTGCGTCTTATAATTGAACAAATACAGTATATATTTCGACATCAAGTCATCATCAGAACTATTTTAAACTAATTTTATTTTACATTTATTTTTTACTGGGTTTCGCCTTTCGGCATCTTCAGGCATTTTATGACACGAATGCAACAGAACTGACTCACAGTGAACAATTTGCGTCGGTTATATTCAAGAGTAATTGATTACAAAAGAAAAACACAGACCCTAAGGTTAGGTAAGATCCAAACATACGTAGCAATTCAAATTATAATAAAGTCCGGTTTCACTCAGTAAGTAGGTATTATTATATATATGTATAACTGAATAGAACATATGACGAATGCATCTTTAATTGTGTTGTGAACAGATACAACTAGGCAAAATCATTTTTGATTTTTGAATCGAATGAATAAATGAATCGAAATAAAAATGAACCATTTTTGAATGAACCATGTAACTATTTTTTGAAATTATTGTTTAATTAAATTAATTATTTTTGGAGTTTCTGATGTCTGACGCGAGATCCTTCATATTTTTGTTTTGTCCAAAAACTGGTTTGCCCTCTCGTAAGTTGTAAGGTCTCTCTCCGCATCGGAGTACGACCCATCACGGAGTTTTTTTTTTGTATTTTGTCTGACTTTTTCCTGTTTTTTTTAAACCATAATGGCTATGGTTTTTTTTATATCCACTTCTGATCTGACTGTGACCATGTGTACCTTTTTATTTAACATTTAACCGTTTCAGTGCCTCAACGCAATCAAATATTAACTTCCGACTATATTCGTAATAGATAAAGTTTTTTTTTGTGCTGTTACGGGAAAATAGTTAAGATATATTTTTTAAATTGTTACAGCTTTGTACGATTCCACATTTTTTGTCACTAACGACTCGAGTTTTGCCTTTCGGCATCTTCAAGCATTTTGTCACACGGATGCAACAGAACGGACGCACGATAAACAGTTAGCATCTTCTATATACTGACTAACAATAGCTCGGATCAAAACAATAGTGACAAAACATGTTGAATCGTACAAACTTGTAATAAATCAAATTTGTTTTTGAAATTCGATCAAGCACCTTCAGTAGATATCATAAATTAAATATTTTTGTTGATGGTTTCTTTTGGTTTCTAATACAAAAATTTCATAATTAAAAATGTATATTTTGATTGAATTTGTATTTACTTGGTATAACTCAATTATGTGACGGTGAAAAAATAGCTGAAAAATAGTTGATGACTATTTCAGCTTCCGCCCTCATTAGAACTATGTTAAAACGTACATTTCTACATTTCTATACATAGCGGCGTAGAAAAAGTGCACACTACATCTTTTCTTTTGTTCTAATGTCCAAGTTTTATATAATCGTGTTATAATAAGGAGTTCTACTAAGTAAATGCCAATTCAATCAATAAAACACCGTTACTTTACATTACTGACGAGCGGTGCGGCGCCGGTGTCATTGATCTTATTGATAATGTGTACGTTGTTTATGTATATTTTAAATTGTGTATCATAAGTGTATATAAAGACGAGTGGCTTGTCAAAGAATATTTTTTATGAAGGAAAATTTGAAAAAATGTGGTCACCGTATTCGTACTACATCACTCACGAGTGCGTATATATCCGTGCCCGACTCAAAATAAATAAAAAAAAAATGCTTTATATTTTACAGCCCAAAAATAAAATATCATATGGAATAATGACTTCCCATATTTATTACGTATTTTTATAATTGATGATCATGTCATACTGAGTAATAAAATTTGTAACATTATTCAGGTGTTCATAAAATCAAATGAGGCAGTTTTTTGTAACTGTACTGTTAATTTGAGTACGGGTAGATACTACCGAATACCAGTTCTGTAAAAATATAAATACGACGTTTTGTGATTTCTGTCTGCATAAGAAAAAAGGAAAAAGATTAAAATTCAGACTACAAGTCAGCCTCTTGTATGAGCTACAATTTAATTTAACTATTCAAGCTTGAAGATTGCCATTTTAGGGACTGGGGAAGTCTATTATAAGTATACAGTAAAGTAAACACAGTATACAGTAAATACAGCAAAGTGCAGTACAAACTCCTCAAGCTAATGCACATGTTATGAGCAAATATCGTGAAGAATTGAGCAATTTTGTTATTAATATCGATGATTTTTCTTGTAGGATGGTTTTTCTTAAATATTTGACCGTGTAGATAAAGTCTTTAGCTGAAAGAACCTTAAGTTAAATATCACTTTTTAATGTGTTAACTGCCACTTCTTGGTAGGTAGGTTGAAGGTATTGTGATCAGCTGTTATATTGTGAAAATAAGTGCTAAAAATCATGTTTTTACTATTGAAAATATCATGCTTTTCCATCAAGAAGTAACAATTAACACCTTAAAAGTGAAAGATGTTTTTAGTAAATGTCGGATAGAGAAAAACTAGCGACTCTGACTTCTTTTTCTATTAGATAATTTTGAAGAATGTCTCAATGAAAACTTTGCAAGATTAATTGATTTATTTTTAATTTAATGGAAATAAATAGGAAATGTAGAAAAAAGAGTCGTGCTGTTGGTCAAAGTCGGAGTAAGAGCCATGTTTTTTTCTTAACAACGTTATAGTCCCGATTTTTTGCATTCAAATAGTCACAAAGTTTGGATGTATAAAGTCAAATATGCAAAGAAAATTTCTTATAACATCTGTACGTCCACACAATCCGCTTGTTTTCCTGCATCGCTTAAATATTTAATTTAAAATCAAATTAATATTCTATCAAGACACAGTCCTTCGAAAGTTTTACACGTATGTTTCCATGACTATTGAGTTTGTATATTCTTAAAACAATGAAGACTATATCAATTTTAGATTTCCTTTGTTATATAGCCGACGCTTTCTGTTTTTAGTGTGACAGTTCTGTTGCATCCGTGTGATATAATGCCTAAGCACGTCGAAGGGATTCCGTAACGACTGACAAAACTTGTGAAGTCCTATTTGAATTGTTACAGTTTTGTACGATTCCACATGTTTTGTCACTAACGACCCGGATTTCGCCTTTCGGCATCTTCAGGCATTCTATCACGCGGATGCAACAGAACTGACGCACTAAAAACAGAAAGCATCGGCTATATAACAAAGGAAATTTAAAATTGACATGTGGAATCGTCCAAAGTTGTAACAATTCAAATTTGATATTAAAATTCCATCAAGCACATTCAGTCGTTATGATAATTATCTCAACAAGTCAAATAAAATATTTTGTTTCGATAATTTTCGTTACTAATTAATACCAACGACTTGGGAAGCTACTACATAAAATAAGTTTTTAATAATATATGAATAAAACATTATTAAATATTTCGATGTTACTATTGCTAGATATAATAATGATATCCCTCGTAAAATACTGTCAAAAGATACCAATTAAAGAATAATAAGATTCTTTCTCAATCTTTGAATGTTTTTTTTTTATTTTTTAACTAGCTGGACCCCGAGGTGATCGTCTCTGAATACTGCCCCCTTATTTAATTGGACATTTTTTACATCCGGTGAGAAGTTACATGGAATGCCGTTGGATGGCAACGTTGACGTTTTGACCGCTGCATATTATTATACTAGTGAAAAAACAAAAAATTTGACGCACGCTGAGAAGGGTTAACATTTAACATCCAGGTACCCGGACAGAATCATATGTAGATCAGGATATTAACGTTTATCATTTAACTTTAGGATATGTGCTTTAATAGTAAAGTTTTTGTAAGAATAACACGACTCGCCCGTGTTCTAATCATTATACTGAACGAGATTTATTTGTTCGCTTGTATAGAATATTAGAATACACTACGAATCGCTTGATTTTTCAGTCTATAAATTTTTTAAATAATGACTGCAATCACATCATAGATAATTTATTTTATGAAAGCTTTTAAAATCACTTACATATTTTTTCTAACTTATTCCACTAGTTTATATTATTTTACCTTTTTTCTATTTCTGCCTCTAAGAAGTAGAACTGATATTTTTTAAAAAATTTGTTTCAGATATCATTTGAACATCCCTGGTGGAATATATAATATCTTCACAGCGTTTTTCTTTTGTATTGCTGGTTGACAATTTTATTTATTTCATTCGTATGTATGGTTCCTAAAAATATTTAAGTGTAATTAAACTGTAACATATTTCAGTTCATTATTTTATTTACTAATGGGAATTTTTAATATTAATTTCAATTCATTAAAAACTTTTCATTTGTTTTAATTTTTTTTAGTAGCTTTTCAATTTTAAGAGATTCTCAAAAATTAATTCTAAACAATTTTTTGCCACTTTGGTATGATAGTTTATATCTGTAGATTATGCTCGTGATGAGCGAAACCGTTTCTGATCATTAAAAATATTGTGAAAATATTACTAAAAAAACCGTTGTTATTATGTTTGATCAATAAGAAGTATTTCGAATGACGAACTCTAAATTATTTTCATAGTTCCCAACTGGTTTCATTTTCTAAAAAAATATATTAACATGATACGATGAAAAAACATGCAATGCATCAGAACTAAAGTTACAACTATAGATATTTCGGATGAGGCTAAAGCCGAAATAGCTATCAACTATATATCTTAAAAATGTTGTATAACTCAAATGCCTTGATATTTTTTCAGTGTGTCATAATGGAGTTCTACCAAGTAAATGACAATTCAATCAATAAATTGGTATATATTACATATTTGTTTCAATTTATTAAATATAATATGTATGTATATTTTACTATAACTTTGATGATCATAAATAAGCGGAAGAAAATCTTTCAAAGAGCAGGTAAAATTATTTTTACATGTCGATTTCTCGATATGGTGATAAGAGGTAACCAAATCCAATTATTTTTTGATGCCGGTTGTTAGACGGGTATTCCAGTGGCTTATTTTGATAACTATTACGATGCGAGACAAAAAAAAACCTCGTAGAGTGAGTCCACGCACACTGATGTTATCGAAATGACAATGTCTACATCCCAACAGAAGATGTCATTTTAAACGTGTTTTAATATTCGGAGAATCAATTATTCTTTCAATTTGAATCTTGACTTCCTGGATGTCTTAAAATAATCAAATATGAGAAGCGGATCAACTCGAAAACTGCGCTATTTATCATTTAGCCGTTTGGTTGCGCGTCGTCGATTTTTCGACGGTCTTGTTTTCTGTGGAAAATATGAAAAATCGATTTTTCGACGGTCTCATTTTCTGCGAAATATAAGAAGCGTCAAATTTTAAACAAGCCGGATTATGGATTCGTTAAAAATACATGACTCTGACTACGACATTTACCAACAACACAGCTTTGAACAAAAAAGGTTAATTTTGTAAAAAATTCTTTCATATCTTACCTATTTATGTGTATTAAATGAAAGTTCAACCAACCAATCTGACAAATTGTTCATTGAAGTATTTTTCAAAATAGTCTAGTCGAAAAAGTAGTCGGAGTTGTTCGTTCTTCGACTTCGATTTTACAGCCCTACTTTAAAAGATTCAAAGTCTTTTAAGATACTTAGAAAAAATTCAAAACAAAAACAAGGAAAAATGGAGCGTGGAATTCCAAACGGTTTTTTGGCGATCGTATTCCATTTCATAGCGGAAATTATTTTTGCGGTTGATGGCGGTTTTGCACAGGTGTTCCTTCGTAATGTAAGTGACAATATATACATAGTGGATCAGATGATATCAGTGATATATAATATATATATATATACTGTAATTCTAGATATATAATATACAGTCGGTTATTGATATTCCAGAAGAGTACAGCAGGTATTAAGCTACTGGTGCCTATCTAATGTATAGATTATTGACATTTTTTAGGTTATAATAGACATGTTGTTAAAATGACATCTGTTAAATTTGTTGTCAATTGTTTGAGTGCTGCAAATTATTTTAGAAGGTAAAAAAGTATTGAACAAAGTGTGCAAATTATCAAATTTAGATAGACATCCTGCACGAGCGATTTACATTATTTAAAAAAAAAACAAATTGAAGAAATATCAATACATTTCAGTTCCACAAAATTCATAAGGTATACAGTTGGTACTTATTTCGGCTTACTTTTGTAAAACTTAAATACATTGCTATTTTTTCACTGTGTTATAATGGAATTCTATTACGTAAATGTCAATTTAATCAATTAATTCTTCACAATTAACGACAAATATATACGTTATATTGAACTCGTTGAACGATTTTTGACAAAAAAAAATCATATCTAACAATACCATAATGACCAACTCCGTGCCCGTGGGAACGATTCGTGTGTGTCCGCCACTATTCGGCCGTGGCAGATTTTTTTCATAAACACTAATTAAAAATGAAAATTATTTTTATTTATTTGGTTTATTACTCATGTCCAATTATAAATATCATTACGAAAAATAGGCGGTGCCCGCCAACCTACCGATTTTTTAGAAAGCGCTCTAGAGTACAAAAAAGTTGAGAATCCCTGTCTTAAACCAAGAAATAAATATGCCAACCAATATTGAAAAACTCAAAAGATAAAAAATAGTTCAGGACTGAAGGTGTTTTATATACATAAACTTTTGTAATTTACAAAGCGACTTTGGTTACTTGGTTATTTTACATTAAAGTTTTGCTACTATTCTTGCTTGTATGTTTTTCAGAACAATCAGTTGTCTCAACAGTTGAGACGTGAGAAGCCATGGGTTTATATGCCAAAACTCATTAGCGAATGTATTATATGATCTTCTTATTTCAACATCTGTATCATATTGTTGTTTTTTTCAATGAGCATCCGATACTCGTACATTTTACAATATAACTTCGAATTTCATAATGTATGGCAACGTTGAAAGATCGTTAGAAATATATATTGTTACATAACTAGAAATAGACAATATTTACATACAACAAAGTCATAATGTTATATTCTGACATAAGTCATTGCAAAGCAGGGCATAACGTCTACCTAATGGTCGTCGACTAGACCAGTGGCGTCTCTTTCAAGAAAATCGGGTAGCACAATATTTTCAAATAAATACTCATATATCTTTATAAATCAGTAATTATACAATTTACGATAACAATCAACTGTAACATGGAATTTAAAAATCAAATTTGAATATTTCAAATTATAAAAAATTCACAATAGTAATCACTCGCAACTCAGGATTTTCCTTTCATCATGGTCAGGCATTCTATCACACGTGCTCTACTGATTCGATTTTACTGAAATTTGAATTTGAAAAAGATAATCTTATAACCAATATAACATAATAACTTGTTCATCAGAATTCACATTAATCAACTACTATTAAAATATTATTGTACAATGCACTACTTAATGATCCCTACCTATTTTAAATATATGCATTGTGATCCACAATGGAGGGATCAGATACCAAACGAGCTATTATTCACTTTTAAGGTGTTTACTGTCACTTCTTGATTGGGAGGCATATTTTAAATATTAAAACACATTTTTAGTACTTATTTACTTATCAGTTGATAATGCTCGCGATGAGCGAAACCGGTTTTGATCAAAAAATATGTAGTAGAAATAAGTACTAAAAAGTGTATTATTATGAGCTATTATTGAAAAAAATATTAAGTAGTAAATCTAATCTCATGCAAGGGAAAATCAAGGAGGTTTAACTGTTTGTTTAATAAAAATAATGAACTTAATTGAACTCTTTTTTTTATTCAAAAAAAGTATTATCTACGATGTTTTAATGCATTGGTTATGCTTTCAATTATCAATTCCTAAATTTAAAAAAGAACAAGAATTTTTAATATTTTTATTGAAATATATATTCTTACGTTTACTTCATTTGATATTTTAACATAAATAAATGAAATTGTTCAGCAATATTTGTATTTAAAAAATACAAATTTATTGTAAAATGCATTGTTTCTTAATATATAATTATATGATTGATATAATTTTATGAAATATTGTATAATGTTCATTAAAATATTTTACTCTAATGTTTTTCATAGCAAGAGACTAAGGTTGAAGCTTTCATGTGATGTTGGAAATGTACCTTTAAATACTTAAAACTCATTAATACAATACTTACTAGTTAAAAGTGGCTAAAATCAATTTAAGCGCGTCCAAGCCATCGCAATAAAAAATATGTGGATAATGAAAGAACGGGGGTTCGATATGTATTTATTTATTTTTAAGATTTACAAAAAGTATAGAGATGAGGTATATATTAATATGCTTATTGCAACAAAGAATATTTGAAGCATATAGATCAATTAGCTTCCACGTAAATAAATTCACAACACAATAATCTGATATGAAGAATTAAATATAATACGACTTAAGAACACTTTTCTAATATCTTATCATTTATTTATAATAACTGTAACCTTTAAATTGTTTCTTAGTTCTTGAGCCTATGGCTTTGTATACCTGCTACCATTAATTGAAATATTTTGTATAAATATACTTGTTTGTAAATTGTATTCTATCAGTTGAAAATGCTTGCGATGAACGAAACCGGTCTTAATCAAAAAAAATATTCTGGAAATAAGTACTAAAAATGTAAAGAAGTAACAAATAACACATTAAAAGTGTTTATTTGACTGTTTGTGTAACGTTACTGTATTGTAAAGTTAACCGTCACAGCATAAGTCACAGCCCGTTATTGGATCATCAATCAAATACGATATTGTAAGCAACCTGCGCACAGGTAATCAGAATGAAAAATAAGCTATCTTCCTATATCATAAAGCTATTCAAAAGCTGCTACAGTGGTCTCGCTGTCTTATTGTGAACAGAGCTTTGTCTGAAGTGCTTTCACAGTGCGATCGTAAAGATACTCACGATATAAACACGGTGAAAAATAGCAATGTAATTTAGTTGACCAATTTTTTTTAATGAGGTATAGTTGGTAGCTATTTCGGCTCACGCCATCGTCAGAACTATGTTTAAACGTACATCCGCTTATCTATCTATAGCTGTGTAGAAAAGGTAGACAATACATCTTCTTGCTCTTCAGCTTATTTCCTGCTTTTTTTTTGAGATATCAAATTCATGGAACGTTAAGATCTATAACGAGTCAGCATCAGAGCTCTTCAGGTCTCCTCCATCTCTCATATATAGATTTAATTTTGTTATAATTGTTGTGTCATTGTTGACAATATTAGGTCGCAGCTGGGCCGTGGAACCCACAATGAGTGCAGCTCACGCGGACACCATACGCATTAAATTCACTCACGCATACGTGTGCATACAGGCACACACACAGCCACACGCATGCCTATACAATACGTAAGGAAATAAAATAGGAAAGTCATTTTCAGATGCCGAGGTTGTCCATGTTGGGATCAAGATCTGTAACAACAAACCTATGGCGGGTCATCGAGCAGAACCGCTCTTAGACGATTACTCGGTACTGTCTCATCATAATTATGTAGATAAGAAATTGTAGTGTTATAATGTTTGCTATATCGCTGTGAAAGTTTCGAGACATTTCAAGAACAAACTTTCGAATTGTAGGCATTTTCAAGTCTCTATGTAACAGCGAATTGCAAACGTACCACTGGGCATTACAAATTTGTCGCAATGATTTATTTTAAACAATTTGAAGTGTCTTCAGATGCTTCTGGTGAGCATAAGCCCACACTGGAGAAGCGTACACCATAATTGGCCAAGTTATAGCTGTATAGAGGAGCAGCTTGATTTTGAGAGTAAGCTTGCTCTTCATATTGAGCATAAAGTTTAGTCTATCTTTTAAGCCATAAGCTTGACGTTTCTTAATCGCGGTGTGCTCATTGAATTTTAGTCTATTGTCTAGAGTGAGTCCTAGATACTTGACAGTATTGGACCACTTGGTTTCTATATTTTGCATACGAATGCAATCGAAATTGGGCAATACCTTTAAGCGGTAGATGTTTGAGAGCCATATTACCGATTCTGTCATTTCCCAAAGCTTTTCTGTCAGGAAGCGCTTTGATCAGTCCTTCCACCTCGGCAAATGTGGAAGGACAAATAGCTTGACAGTTTACAGTTAAGGGTTGTTCTAGGATTAGCTTAGCGGTTGCTTCTATATGTAACACGCTATTTTTCAAGCGTGAATTATTTGTGTCAATTGTCATCATCATTATCATCATCAGCCGGGGTCGATCCACTGCTGGATGAAGGCCTCCCCCTGTTTTTTTTTTTTCAGGGGGGGGGTTTGGACATAGCAACACCACGCTGCCCAGGCGGGCTGGTGTTCGGTTTTCTGTCTGGGTTTTCCTTCCCATAGCCAAGAGAACACGGCACTCGGTGTTCCCGAGCGGTCACCCATCCAAGCACTATCCGCGCCCAATGTTGCTTAACTTCGGTGATCGCACGAGAGCCGGTGTTTACAACGTGGTATGGTCGTTGGCTGTGTCAATTGTATTGGGTGTAAATTTTTTCTGGAGGCTATCCGCAAACTCTGCCACCTTTTCACTGATGGTGACTACGGGACCCTTTGCTCCGTGAAGTGGCATCAAGGGGTATTTTTCTGCGCGGAGAACTTTGGAGAGAGCCCAGTATGGGTCGCTTCCTTTGACGAGTTCATTTAAGTAGTCGTCGGTAGGTTTACTATGCCAGTCGAGGTGTTATGCGTTAAAATCACCTGCTGCTATTGTAGGTATACCACGGGGAATAACTACTTCTAGATCACAAGTCATTATTTTTCCATCAGGAGGGCTGTAAACTGAAACGAATCTAATGAGTACGGAATATTTTGTATTTACAACTATCGCGTTTGCTTCTAGTTTGCCGGTAAGCGCTGGCAATGGCACCACACAGTGGTCAATGTGTTTTTTTTTTATATAAATCGCAGTTCCTCCTCCCGAAATTCGAGTACGATCAAATCGGTATAAGGAATAATAAGGTATCAATGGACGAAGCGATGACTTGAGAAAAGTCTCATTCACAAGAAGGATGTCGATTTCATATCTCGATAAAACGTCAATCACTTCAAGTTTATCGTGCCTTAGGGTACCTCCACTGTTCCAATTGAGAATCTTTAATGATGCCGGTTGGATTTTACTGGCCATCTTCAGCATTACAAGACGCCTCTTGGGCGGACGGTTTCACGAGGAATTGATTTCCCTTTGACACGATGATACGCCATTCCTCGAGCATGGATTTATGATCCATGCGAGCATTTACGTTTGGCTTGGGCGGTTCGGAGTCAGGAGTCAACTTAGCCGGTACAGCTTGTGACTTTGATGTCGAAGAGCCCTTGGCTTCAGAAACTGTTGGCAACGGTCATCTATCATTTTCAGTTACTTGAGGTCTCGCGCGAAGCGGTTTAGCCTTCTCTATTCTATTCGGATATTGCGAGCAACCACGGTAGTTTGCTGTGTGAGGCCCATTACAATTAACGCATTTCGCTGGACCGTTCTCTTTCGTGTACGCACACTCCTGAGAAGTATGTTCACCCGCGCATCTCACGCAGTATGCTCGTGCACGGCAGCATAATGCTGAGTGACCAAACCCTTGACATCGGTTGCACTGACCAACCGAAGTCTTATTCCTCAGTGACTCAACAACAATGCTATTGTGGAACAGTGCGGCTAGATTAAAAATTCCTTTCCCGCTCTGGTTCCTCTCAACGTCTAAGAGGATAAGAGGAAGCGCTGTTTTATTAGCGCTGCTCTTCATTATCTGGACCTTTTTGACGGGATATTATTTCCTGCTAACAATAAAACTAAAAAAATTGAAAATGTAAATGAAACTAACATACCTTTAGTATATAGACGATGCTAACTGTTTGTTGTACGTCAGTTCTGTTGCGTCCGTGGGATAGAATACCTGAAGATGTCGGAGGGCAAAACCCGGGTCGTTAGTGACAAAACATGAAATCGTACAGAGTTGTCACAATTCAAATTTGAAATTGAAATTCCATCAAGCACCTTCAGTCGATATCATAAATTAGATTAATAAACAGTTAATTATTGTGTGATGTACGTGATAATTGCAATTCATCGAATTTGATGTCCAAATGTGGTCCTTCAGCGAAATAGTTTGCACATGTCAGTTTAATAAATACATTCATTTTAAAACACCGTGTAGAGCTAATTTTTATCTTTGGGTTGATTCTAGCATTAGAAAAAAGGAAGTAGATTTCTAATAGACGCTATAATTGTGTACAAATTAATGACTCAATTAAAGTACATTAAGTACTTATTGATCTGATTGTAATTATAAATACGGAAAAAATTAATAGCAAAGTTATGTCTTAGTATTTGAAAATTTAACGGTTGTCTTTTCATAGATATAGTGCGGTTGGTTTACGAACCAATTAGCCAGTAAAAAGATCATGATTATGTCGGCACCGTATCCGATTTGTCATGTCTTTTAGACCAGAGTTGCCCAACCGTTGGTCCGCAAACTTTTAAGAAATTCGCCATGTAAAAATAATCAATATTGAATTTCTTCACCTGCACCTGTAATAGTGACTACACACTAATTGAGTAATAGAGACTAGGCATTCATGAATGGCACTATTTTCGTTTTTGCTGTAAATATCTCAAAATTAAATATATTTAGGAATGTACCACGTCACGAAGAAATTCTTCAGCGACTTAAATGACCATCCTAACACAATGATTCCTACTAAATGATTATGACGAAAACACGCCGAAAGACTTTCACAAACCCAGGAAAGTTTAACTTCATTAAACTTTTTATACAACCCAAAAAGACCACTACCGTAATTTAGAGGATACCTGATCAGTGTATGAGTTAGAGAACCGAAAGGAGAACTTCAAGACCATCCGGGGCTTTGATCGCTTGACCTCATCTTAAGGGTAAAAAATATTAATGACACAACGTGGTACTCATGGTTAATATATCAACGATCAATTCCACCACCATTAAGAAAGCTCTACGCACCAAGAACCTCACGAGAAACCATCCACACAAACACACATCAAACCATTCTTTTAATATTTTAAATAATAAAAACACATTTTTAGTACTTATTTCCACAATACATTTTTTGGTCAGGACCGGCTTCGCTCATCGCGAGCATTATCAACTAATGGTTTGATGGATGGTCAACGGGTGTTGAAAAAATATACTGTGGAAATAAGTACTAAAAGTGTGTTTTTGTTATCAAAATATCATACCTTTCCATCAAGAAGTGACATTTAACACTTTAAAAGTCATTCTTCTAATATTAAAACCAAGGGGCTTGGAAATTTACAGTCTTATTACATATATAAAAAAAATAATGTCGTCCCCAGCCTTTGAGATACGTCTCACGAAAAAAGTTAATTTATGAATTGGATAAAACGTTCAACGGATTGTCGCCTTATAGGCTATACATGTTTGATCCAAAGTGGCAGTGAAATTCAGAGGTGATGAGGTTCAAACGCATGACAGTTAAAGGTGTGTTCACCTTTTGGAAGCAGATATTTCCGAGACACCCCTCTTGAGTTTTAAGAATCCCTAATGCAATGTCATAACCTATTATAAAGTACCAAATAATAACGCTAAGTGCGATAGGATAACATTACAATCTGTTTTATATTCATTAAATTGGAATTTACTTGTTAGAATTGCAGTGGGATTTGATGTGGGTAGTACTCTTCAAACTGTGATCCGCGTGTCAAAATGAAAATCCAAGAGTAAAGAAAATGTGATAATGTAATTACAAAAGTATAGTAGCGCTAAGTAAAATAAAAGTAGAATAGATTTGACGTATTTTCATAAATTAACTATTCACTTTTACGATGTTAACTGTCACTTCTTGATGGAAAGACATGATAGTTTTAATAATAAAAATACTGGTGATATTGTTGATACTGTGATAAGTATCATTAACGATAAATTCAATTTATGATATTGACTGAAGGTGCTTGATGGAATTTAAATTGTTGCAATTTTGTACGACTCCAAATGTTTTATGTATTATTCGTTCTACAACTTACATTTTAACTCAATAAATTAATTTATGCACTTTGTATAATCACTGACAAGTACAATTGTCCTATCAAAAACTACCTTCGAAAAAGCTCTCAATACAACATAAACAGGTGCTTTTGTCCTGTACGTAATCCAGTGAATCCTTATAAAATTAAAACATTTATGTAGCCTGATCAAATACCTGTTTTAAATAATACCTTGCAGATATAGCCAAAGATGATACTCGTGAGCGATAAGGTAAGACTAAAGAAGCGATCGATAACCAAGAAAGAGGCAGAAAAAAAAACATTTCTTTTTCACTTTATTGATTGAATTGGCGTTTTATATGTATATTTTAGTTCCATAATATCTATAAGATATATAGTGATTGCTATTTCGGCTTAAGCCCTCATCGGAAATATTTTTAAACGTATATTTACTTATATATTTATAGCGGTGTAGAAAAAGTTCACATAGCTGCGTTGTGTATCGTTTCTAAGCAGCTTTATATAGATAAGTAAATGTACGTTTAAATATAGTTCATGATGAAGACGTAAGCCGAAATAGCTATTTACCATATATCTTAAAAATTTTGTACTTATATATATATATAGCCGTGTAGAAAAGGTACACAGTACAAATTCTCTTCTATTCTAACACCCTAGTTTCACATTGTTCTAGTAAATTAAAATTAATTTTGTAAATTTCTCGAAGTGAGGGTTAATCTGTTTTTTTCTTAATAAACGTAAATAATGAATAAGTATTCTCGAATGAATAGTTATTTAAATTTAAAAACACCTAAAACAATGAAGATCTTTTGTATGAATAGCTTAACACGAAAAAAATATTTCGGCCTCTTAATTTCGTATTAACGGTTTTACGTTTATTTTTAAAAATGTACCGGTACCCAGGTAACACATTCCGGTTTCGATCAAGTCGACACCCCTAATCATAACAATTGACTATTAACTAAATATCATGTTTGTGAGTAGAAAAGATAAAAGGCTTTCTATCCCTTAGGTTGCCCTGAGTACCAATTAACCTGTAACCAAGGTGTATGTGGTTTAAAGAAAGGAGACAATAGCCAGGGACACCTATTCAGTTACAATTTATTATATACCTGGTTATTTACTATGTGTTGCATGCTTGTTGGACATAATATAATTTGTAACATCCTGTAATCAAAACCGTGCCGCCAAGTTAAATCGACGTTTCTCAACCTAACAGGTGTTCGCCAAAAGAAAAGGGGTATCTTTATCCGTATGCAAAAATCACGGTGGGAAATAGTACTGTTATTTAAACCCTAAATAAGCATATAATCTTTAAGGAACACGGTAGAATCCCAGTTTTACGCTCCCGCAAAATTCGTTCATAATATATAGTCCATGTTATGCACTCGTAAGAAAAGTGTTAAATATAGTCGCGTATTTATCCTTCCTAGATTTATCAATTTCCTCGATCTTTCGTATAAATCAGAGTTACCCACACTGTGTGCCGCGGCGCTTCAGGGTGCCGTGAAAATTTTCCTTTGAAAAAATTTATTAATATTATTATGTTATAAAATGTAAGTAACATAAGATTTCCCATAAGATAACCAAAGTATTGACGTGGGGTGCCGCCGAAAAATTCTAATATTTTAAGGGCGCCGGAAACAGAAAAAGTTTGGGAAACCCTTGTCTTAATATTTTAAACCCATCATATTTATTTTTAACATTTCGTGATTATTCAAAAACAAAATCACTAATTATTTCAAACTTTCTACTGTAACAGTAGTAAGCGATTGATTGAATTGGCATTTACTCGGTAGAACTCCATTAAAGCACAGTGAAAAGAAAGCAATGTATTTAAGTTCTATAAAATTTATGAGTTGATAACTTTTTAATTACAAATGCTGACTTGTTACATTGCGTTTTAATATACGTAGTGTAAAAGAATTGTTTTGTTGTAATTGCTTTATATGCAAACAAGATATCCTGTCTAAAATTATTTATCTAATTGAATAACCAATATAAACTATTAATCTAGCATTTATCGAATCACCAGAGAGATATTAACATAACAAATGGAATGCAAATGAATGCCATAAAACACAATTTCGCTTGTCTGACGAAGAAGGCGATGGGTGGAATTGCGTCTACGCCCCGAAAAGAAAGCACTCGATCCGTCTACGCTGCGTTACATAACGTAGAACAATGGAAACGCCTAAGTAATAAGAGGACAGGCGAGCGAAAATATGCCTTACCTACCCACTGCCGCTGTTGTCATTTGCCAATAATTTACATAAAGATTTACTTGTAATCTTTCAGATTTGCACACTAATTGTTACTTACGTTTATTTTAATTTAATTAACTTGAACAATAACCATTCAAATGTTATTGGGATTATCTTTGATAAAAATATATTTCGACTATAGGGCCAAATAAGCGGACTCCCGATCTTCTTCTTGCATGACGATCAGGGCTGTGGAGTCGTTAAAAAGACACGACTCCGACTCCGATTTCTATATAATCTAACACAGCCCTGAAATTAATTGTGACATATGTAATTTATAATAACGATTAAAGATGCTTGATAGAATTTCAATATCAAATTTGAATTGTTGAAACATTGGACGATTTCACATTTTTTGTCACTTACTATTCGAGTTTCGCCTTTCGGAAACGTCAGGCAATTTGTCATACGGATGCAACAGAACTGACAAATTAGTTCTGTTCGAACTGACAAGACGTCAAAAGGCGAAACACGGGTCGTTTGTAACAAAACATGTGGAATCGTACAAAGTTTCACCAATTGAAATTTGATATTTAAATTCCATCTAACACCAGAGGCGTATATTCAGGTTGTGCTAGAGGTACATCCGCAAAATCATCTAAAACATAAAATTCGAAATTTAGTGCATGAAACGATATAATGATATATTCTGTCGCATCCGTGTGATAGAATGCCTAAAGATGCCGAAAGGTGAAACCCGAGTTGTTAGAGACAGAACATGTGGAATCGTACTATGTTTAAACAAATCAAATTCGACACACATGTAGTTAATAGATTAATTGATACCTGGAACGTTTCTACCGTGTAAAAAACGCTTGATCTTTAATTATCCATTAATTAGTTTCAAATTTGAATTGTCACTAACGGCCCAGGTTTCTCTTTTCGGCATCTTCAGGCATTCTCATTTCAGGCGGATGAAACAGAACTGACGTATAATAAACAGTTAGCATCGTCTATATATAATGTATCAACTAAACTAAACGGCAGCTAATACAATTTCAATAATATTGATCTTATAATAATCAACACAATTGCTTGTGATGATTTTCATAAGCGATTAATCTTGTTAATGAGTCATTTTTGGAAGCGTTTTGTCGGAGTGGTTCGATGTCATAAATTAATAGGTGTAGCAAATTAATCACGTTTGGCACATCCCTGAAAAATGTTGCACAATCCAATTTCACAAGCACATCTATTGTACATGCACAAACAAAACATGTGTTCGAAAATGTCATGAATATTTGACAAGTCGGAAATAATTTAATAAAATATCGAAAGTTGTCTATGAAACATTATCATTTCTGCATTTATGAATACGAATTATGATGTCATTGAAGCTTAACTTGCAGTAAGATACATTCCAATCTATCAATTCCTATTAGCTTGTAACCAATTCAGCGCCGGAATTCCAATATCTTCACATGCTTTTAGAAATTCATTATTAAACTATTTGCCTTACTCTAGTCGTCGCCGTTTGTCCATCTGTCAATTTTATACTGTCCCCGAAAAATGCCTGCTTGGTTTGGTGTGTTTTCCATTTTCCTGCAGTACCCCAGCGGTTGTCTGATTGTGCCCTTCGTCTTAGGGTTTCTGATGAAGGTATAGTTTCTCGTGGGGTTCTTGATACACAGAACTCTTTTGACAATGGTGACATTGGTCGCTGATACATTAATGTCGAGCTGTGAGGTCGACAAATTCCACATTCAGTTTTCCCCCAAGATATGGGTCAGTATACTAGAAGTGTTGACGTATGTTATGTATTACATGTCAGTGAGTATTTCATTAAATCATAAAAAAATGTGTACATAATTTATGATATCGACTGAAGGTGCTTGATGGAATTTCAATATCAAATTTGAATTGTTATAACTTTGCACGATTACACATGTTTTGTCACTAATGACCTAGGTTTCGCCTTTCGGCATCTTCATTTTGTTGAAAAACTCTTTCAAAAATGACTCGTTAACAAGATCTTTAATGAAAATTTTCACAGGCAATTGTGTTAATTATTATTAGATTAATATTGTTAAATTTGTTTTAGCTGTAATTTACAGGTTGCCTTGGGGTAAGTGTCTTCCTGTAATTAATAACTTCAGTATATATGCGATGCTAACTGTTTATTTTTCGTCAGTTCTGTTGCATTCGTGTGATAGAATGCCTGAAGATGCCGAAAGGCGAAACCCGGGTCGTTAGTGACAAAACATGTGGAATCGTACAAAGTTGTAACAATTTAAATCTGTACATAATTGGTATTCTTAAATAATAAAACATACACTTTTTACGACTTATTTAAATAATGTATTTTAAATAATAAAAACACATTTTTTAGTACTTATTTCCACAATATATTTTTTGATCAGGACCGGTTTCAGTTGATAATGCTCGCGATGAGCGAAACCGGTCCTGATCAAAAAATATATTGTGGAAATAAGTACTAAAAAATGTGTTTTTATTATTTAAAATATAATGTCTTTCCATCAAGAAGTGACAGTTAACACCTTAAAAGTGATAAACAATATATTTTATGACCAGGGCTGGTTTCGCTCATCGCGAGCCTTATCCAACGATTGATATCATCAGTTGATAATGCTCGTGAAGATCTAAGCCGGTCCTGATCATTAACATTATTAATCATCAACAGTATTCTGGCAAATCGTTCATTGAACTATTTTTCAAAATCGTCTAATCGAAAAAGTAGTCAGATTCGCTCGTTTTTCACGACTCCAGTCAAAACACATCGACTCCACAACTCCGACTCATATTCCACAGTCCTGATTTAAATGCTTTATTATGTGGTACAAAATTAGAAGCCGATAATACTTCAAATAACGAGCAGATTCTTTAAGTCATGGTGTTTACATCTTCACGATTTCTTCAATACAAACTCCTTCCATGTATACATTGTATTTGGCTGTATTTAAACGGTTTACATACAAGCATTAACTTAACACGTCGAATCCCCGAACCGTGTTTTAACGTGTTTTAACGTGATAGACCGGCCCGTCGAAAAAAAACCAAATTAGGGAAATTAAACGAATTATTGGACAGAAAATTTGAATATTTTCTTATTGTCAAATCTCAAACAATTTCACAATAGTCATTTAATTAGTTTTATCACCTATGAAAGTATTGGTTTACATGATCTAAAAGCACAATCTTTTCTTGTGCAATACACGACAACAACATTCCCCCTCCTAGAGACGATATAAAAGTAGCACCGAGTCCATTTCGAGGAAAACTAGTTCAAGATTCTTAAAATAATTTTTTTTCGGATAGAAAAAAAAATAGATTTTGATCCCTATACCGGCAACAGAAAAAAATAGCCCCTATAGGGCTTGAGAAGTGTGTGCAAATCAAAAAAAAAAGTGGGACTGATCAGAGAATGTAGACATCAAAGTGTGGCTCTATACATGGGAAAGTTTTGACAATTTTATCACTCTTAATTAAGTGAGTTGATTTTCATAATGTTTTTAATAATCTCAGAAAGTTTCATTTGATTTTATTCAATATTACCATAGTTATCACACTTTCAGTAAACACTTAAGAAAAACGCCGTTTGTTAAAAAATGGGCCGGTTATAAGGGCTAGGTTTGCTAAATTTTGGCCGGGGCTATACTATCGGCCATGACAGTAAAATTCATCCATTATTATGTAAATAAACATATCGCACGTGTGCAGTGATTCAAAGAAAAGAAATCGCATTCAATCTCTTGTGACGGTTCTGAAGCAGACACCGCAATAATTAGGAAATGACATTTTCTCTTCTTAATTATATTTAAGGCTTGTATCTGTCACACAGGCCATTGTATGTAAATTTTTCGAAAACGAGGCGAGCTTGAGGCAGTATTACTATAGGCGACATGGTATCGATTTGAATACATCAGTCAGATTGGGAAATAATCCCCTCTGAACCGACACGCGTCGTAACATACACAGCAAATAAAATATGTTAAATTTAATATGACTTTTAATGTGATTGTTGGCACTTCTTGGTGGAGAGACATTATAAAATAGTAACCACAATCTTTATTAAAGTTTCCACAATTTTACATTTTTAACATCAAGAACGGTTTCGTACACAGCGACCATTACAAACAGAATCATTTGATAACGGCCCTGATCTTCAACATATTAAATTAATTTTGACATTAAGATCACAAATGGTTCCGCTAATAGCTTGTATTATAAACATATACCATTTTTTTTATAATTAATATTGTTTCAATCAATTTTAAGGTGTTCACTGTCAATTCTTGGTGGAGAGATTTATAAAATAGTAAACACAATTATTAGTTAATATTTCCATAATTTTAGTATGTATACTCAACTTTGTTTTCATTCGTATTGTTTCAATCACTTTTTAGATGTTAACTGTCAAATTGCTTTTTAACCTTTTAAGTTAGATTTTACCTGAGTTAGCTTATTAACACGGTGAAAAAAAATAACAATGTATTTTAGTTCTACAAAATTATTATTTTTTAAATATAGTTGATAGCTATTTCGGCTCACGCCATCGTCAGAACTATGCTTAAACTCATATTTTCTTATCTATATATAGTTGTGTAGAAAAGGTACACAATACATCTTCTCTCCTGTTTTAATGACCTAGCTTGTTTCTTGCTCGCAATAAAACTAAAAATTGTAAATGAAACTAAAAAGGCGGCCATATCAATAAGTTTACATATAGCACGGAAATGATCTATTACAGAAACAAAGAAGCACCCCGCAGCGGGTTAAGCAATGGCGATAGAAATATCTTAGTTTGTTCGTTAAGAATCCTTTGTGATAGTTGACGTCTATTGATTTCCAGCTGTTCCAAACCCGTCATTCTGCGACCCTTACTACAAAGATGCAAACACTGAGTTTGAATTTATATTATGTGATTCCTTTATAACGTGATTAGCGAATTATGAATTTGTTTTTTTTTTATTTATTTTTTGTTGTTGCACGATCTTACATGTTCTTTAAACTGTGTTAAGTTAGCTTATTAACTTCCTTGTTATTTTTCTTTTCATTTCCAACGCTCATTTTTTTATTTTTTTACATTGCAAAAGCAATAAACTTACAATTCCAAATTAATTCCTTTTCTATATAACCGATGCTAAGTGTTTTGTATTTTATGTCAGTTCTGTTGCATCCGTGTGATAAAGTGCCTGAAGATGTCGAAAGGCGAAACTCGGGATATTTGTGACAATACATGTAAAGTCATTCAAAGATTGAACAATTAAAATTTTATATTGAAATTCCATCAGGCACCACCAGTCGATATCATAAATTAATAAACTTGTAATTTGTAATATTTGTGTCGTATATGCACCATATAAATGAAAACAAATGTTTTACTAATTTAAATATCATGATAAAATAATCAGTGTATAATTTTACATTTAATAAAACAGCACTACACATATCCCTCGATTGACACGGTAGATTCCCGAGAAAAACGTGTAAATCGAAATTGCATATTTTTAATGTAAAACCGTGTAAATCGAAAAGTTTACAAAAAACGCATAATTTGGTTGTATTCTAAAATACATATATAAAACAAAATTATTAAAAAGTATAAATATACAAAGTCTTTTATTAATTAAATACACAAAAAGCATATACAGAGGAACAAAAGAATGAAATCCAAACGATACATAAAAAAAATATTCAACGGTTGGTGGAGTTATTATCATTCATCACTATCACAAATCACTGTCAATCTCTTCTTCGTGACTGGCTCAAAGTCTCTTTCATCACTCGAAATTATTTGTGCCAATTCGATGTTTAAAGTAGAAACATTTACACCTCGGTGAAATTTGGTAATAAAATCCGTTATTAACATTTGCTTCGAATTTCTTGTTAGATCTTTATGGACCTCATCATATTGAGCCAAGGATTGATTAATATCACGTTGGAATCGAACGGCCCATTCAACATTTGAGTCATTTTGTACAAAATGATTACCTAATTTTCTTCAAAGTTCGAGTCCTTTGTGGATGATTTCAGCTGAAAATGTAACTGGTTCAAATTCTTTTGCAATGTATCAGTGTAAAAGCGAAAACGTGTAAATCGAGGGATAGGTGTATAATTATTTTAAGGCCTTTTATTGTATATCAGCATATCATATATTACAGTAACGTCATGCAAAAGCCATTAGCAATATCCATCCAGCATTCATCTCGTCTCGATAGATTGCACGATCCACCTCTGGCTGCCGGTTTGTGCCGCCTGTCGGTACTTAGCGCCAAGTGCCGAATGACCCGAGTCCACTTTGCTGGGAACGAACTTAATGAACGAAATAGTCGCCGGGTCATTTCCTGGAAGTTAACAGGCAGTGCCGTGACCGATCAGGGGTCAAAGTGTCTGCATTCAGTATTTATACAGATGACTTACATTCATGCATGGTCCGTAAATCAGTCAATAATCAATTCGTTGAAAAATGCTGATAAAATATTACGTCAATATTTTAAATAGATTTGTCAACAGCTTATAAAGTAAAAAATAATTGTTGAAACCTTGTACGATTCCACATATTTTGTCCCTAACAACCCGAGTTTTGCCTTTCAGTATCTTCAAGCATTCTATCGAGAGAGGTGCGGCCACATTCCCTACTCCGAAGACTGCCATGTCGCTTCCTTTGTTGACATATTTGCAAATGTATTTGATTGACTTAACTGAATTGCAATACTCAACATTAATGTGTGCTTTGAAGGTCTTTGAGAGCAATGGTGAATATGGACAACCGAACGACTATCGACTTCCACATCAACGTTTCGTACTTTCAGAACGAAAAATATAAATAAAACATTTTTAGTCGGAGTCATGTTGTTGGTCATTTTTGGATCGTCTTTTTTAACGACTACACAGTTCTGCTTTAATTAAGGCTTAGCTTTTTTAAATACAAAATTATGACAATCTGTAAATAAAATATCCACGTTATTTATCGCCGAAATTCTTATTCCATTTTTCTCATTCGTATCACTTTCAAAATAATTTCAAAAAGCAATGACAATGAAGAATATATTATCAACTTCGAAAGACATTACACTATAGTCTATTTTTAAAATATTATACCTCTCCACCAACAAGTGACAATCAACACAACGTTTTAACAAGAAAGCGTTCGAAAAAAAAGGAATAATCGAATTTTATCACTCTGTATGAATATATCTACGCGTGAAAATAAATTATAATTGATAATGTCCAACTTCAGATATAAAATATTTATATCAATAATTGAGAATAGAATAGATACGATGTGAAATTTGGTCATGTACGCCTCTGTTAAAAGGGCTTAAAACAATAATGGCGTCGTGTCATTTTTAACACGAAGGTAAGGAGAGGAAATTCTTTAATGGGCAGCAATAAACTGGTCAATCAAAATAGATGCTGTGATGTAGATAATACAAGTCATCAGTCAAGACCAGCCATACTCAAACTTTTTTTCCTCCGGGCCGCATTCCGATTTTTGCCTTTCTAGGGGGGCCGCAACATATTAATAGTAAACTGTAAATGAAACACATACTATAACTGCATACATATGTATTATGATGTCAAAAAAAACTATTTTTTTTTGTGAATATTTATTTATTTATTAAAGAAGACTTACAAGCATAAGAACAAGTATAAAATATTTTGGTAATAAAAGGAAATTTTTCTGCCAAAAGCAGGCTCCTCGATACAACTTTAAAACTTTAAATTTAAAAAGAGAAGAATAAAATAAAAATTATTGTGAATTATCATATTGAGTCAAGCTTTGAACTATCTTCGTCAAATCAGGTTCCTAATTACTACAGGTTACTCTTAATATATCATCAGGGTAAAAATCAGTAAGCCGATTTCTATGCACGCTCTTCACATATTTCATTTTAGAATATGATGATTCACTGAGATACGTAGATGAGATATTGAAAATATGTCTAAAACAACACCAATAAAATATTTGGTGACTGTGATTATTTTGGGCCGAACATAAGAGCTATTTGGGCCGCAGTTTGAGTATCGCTGGTCAAGACGGTTATTTTGTGTTTACTGAATAAAATCGTTTGCTAGAAAGATCAATAGATTTCTTCGACATTTTTTCCAGTGTGTATTGACAATACACAGATTTTTAATCTGTTAATTTAATTTTTCATGCGGCTGTGAATTGCTCGATTGATTTTCCACTGTACTGTACTATCTCGAGTCGGGTTGTCTCGAAAACATTTTTTTTTTCAAAGTGTTATTAAATTTTATATTGCTTTTATGTTTAATAACTTGAATTATTTTGTTTAGATTTCTGATTGCTGACATCTCAAATGTTGAAACGACTGAATGCAGTGTGCTGATATTTGACAATACATTAGAATGTAAACAGTCTTAAAATGTTTGTGTAAGAGCTATCTTTTGTATTGCAATATAGTCTGATTTATTCTGATAATCTCATTAAGTTTTACTATCACTGACACGACTTTCAGTTTTTGAAATATACAGTGTTGTAAAATCCTTTATGTGGCTCAGCGGTAAACGGGTTAAACAAATAATACACCTGTCAGTATTACTACCATAATTTTAATATATACACATATCATCAAATTTCAATTGTTAAACGTTTGTACGATTCCACATATTTTGTCACTAACGACACAGGATTCGTCTTTGCAACAGAACTAAAGCACAATAAACAGTTAGCATCGGTTATATACCAAAATAGTTAGGATCCAAATAAACAACTGAAATAACTTTCAATATTATTGATTAAATAATATTGGCACACAATAAATTTAATTTATTTATACATGAAACCCGGGTCGTTGTTGACTATTCTCAACAATTCAAATTTGGTATTGAAATTCCATCAAGCACCTAATATCGATATCATAAATTATATAAAACATAACTTGATAATGCTTGCTATGAGCGAAATCGGTCCTGAACATTTTATTATGAAATTGTAGAAATAATGGGTACTTAAAATTGTGTTCTGTTTATCAAATTAAATGTATTTCCACCCAGAAGTGACAGTTAACACATTAAAGTTCTCAAAACGATATGGTATATGATAGGGTAGTTTGGTTAATATATGTTATATGAAACTTATTATTGGTTAAATGCAATCGATTCATTCATCAATTAATCTGTTATACTTCTGTAAAATTCACGTGACATACATACAATTCGTAGTAATACAAATTCTTCAGTATTTATTTATATTTTCACTTGACGTCACGTACAAAATTTCGCACCCCTAGAGCTTAAATTCATCAGGTCAACAAATCAGCGAAGCGGAACCTTTTAGTAGACAGACACACGAAACAAAACACCTGTTACTTTCGAAAGCCTCGACAAGAACAAAGAGGAAGTTCGCTTGATTGAGCGGTGATTGCTGAGCGAAAGGACCGAGTATCGAATCCGACCCCTTTGTATTGGAAAATACACGTAAACTTGACGTACACATTATGCCTAAGGTGACCATAAATCCGTCATCAAACAAGACCGTCCTTGATTTGATTTATATTTTTTTTTTGTAACGTTAACAAATGTCACTTTTGAGGTGTTTTCCATTTAACACGGTGAAGAAATAGCAATGTATTTTAGTTGATAGCTATTTCGGCTCACCCCTTCATTAGTTATGTTTAAACGTAAATCCACTTATCTATATATAGCTGTGTAGAAAAGGTATACAATACATCTTCGCTTTCGATTTTATTGAAGTGCGAGTTAATATGGGTTTTTTTATTTCCATTTCTTGATGGAAAGACTTTATATTAAAATAGTATAACACATTGTTAATATAATATAATAATGTTAAAAGATGTTTCAATAATAGTATATTCTCCATATCAGGACTAGTTTCACTCATCTTTAACATTATCAATTGATTCAATACCAATACATAACAAAGCAATTTATTTAAGTCACAATATGAAATATTGTATATTTAAAATTAATTTGATAAAAAAGAGCAGTTCTGTTACATCCGTGTGATAGAATGCCTGACGATTGCTGAAAGGTGAAACCTGGGTCGTCAGTCAAAAACATGTGGAGTCGTACAAGGTTTCAACATTTCAAATTTGATATTGAAATTCCATCAAACACCTTCAGTTGATATAATAAAAAGATAGTTTCAAAGCACTCTTTTATGTATAGTTTGTGGAATTTATTGCTGTCTCAGATAAATGTGTGTTCATCGGCTGCACTTATAGATATATATAGTTTTTGTAGTGTTTATTTCGATTTTTTATTACATACATTTTTATAAAACTTTTATTTGCAAAATAAACGGAAGTTTCCAGTGAATATAAAACTGTCATCCTCCATGTTTCTTCTTCATTTGATAGTAATGTTTATGGTTAGTCTGTGTTTAAAATTTCATAATTTTATATTGTATAGTATAAAAGTTATGGCGAGTTTCCGAAAATGTAAAAATATACGCGCGGCTGCTAAAAAATGCCCCGCGCCAGGCTTAAAACAATGCGCGAAATCACCTGACAACAATGTGTTAATGACCCAAAGATAAAACTCGTGGAGATCAAAATTCGATTATCCTGATCTTTTTATATTAGAAAAAAAACAAAGTTGTTTTTTATTATTAATAAATGCAAAATAATAAATTATTATTTACATTCCAAATTTCGTTAGCACAATGTAACAAAAATGAAATTGGCCCTACTTTAAAATTATGTTATCATTTATAGTTTGTCAATTGGCCGTATGCGGCGTGCGTGCGCTATGTCAATCATTTTTGACAGCCTAATACCGTATAGCGACGAAGGGTCAAACGGTGCCCGAAGAAAGCGTAAATAATACAATAATAACATGCGGCAGGAAGACAAAGTGGACACGAGACGTGACCGAGACCGGAAGCTGTAATGAGACTCAGATTCTGTCCATGAAACGGGATTTAATAGACTTCTTCCTTTACCGTCGATAGCGTATGCAAGTAAAATAGATAATAATATATATTTTAATAGACAACAAGGTCTTTCACCTGTAATTGAATTAGCATTTACTTGGTAGAATAATATTATAACAGTAATAAAAGGTTAAAAATAAAAAGAATAATTGTATAAGATTATTGATGGCTATTTTTACCCCAAATCATTGTCAGAATAAGTTTTAAAGTTAAGTAAATTTTTTATGATATAATAGTAGTCAAAATAACCATACCGTAGCCGTAAAACCAACAATGTATTTTTTTATTCGTATTAACGTTATTATTCTACTCGTATTGTTTATTGATATGCAGTAAATACGACATTCTATTAAGAATAAATTTACAAAATGTGGTAAAAATATGTCATTTAAAACAGTATTATTAATCTTATGTACGCTTAATATCATTACATTTTACTAATATGCACCGCATTATCCAACCAAATATGTCAAAATTAATTCAAAATTAACAAATTCATATTTTTTTAACTATCTTCAGCATTGTAAACGCGCATGCGCTTTTGCAAGTTCAGTATATCGTAATTTGATTTCTCTGCAGTGTCTGAAATGCTTGCACATTCTTTGTTTTGGTTAAATAATATAGTATTCGTGCCTCAATATTGTGGCAGAATATTTGATTCATGAATTTCTTCTTACTGCATTTAAAAGTATGATGAGTCAATATTATGGGAGAAGAAAATTTTGTCCCTGATTTAGTTTTTGAAACATTTCGAAACTTAAATTTGATAATGAATGTAATGTTTCCGTATACAAACATATCTCAAGGGCAATATTTCCTCATTTACTGATAAATATTTTAATAATTATATTAATTAATGTAAATCTCTTACATGAAAAACATAATGTCACAATATTGATTTCTATTTGCGCGGTAGTATTATATTTTTTTATTGGCAACCCTAGTTACTGACCCTGCGCTAGAAATGCAAATGCTAACTTGCCGGCCGAGCTACTCGGCGCATTCACGAACACACTTTCAGTACGACGTTATCACTCGGCCTAGTGGCTACGCCAGTCTACTTTTTCCACTAACAAGATGTCGAAATGGGGGGAAATTACTACAATGAAGTTTGTTTCAGAATATCACAGCCATGAGTGCCTATGGAAATTTGACTCGGAGGCTTATAGAAATAGAAATTGCCGGGAACAGGCTTATGTTGCGATTGTAAATGCTATGGGATTACCAGATTTCGCAGTGTACGATGTGAAAAAGAAAATAAAAAACTTGCGTTCGACGTACAACCAGGAATTGAGGAAAGTGAAAGAATCTCAGAACAGTGGTTGCGCTAAAGATGAAATATACGAACCGAAATTAAAATGGTTTAAAGAAATGACTTATATTATCAACTGTGATAATTCTGAGATGCCGTCTAAAGAAAATACAGTAAGTTTTGTCTAAAATGTGATTACTGAGTGATCAAACGCTTTTGCAATGGCGATATAATTTTTCACTGCCACCATTTGACGTTTCGAATAACAACACAAACGTCAGAATTTATAACCTCAAATAATTCTTACTCCTTTATTATTGTCATATTAGTGTTGTGTTGTTACATCTTCTATCTATTTTTTTCACACGATTAATTTAGTTTTTGTGAACTTTTGTGTTGCCTCAAGTGATATTTTAGATTTAATTAGATAATACGCCAGTTATTGTTTGCGTAAACTTACGATTTATTTTCTGCTATGTTATACAAAGCTAATGTTTACATTTTTTTTTTAATATTTACCATTTTTTTTATTCATGTTTGTTTTATGTGTGATGTAAAAATTCATAACCCATATTTCTAATTGATAAATAACCTTAAAATAAAATAAAATTATACACATTTAAAACTTTAATGAAGAATCGAAATTGTACAACCACTATGTTATAAATAACAAATACAACACAATTTGTTAATGTACTCAAGAATTAAAAATATCTTGATGATTAGTAAATTTTTTTTAATGTGTTAACTGTCACTTCTTAATGGAAATTCATGATATTTTAAATAATAAAAGCACACTCTATAGTACTATTTCACAGTATATTCTATGATTGGACTGGTTTCACTCATCGCGAGCATTATCAACTGATCAGTAAATTATGATGTGTTTGCAGTAATTATATTAGTATTATATATAGCTATTCTAATCTCCAGTAAGATGACAGTAATACAGCAATCAAAGAGCTATGTTTTTTGACTCAATTTATCATACAAACGTGATTGTTTTTGTGAACAACAGAAAAATGATAAATTTTTATATTCATGAAATCAAAAAAAATAATACAAACATGCTCATTGACAACTTTCCATTACACAGTTTCATGAGTGAAACTTTCACTTATAGATGGATGCATTTATATGACATTAATAAATATAAATGCATATACTTGGTATAACTCCATAATAACACGGTGAAAAATAATAATGTATTTTAGTTGGGGTATTTAGGTATTTCGGGTCACGCCATCGTCAGAATTACAACCTAGTTCTGACGATGGCGTGAGCCGAAATAGCTATCAACTATATCTTATAAAAAAAATTGTACAACTAAAATACATTGATATATGCATACGTTTATTAACTCATTCCCTACCCGGCAAAGGTAATGAAAAATTGCTGGATATTTCACAAATTAAATTGTTTCAGTAAATTTTGTGTTTATTAAACTTATGGGAATTTTTGTGCCAAATTTCAACAAGAAAATTAGTTTGTACATACAAATTTTGACACTGTAACACTGTTATACTATTTAATGTTAACTACCAATACACTGCAATCAATAATATCAACATCGCCAACATCGACACTCATTAGGCTAAAAACAATTAGAATATTATTTCAGTTGATATGTGTAATTGTAACTGCGCATCTTTCTTAAGCACTTGTGTATTATCATGTATTAATATTAGATTTCTCTGTACTGTTTTTGAAGTCTGTATGTACTTATATTTCATCTTTTCTCTTTTCAGAGCCACGATACCACTCATCTATCATCAGACGACGATCAAACTAAAGACTTAAATCTTTCACACAGTATATGGCTACCATTCGATGACGAGACTGGGCAGAAATCTACCGCAAAAGTACAAACTGAAGCAAAAATGAAAACTAGAACACGATCTTATTCATCAGATGCTCCTTTGATATCTCCCGATGCAAACCACCAAGATACAAGATCCCACCGCGGCAAGAAAAGACTTTCAACTATGCAAAATGTAAATATAGCGTTAAAAAAATTGAAAGAATTGTCATCACAACCTGAAGAAGACGTAGATGAATTTTATGCCTTTGGAAAATACGTTAGCTTACAACTTAAACAATTACCCCTAGCTGTCGCCTTAAGAGCTAAACAAAAGATCCTCTCCTTTTTGACAGATTCTAGACTAGCAAATTTAAACCCTCCACCACCCGGTGAAAACCATGTACCTTTAAATGTTTGCCCAATACCTCCACATATAAATTCAATGAATGACCACCTCGAACAGTCAATTCATATAAAATTCGATATGTCTTGAGGTAGCAAAAAACTTGTGTGTATAGAAGTAATTTATATTTTTTCAATGAATGCTTTTAAGCGGGCTACCTTTTTCTACCAGGCAATTAACTAAATACCGATAATGGCACCATTGAAATTTAATTATGTATAGGCCAATTACAAATTATCATGGAGTGGGAGGAGCGACATGATGTATTTAACACGGTGAAAAAATAGCAATGTATTTTAGTTCTACAAAATTATTTTTAACAAATATAGTTGATAGCTATTTCGGCTCACGCCATCGTCAGAACTATGCTTAAGCGAACATTTGCTTATCTATATATAGCTGTGCAGAAAAGGCACACAACACATCCTCTCTCCTGTTCCAACGGCCTAGCTTGTTACTTTAACACAATGACACTAAATTTTCAAAATTCTAAATGAAACAATAGGTGTCTATGACAATAAGATTATATGTGGGACGGAAGTGATCCTTCTGGAAGTAAATCAGACCACCCCTTTGTGCAACGGCTGGACAAGTGGCGATACTATTATGTTAGTTTGGTCGTTAAGAATCTTTTGTGATAATTGGTGTCTATTGATTTCCAGCTGTTCTAAAGCCGTCATTCTCCGACCCTTACTACAAAGATGCAAACATTTAGGGAATTTAGGGAAACATGAATGCCAATTCAATCAATGATGTATTTATGTGAAATTTGAATTTAATATAAATAAAGTTATTAATGCATGATCATTTTAAGTATGTACCATAAAGAGAATTTTTAAGAGCTGCTAATTAACTTCAATATATTTCATAATTCCTATAAACTATTGTTCAACTCAAATGCAACGTTAAATATTCTAACAGTAGCATGTTGTACCATTTCATTTACTATTTTTCATTATAATTTATGTAAATATTAAATCTTATAAAAATTGAAAAATGTTTATTATTTTGGCAACAATTTCCTTTCTTCAAAATAAATTAATCTTCATGTTGTATTTTATTTTCAAAAATATGTAATAGCAACAGATTGGTCAACACTCATCATCATGTGTTATCATTCATGATGGGGTCATTTGTGTTATTTGATTGCATTTTGAATTCAAAGGTAATGATCGATACTATTATACATTTCCTACTACAGATCCATTCTTTAAAAATGATTGCAAGGAAATAATTTTGCTGATTATACATTTATTAGTTTTCCTGGCATTATTTGTAATGAATAACAATTAAATTCTTAATTCTCAACAAAGCAATTTCTGTCAAAAAAGTTTTTTTTTTAAATATATTCTTAATTACACATTGTCAATCAGTTAGTTTCACTAAAGCATATGGTAGCAAGTGATTATAACATATTCCAAAACAGAAATTTTCAAAAATTAATTCAGTAGTGTTTATATTGAGCAAAATTATGAGGATTGTATTTTTACTTTTTCGATAAGATGATTCTGAAGATTTTGAAGAATATCTCAATGAACAATTTGCCGGATTGGTTGACTAATCTTAAATTCAATACACATGAATATGAAAGGTAGGAAAAAACCTAACAAAAATAAAGTTTTTTTTTTAATCAAAGTAATTCAATGTCGAAGTCTTGTATTTTTCAACGACTCAACAACCCTGGTGGTATGTATGTTTAAGAAGGTGAATTCTAAAATATGTGGTAAAAACGTTATTTTGCAATAAATTTGAACAGTTTAAACAAAACTAAAAATTTCTACTGATATAATATTGTTATATCTTCGAAATATTTATATTCCGTCGAATGACAAAGGAATTAACGGAATTGTCGAATTAAATGTTTCTCGAAATGTACGCGACGTGGTAGTGCAATGCATTATGATTTGAAAGATTAATATTTATTTGCCGTGTTCAAGGAATACTAAATCGTGTCACACGGAACTGCGCGTGACGACTTTTTAGGAAATAAAGAGGTAAATCAAGTAATAACTTATTTTTTTTTTATGTAAACATTAACACTTCAGGTATGGAAAATAAGGACTTTAATCTAACCTAGTGCTTACCAAATCGGGAGCCGTGAAAATATTCAATATAGTGTACAAATATTCATTTATAAACATTTGTCCACATAACGTATTTAGGGAATGCATATATTTAAGTATGTTAAATTTTAACACATTATAATATATACACCGAGAAGAAGCCTTGGAAACTCAAGGCCTAGTTTGACAGCTAGATTGTTTTTGCTACTTGTTCACATATCTGAACATTAAAGGTAAATGCATTTGGCCTTTACATTCCCCACCGAGGGTACAGTATTCACAAGGCCGTAACATGAGAGTAATTGGGAAGCACTAATATAAACGGACTAATTTTAAGCCCCGGCGGCAGTAAAAAAATATTTACCCTCCCAGTTAAAAGTACGAATCCACATGTTTTATCTTTTTTGCCTAATATCACTTTCATTTCTCATCACTGACAGCTCTGTCAGACCAGTTGTATTCGTGTGATAGAATGCCCGAAGATGCCGAAAGACGAAACCCGCATCGTTTGTGTCGAAATATGTGAATTCGTAAAAAGTTTTACATTAACATTCCATCAAGAACCTTCAATCAATATTATAAATTTAAAAAATTAGTTTTCAAAACTGCGCTCAAACAAGACTTGCCTAAAAATAATGACGTCATTTTGTATCGAGTGGAATATTTTTTGAAAATATACATTAATTTTCAATGTGAAATTATACAAACTGCATAATTACCACTGACTGTACTAATATATTACTTATGTAATTCTCTATAAGTGATATATTATATCAAACCAGCGACAGTGAAAATGGAAACACGGTAAAAAAATCTGAAAAATTTAGGTATCCAATAAATAATTACGAAAATTACTCAGTTATACAGAGATTACATGAGTTATATATAATACCAAAGTTGTCGCCATAGATGGTTATGATTAAATAAAAAAAAGTAATTTATTTAATCTGTTATTGAAATTGAACCGCCTCTAGGATTTGTTCTTTGGTTTGCAAAATTCTGGGATACACTATATAATCGAAACGGCTTATGGTTTTTAAAACAATACACTATTTAATATTCATGAAGAGAAACAATACAAAAGAATAAACATGAAGGCATTTATTTTGTCGAGCAGTTCCCGGACAATAATCGCAAAGAGAATAATTTTCTTCTCCATGAGATACCACTTCTTGTCAAATTGCTGCTCGCGACGTGTAGGCGAAATTCTCGCAAGTATTGTCGAATCACATAAATACACAATTTTATAATAAGAGCTTTTTTATTAATTATTTCGAAAATGATTATTTTATTTATTCTCCAATTACCAAGAAAACATATATTTTTTAAATCTATTATTATTTGTTCGCTAAGTAAAATATGCATTCATGAAAAGCAGAGGGGTGTATCACAGAGTTGTCGTTACTGCGCCTCTTGGTGTACACTTTGAGAAGTTTTATTCAAATCATTACACCCGAAAACCGCCGGGGTATATACACAGTTCCAGTAATATTATGAAAATTATTATTCATGGCGTTTGTTTTTAATATTGTTTATGACGACATTTTTTATGTTTGTTAATGTTTTTCGCGAAATTACGTCAACAGAATAATCGATAAAGGGCTTTGCCCTCTATCCTCAATAAAACAAAATAACTTATGTCTCGCGTTCATGATGTCTAAAAAATTGATTAATAACAGTTTAAATACTTTTGAATTGTGTTCTATGAGCTACATTTTTAATAGATTATGTCACTGATTTATTAAGAATACAAAACAATATAAAATGACATTGCAAACATCCTGAATTGTATAAGAGACAATTTTCATCGAATATGTTTTACATGTGGCAATACCAAGTAGAATAAAACAAGAAACATCGTGACACTGATTCCGGATTTAAATTAAATCAAGACTCCGGCTCCTATTATTTTTTTTCCATCTTTCGATGTTTTCATCAATTTGAATATCAGATCACTCCATATCACTACATAATTTTACAGAAATCAAAAAGAGTCCTGAAATTGTTTTCCTCTGTGGATACAATGCTCAGACTACACGACTTCACAGATTGACAAATTATTTTTTACCAATCTGTGGAGTTGATAACAAATGTAATAAAATTTGAATTCTTGAAACTTTGTACGATTCAACGTGTTTCACCTTTCGACATCTTCAGGTATGCTAACACATGAATGTGACTTCGAATCCAGCCAAAACAAAACGTCTCCAAGTCTCCGACTCCGATTCACAGTCCTGATAATATTACTCTAAATCAGGGGTATTCAACCTAGTCACTACCGCCATATAGTGGGCGCTCCAGCTTTCGCGCTAGAGGCTTTAAAAGCATTACGAAAAGTTGCTTGCCTACTATATAAATCACGAATACTGTGGAACCAATGGGTTGTTAAAAAATTTGACTACTCACAGAGACAGAAAAGTTGCGGGAGTTAATTGCCATTATAACACGGTTATAGCAATGTATTTTAGTTCTCCAATTTTTTTAAGGTATAGTTAATAGCTATTTCGACTCACGTCATCGTCAGAACTATCTGAAGATGTATGTAGGTCTGACGATGGAGTGAGCCGAAACAGCTATCAACTATAATTCAGCGTTGTCCAACAGAAATAGTTTGATGGGCCAAATAATATATTATCGGTAAATGGTGAGCCGCATAAAAAAACAAAACAAACGCAATAAAAACAATTTATTAATTAATAAATACAATGACACTTTTTTATTTAAAAAAACCATTGGATGTCATGTCATACACAATATGCTAATATAAATTCATGTCCCTGCATGTAAAATATATTTGTAGATGGCTGCGAACTATTATACAATAGAGCGGCAGAAAATATTAAATTGGGCCGCATGCGACCCGTGGGCCGCGTGTTGGACATGGCTGAACTCTATCTTATAAACAAATTTGTAGAACTAAAATACATTGCTTTTTTTCACCGTGTTATAATAGAGTTCTACCAAGTAAATGCCAATTAGTGAATAAATTAAGTACCATTTCCCTAAATAAATTACTGAATTCGGTCGTTTCTAAAACTTATTATTTTCTTTTAATGCAATATTTTGCGACTTCTGCCGAAAAGATAAAAGGAATAAGAAAACATTATTCAATATACGTCCGCGAGAGTGTATATAGATGCAATCGAATTCGCAGAAGGAATAATCGTCCATCCATTATTGATTTTTACAGGAATCCCGAAGTGTCCGGGGGCGGACACGCTCCCCAAAATAATTTGCGAAACGTGACTCAATGACCGCCCGTCGAGATATTCCTCTTTCTTAGTGGCTTGAGTAGTTTGTATCTATAATATGTAAAGTGTATGTATAGCCGTGACGTGTTATTCGGGGATTTGTGATCAACGCGTTATGCGCACAGTGCGTGCTGTCAATTGTTATGTTGGGAAGTATCTCAGGGTCCGCATATAAACTGACACGGAATTTCGGATTCGAGATCTATTGTTAAACTAAAATCACATTTCTGTAACTCGGAGATTGGTTCAATGAATCGACATGAATCTCATGAAGAAAATTTTAATATTTTATCAATAGATCCTTAAATAGTTACTTGCCAAATTGAAATAAGTAGGTATTTAATTTATGGAATTTCAATATCAAATTTGAATTGTTACAACCTCGTAAGATTCCACATGTTTAGTCACTAACAACTCGGGTTTCGCCTTTCTGCATCTTCAGGCATTTCATCACACGGACTGTGTCGGTAATAATAAATTCGTTCAAAAAATTTGGTCGTAGTTATACGTTGACCATGAATCAAATCAATATAAGATTTAACAACAACTACTTTATTAATTTTGTCAATTTAATCTAAAACTGTATATTGAGAAAGATCATTCAGTGTAATGCACTATATAAAAAATAAATATCGAAATTATTTTTATCACATTTGATGCGGCTACGAGACATTCCCAAAAGGCAGCTAATGTTTATAATGCGGCCACAGTGAAATTTCACGCGAGAACCACTGCTCTAGACTACATATCACTGTGTCACACGGATACAACAGAACTGATACAGTCGGTGTGATGGAATGCCTGAAGATGCCGAAAGGCGAAACACGGGTCGTTAGTGACAAAACATGTGGGATCGTACAATGTTGTAACAGATCAAAAAAGTAGGTATTTTCTAACAAAAAAAATATCCGAATATATTTTAACGATAGTTGATTATTATTTGTTGTAAAGCCCTTTCAAGAACAACTTATTAAAAATATTAATCGTTATTGAAAATTGTCACAGACAATTATGATAATTTTTATTAGATCAATATTATTAAATTTGTTTTAGCAGACATTTAGTGCTTGCCTTTGGGTCTATGCTTTCCTGTAATTAATACCTTTGATACATAGACGATGCTAACTGTTTATTATGCATGAAGATGCCGAAAGGCGAAACCCGGGTCGTTAGTGATAAAACATGTGGAATCGTTCAAAGTTTCAACAATTCAAGTTTGAAATTTTATTATTAAGTTAAAAAATTAACATAAGACTTTTAAGCTTTTTAAAGCATTTATTGAGGAGTAATTGAATATTTTTTTATTAAATTCGATTCATAAGACGTAGTTCTTTTAGTCACAAGAACGCTCGTTGTAAGCTTGTGTTTTATAAATTACATACAAAGCGTTGTGGTAATATTCAAGACTTGACATACAATATTCTCCTTGAAATATAGCAAGAAACACCATCGATTCGATGCGTGGTTCAAATATTACCGAATTTAAAAAAATGAGTTGAGATATTCGTTAGAACGAAAATCAAAAAAATGGTCATGCAGAGAAACATTCATCTCCAAGCATATTTCGCCACCAGAACATCAAAGTGTTTATTAGAGTTACCGTTGCTTTTCCGCGAATACAGGATGTGCCTCAGGCGATTTTCAACATTAATACAATGTATTATATTTTCAGTGGCGCTCTGCGTTAATCCGGCGGCAACATTCAACTTAATTTTTGCTATAATTTATGATATAGACTGAAGGTGCTTGATGGAACTTCAATATCAAATTTGAATTGTTAAAACTTTTTACGACTCCACATGTTTTGTCACCCGAGTTTCAAAAAATCCACAATAAAAACTTTTACGGTACCCAATTTGGGAAGCACGAGTCTAAACTAAAAAGAAGAAAGAGAATCATAAACATTAATTTTAAAAAGTAGCATAATTTTAACTGTCATATAATTAATCTACAGCTTTAAAATTTATATTTAATAAAGACTAAACAAGAGGTTTTACTTTAAAAATCAAATTTAATATGAATAATTTGGTGAAGCATATTTAAGTTTGATTAAATATATTTTTTGCTATACATGAATTTAAGGCTATTTTTCAAATACGTAGGTGACTTTTCCTTTATTATGTATATTTTGATTTAATATGTTTTCTTTTGTAAATACTTTTTTTGTTTATCATGACAGAAAAACATAGTGTAATCGATTAAAACCGCTAAAATGATGCGAGCTCTCATCTGCTTTTAAGGCGACAATATAACATATAAATTATTTTTAGACCCCTCAGCGCGCGCCTCATGGGTTTTTTTTTCATGATCCGCCACTGCCTGTACAAACACCACTTGTTGACATAATATGCCAACATCGCTTAAGTCGAAGAAATTCTCTGCATTATTTAAGCTGCGTGACGACCAAATGATCAGTATTCGCTAGTGTGAGTATATTCTGTTTTTTTTAATATTAGTGTATTAAGGATCTATACATGGGTTGAGAGCTCATCGACCTATTGAAGACCTTGAATTACGCAATATTTGAGATGCTAACATAATTAAATGCTAACTCGTAAATATGGTTTCAAATTCAATGCGCGCTATTCTTTGAATTGTAGCATTCGGTTTTACAGGTTCAGTTCAGGGATGGTTGATGATAACTATTTCAACTCCTGCCATCGTCATTAATTATTAACTTTTAGCTAACCAGAACTACAATACTGAAGATTCCATGAATCGAATAACTATAATTTGCTATAATTTTATTTATTGGTATAGATTTCTCTCATTTGACTCAAATGCAACCATTCTGGTTCAAATATTTATTTAATCAATTATGTATTTTGGGAACACTTGTTTGTTCTTCGTTCATTATCAAAGTGACTACATCAATTGTATTCCATCGTTGCATTATCGAATGCAAAAGGTTAACAATCTAAAATCGAGGTTTCTTGAGAAAATTTGTTTTTACAAGAACTGTTTGTTGGTCAGTTGCTCGTTTAAAATAAAAAAGATGGGATTTAGGCACTGCTATAGGAAAGCTTATCGCGCTCGGTTCGTCGTTTTTTTTGGATTAAATATCTGCAATCAGAAATCGGATCGAAACGAAAGTCAACAATACCTGACATCCCTAAAATCTTAGTGAAAATGATAACTGTTATTTACCTTAGTTTATTAACTGAATTAGAATTTAATTGGTAAAACTCCATTATAACATGGTGAAAAAATAGCAATGTATTATAGGTATATAAAGTATATAGTTTATAGCTAATTTGGCGTACACCTTCATCAGAACTAGTTCTATAGCTGGAACGAAATAGCTATCAACTATATACCTTACAAATTTTGTAGAACTAAAATAATAATAATTGATTCTATGAATATGAATAATTTGGCCAATATCTTAGTTTGGTAAAGATGTCACTCTATTTCCGGTGAAAATTGATTATCGCCGGAAATAGTAAAATACTCGCATGTTCGATTCCAACAATCGGGGCACTTGGTTATTTTTTATGTCGTACAATATTGTAAACATCCCGTAACTATTACGTATTGAATAATGAGAAACATCACACGTGCACATATCCTAGTCACCGTGGCTGAGAAGTAACGGTCTCGACTTCCGTTCTACATGCCAAGGCTCGAATTTTAATATTAATTTATAGCTACAAGCATTGACGATTGTTATACCAACCTATTTTTCTAACCATGAAAATTAGACGTACGACAATCAAACAACAATCGATCTCAATTTTACATAAATCTTCCCCGAAAATACCGATTTTCTAGAGGAATAATTTTCGAATCATAAAAAAAATTGAGTTATTGAAACCGTATAAATTTCGATACTATATACGCATAACACGGCCTTCATTATTTTATGGCATTCTAACATACGGATGCAATAGTAATCGCAGACCAGCATAGTATCATTTTAAATACTTAATTGACAAATCTTTTCACTAGTAAAACTATTATTAGCTATTTCGGCTTACACCCTTTGACGGCTTTGATGACGAGCCGAAATAGCTATCAACTTTATATTCTATAAATATTGAAGATCTAAAATACATTGCTTTTTTTTACCGTGTTATAATGGAGTTCTACCAAGCAAATGTCAATTCAATCTAATAAAAAATATTTTGTATCGATATAAGTTATGATATCGACTGAATGTGCTTGAAAGAATTTCCACATCAAATTTGAATTGTTAAATCTTTATACGATTCGACATGCTTTCTCACTAACGACTCGGGTTTCGTTTCACTTTTCGGAATCTTCAGGCATTCTGTCACACGGTTCTTTAACACATAAGTGACAATACATGTGGAATCGTACAAAGTTTTAAAAATTAAATTTTTGTAATGAAATTTAATTTTGAGTTTTGAAGCCGATTATTGGTCCCATGGGGTTCTTCGCATACATCAGTTAGGGCTGATTATAGGCCATGTAGGATTAAAAGTGTTGATATTGAGAATATTCATTTTATCTTCAACTTCCTCGCGCACCCCCATTCTGGAAGCACTGGCTTAGAGCTTAGAGTTGGCAAGGTTTTAAGTCTGATACAAGTGCGATTCTCGAATAAATATCCATATAAATGAGAAAGTTCACGGGGGTGATTGGCTTCCAATAGAATGCTAAAGGTTGGAAATGTAACCCACACGTATCTCGTGTGGGTATCAATCAAGGAAATTAAAACGTGACGTTTATTACTATGGGAAGATTAATAATTATTGAAAACAGTTATGGATCTTAATTTGATAATTAATATTTACAATGCTATAAAAAGGGTATTTGTAACATTATTGCTCGGATCATTTTCAAAAGAGGCATAATCATAATTAAAATTACATGATATGCGTATAATGAATGGATACATCAAAACATAATAAAATAGTATTGGTTTTAAATTTGAATTGTTAAAACTTTGTACGATTCCACTTGTTTTGTCACTAACGACCTGGGTTTCGCTTTTCGGCATCTTCAGACATTCTATCACACGGATGCAACAGAACTGACAAAACATGTGTTTGTTGAATGTTTAAACATATAGAATCGTACAAAGTTTTGACAATTCAAAATTGATACTGAAATTCCATCAAGCACCTTCAGTTGATATCATAAAGTATTGGTTTTAAATAAAATTATTGAGCTTTTTGATACACTTCAAATAGCTTTCAAGTATAAATTATCAACGCATTGTAATCAGCTATCTCGACAGATAAGACGTCAGCAATCAGCGGGTTAAGAAAAACCAAACGTAATTACGTGAACATTTATTTTATATTTCAAAATGTGACATCTTTATTAATATACGACTCGTTTTATGTTATATTATTTTAATTTTAAAAATGCACATTAATTTATAGTTTCTTTTTAAATATTTTAATTGCAAGAAAATAACGATATAGACCAGGGATAGTCAACCTGTCCGTACCACCCACTAGCGGGCGCTCCAGCTTTTGCGGAGAGCGGTATAGCTTTTAAAAAATTAAGAAAAGCTGTTTCCCTACTATATAAATCACAATTAATTTAGAACCAATGGGCGGTTAGAAAATATTATTTCTTACTGAAACACAAAAGTGGGTGGTACTAATAAAAAGGTTGACTACTACTGATATAGACTGAGGCTGCTTGATGGAATTACTATATCAAATTAGAATTGTTTAAACTTTATACGATTCAACATGTCAATTCAGTTTTGTCACATCCGTGTGATATAATACCAGACGATACCGAAAGATTAAGCCCGGGTTATTAGTCACATAACATGTGGAATCGTACTTAAGTTTCAACAATTCTTTTTTGTCCAAAAAAAAAAATACAATAAGAGCAGAATAAAAAGAAAAACACACAAACAAAATTATTAAAAAAAAAAAATAGTCTTAACACATTTGTTTTTAAATTTTTACTGCTGGTTGCTCTTTTTGTTGAAAATGTGACAATTTGGAGACCTGGGGCAGTGCTTTGAGGTAGCGGGAGAGGTAATCTTAAAACGGGACGTATATTCCCCTTGTAACCTCACCTAATAATATTATAATATACATAGTCACTAAAAAAACTTAGCTGAAGTGTACGAAATGGTACAGGACAACTGTCAATAACTGTATCTGTTTTTTACGGATAAATGATTAAATAACATACTGATTCGAATTCGTCATAATTATAACTAATATAACTTATAGATCAAAATCTCAGTGAACATCAAAATTTTGCAACCGAACGCAGTGCCCGCTTTCAATTATCGGACCCCGCAGTATGCTATGACGATGATTGTTAATGTCGTGATTTAGTTATTTTAATAAGGAAGTCTACGAGCTATTTGAATGGTGATTTATTTTCACACATGTGCGCATTACCTATTCATTTTATTAAGCATTCTAAACACGGCTATAAAATCAATATAATTTATCGACACCCAGTGATGTCATTTTAACTTGGTTTTATGGTCATTTAAACATATTTCAAACGATATAAAAATTCAACGCCGTGCTATTTTATCGGTAAAATATGGTGATCAGTATCAATACATCTGAAACATTTTAGATAAACAATTTTATTACCTGACCTGAATAGATTTAAGATAAAACACCAATTCAATATTCTATGTAATGTATTATTATTAATATTTAGTTTTTAGTAAAAAAAAAAACAGCTATCGTATAATAAGTAAACGAGATAACAGATCTGGCTTTATCGTCTACCTTTTAAGACCACTGTTTCTCAAACAAATTCATTCCATGGCCCCTTTAATCTGACAAAAATAATCCACAGCCCCTCTGAACAAAACACATGCTTAAAATTTAAATTTTGTGGCCTCCAGATTGAGAAGCACTATTTTCAATCAAAAAAGATTTTATGAAACTTGATTGGAAATTTTAAAGGTTTCTTTCTTATAACGTATGTTTACAAATATGTGCTTTAATATTCAACGCCTTAAATGTAAAATTATTTTGCTTGTACTAGTGAAAATATACTTGAAATATACTGTCGCTGTAACAAACACAATTTATATAAATAAATTTTGAAATTATTCAATCACTAAGCAATGAAACTAAGTGAACACATGTTTTTTTATATATGATTGTTTACAGCATATATCCAGCTACATATGAAACATAACAATATTACATAACATAGTGAAAAAATAGCAATGTATTTTGTAGAACTAAAATACATTGCTATTTTTTCAAAGATTTAGTTGACAGAACTAGTTCTGACGATGGCGTGAGCCGAAATAGCCATCAGTTATATCTTAAAATTTTTGTAGAACTAAAATACATTGCTATTATTTCTTTGTGTTATAATGGAATTTTACCAAGTAAATGCCTATGCAGTCAATAAATATTTCATAAATTTGTGAATTTTATTTTGTATATTAACGATAGCCAACGACCATAGCACGTTGAAAGCACCGGCTCTCGTGCGATCACCGAAGTTAAGCAGCATTGGACGCGGATAGTGCTTGGATAGGTGACCGCTCGGGAACACTGCGTGCCGTGTTCTCTTGGCTATGTGAAGGAAAACCCAGACAGAAAACCGAAAACCCGCCTGGGCAGCGTGGTGTTGCTATGTCCAAAACAACCCCCCTGGAAAAAAAGCAGGGGGAGGCCTTTAGGAACTTCGTAGCGTTATGAGAAATGCAAAACACATAGAAAGGTCGATTCCGCACTTATTAAGCATTTAAATTGCATTATTAAGCATTTAAATTGCATCTCTTATATGCGAGGGGAAGCAACAATAGCTTCGACGAGCGTGCTCAAAATAATCACAAAGCAAATTCAAAGATGTCGATAATCTCATCACACCCTTATTACTATTGAGTTTCGAAAAGGTTACCCGTAAATATTTTTGAATCATTAGTAAATTTTAATTTAAAAAATTCAATAATATGCTTTAAATTGTTCATTAAATAAAGTGTCGCTGCGGTAAGCTGTGCGCGATCAATTGATGGCGGTAAATTACTAGTGGACGATTTCGGGCTATAATTTTTTTAATAAAATTTTTACGTTTTTTGAACTGCTGAAACTTTGTACGATTCCACATGTTTTTTCGCAAACGGCTCGGATTTCGTCTTTCGGCATCATCAGGCATTCATCAGGGACCATAAAGCGAGAACTAAACGATAATTTTAAAGAGTCAATTATATTGATTTAATAATAATAACACGCAATTGCCTGTGAGTATTGGTGGAATATTATTATTAAAAAAAAAAAAAACACAATATGTACAATACTATTTCCACAATTTAAAATTAATGAGATCAGAACCAGTTTCGCTCATCGATTGATGCGTGTTGATAATGCTCGCTATTATAACAGCCTAATAAAATCTACTGAGACGTCATAGATGTAACACGGTGAAAAAATAGCAATGTATTTTAGTTCTAAAAAAATTGTAAGTTATATACAATAGTTGATAGCTATTTCGGCTTACATCTTCATCAGAACTATGCTTAAACGTACATTTACCTATCTATACAATACACAATATACCTTATCTTCTGTTTCAACACCCTAGTTTCATATTGTGCTAATATAAATGCGACACTTTGATTTTATGCATTTCTCGATGTGTCGCATTTTAGATTTTTTCTGTGTGTATTGTGAACCTTTTCTACACAGCTTTGTATAGATAAGTAAATGTACATTTAAAAATTGTTCTGATGAAGACGTAAGCCAAAAAAGAACTAAAATACAATACCTATAATGGATAATGTTCTAATAAATGTCTATGGCATTCGCAGGGTTGTGGAATTGTTATTTTTAACGAATCCGACATTGTCCAAAAACACCACTCTAAAAAACATTATTTTTTGTCAGGCTTTTTTTGCTACCTTACCTATATATTATACGTGCATTGAGTTAAAGATCAACCAACCATTCCGGCAAATTGTTCATTGAAATATTTTTAAAAATCGTCTAATCGAAAAAGTATTCCGAGCCGCTCGTTTTTCACGACAGCGATCCCCTGGGTATTACGGTGTACGTAAAACATTAATTAATTTATCGCATTGGGTATTTTGGGAGACTCGGTATATTTCCATAAATTATGTATTTTTAAATTGATATTTAATTCACGCGTATGCGATAATCGAGTTCCCAGTATAACAACAAAACGAAAAATCCAAACATTGGCGTAACAAACCGCGTGCGAAGCAGGAAGTAACGAGAGAGCATATTAAACAATCGATTCGCCATAAACTGACGGATTTAAAATTGAGAAAACTTTTGCAATAAGTAAGGTCAATGTCTTAAAAAGTAACTCACAATTGAATTAACAACCGACTTACAATTAATGATAGTCTACAGTTTTTCATTTACTTTTTTTTGTATACAGGGGAACCCCGACCTTAGCTACCGTACATATGTCTATCATTTTATAGTGTGCAAAATTTTAAATAATGTCGTATTTATCGGTTTATTTGATCTATTGTCATAATATTTTGATCCCGCTTGATAAATTACCGTTTTTTTGTTGAATATTTCCTATTTCGTTTTTTACAGAGGCGTTAATTGGCATTATTTTAAAAGCAATAACCACATTATATTTTATTCGTACATATGTTCGTATTTGACCTATTCCAAACCACATAAAAGATATTGTAACATCAAATTATTATATAATTAATATACCAATATTGGTTTTCATCAAAAGTTTATAGCTTTTCAGGAAATACCAAAGTATATTTTTTATACAAATTATAGCGTTTGTATGTATTTTTTGAGTCAGTCGTATAGTTATCTTTTTGATTATAATTTACACACACACTGTAATCATCCTTCTCACCAGTTGAGACTTAAGCAATCTCAGATTTTCTTGATTACTATATATTTCACTGAAGTAAAAATTCAACAAAAAAGTAGTTTTGTATCAGTTAAATGTCAAAAAACTTTACGTATGATTTCAAATTATATTAAATTATAGTTAAATATTTTTGGGACGCCCCATAAGTAATCCGATATTCACTTAGAAGATATTTCTGGAAGAAACAAAACACCTCTCTCTAGTATTTAGTTAGCCACTCCATTTGAAGGTAAACATGACACATAAATAAAACATTAAAAAATAGATTATTTTAAGATAATAAATCCATATAAAAATAGTAAATACATAATTATGTATGTATTGTATAAAACACAGTAAAGAAAAACATTAAATATTAATAAAGATTAATCTTATAATATTTAAAAAGGAAAATAATTTTTCATTTGGAAAAAAGAAAGCCCCATGCCCCCCTCCTAGATCCATCAATAATAGTGGTAAACCATATGGGATTACAAAGTAATCAATTTAAATCTGTCGTAAAAATATTCAACATTCCAAAATCTATCGTTGAATTACGTCATCCAATGGCATTCCATGTAACTTCTCACCTGATGTAAAAAATGTCCAATTAAATAAGGGGGCAGGATTCAGAGACGATCGCCTCGGGGTCCAGCCAGTTAAAAAATAAAAAAAACATTCAAAGATGAAAAATAATCTTATTATTCTTTAATTGGTATCTTTTGACAGCATTTTACGAGGGATATCATTATTATATCTAGCAATGGTAACATCGAAATATTTATTGATTGAATTGGCATTTACTTGGTAGAACTCTATTATAACACACAGAAAAAGTAGCAATAAATTTCAGTTATACTATATTTAAGAAGTATAAAGTTGATGAGGGCGTAAGCCGAAATAGCTATCAACTGTACACCTTATAAATTTTATGGAATTTAAATTCATTGAAATTATTTTTCTTGAATATACTGCATATCCACTAAAGATTGAAATACCTTAAATAAATGAGTATCCGAATATATTTTCGAATATCGATTGAAATCCTTAATATGAAATGTTGATGAACCAGATCTTGCATTATGTACACACAGGAAAACTCTTCGTTTGTGTATGATTATTGATAGTTAGCAACATTAAGTAACGTTATGTCAATACATGCTGTAACTTAATCGGTGATCGACGCACGTATTATGTACGTACATACTTGAAACGTAATCTTTTAATTAATTATCCAATAGGCATAACGTCATGTCAATGTTGTGATTTGTGCATGTTATTACAAATGAACTTTCTTCGCGATAAATTTTGAAATATCCCGCGCAAAAAAATTGCCGCCAAAATCCAAAATATTTCATTTAAAATTGAATATAATAGAATTGGAGTCGTATTTTTAATAATATTTATTAAAGATTTAATTCACACACGGTGAAAAAATAGCAATGTATTTTAGTTCTACAAAATTATTTTTAACAAATATAGTTGATGGTTAGTTGATATAACAGATATAGACGATGGCGTGAGCCGAAATAGCTATCAACTGTATTTGTTAAAAATAATTTTGTAGAACTAAAATACATTGCTATTTTTTTACCGTGTTATAATGGAGTTCTACCAAGTGAATGCCAATTCAATCAATAGATTTAATTCACTATCAAGAAATCATAATATACGATAATAATATATGATATTAAGGGCGGTAAATTTATGTTTTGTCCAAGGTATCGCAAAAGAAGACTCAGGGGTGTATTATATCTTACATTAAACTATTAACTAGAATTTTACGGAATAATTAAAATTCCACTCTTTGTTGATTTAATTTTTAACGGTTTAATTTCATTAATATTATAATTGTTTTGTTATTCTATGTCAAATTTAATACACAACAGCTTAAAAGTTTTGTATAGTCATTTACTTTTGCCACAATTTTATACAATTAAAATCAGGACCGGGTTCGCTTATCGTGAACAACTCTCAGAATGCTTTAAATTTAGCAAGGAGATTGCGCGTACCCCTTTCAGTCGTCCCTAGTACACCCTTAAGTCGCGGTGAGCAAAAACGGTCAAGATCGTAGTAAAATAAAATCGTGTTAATGTGTTTTATTATTTAAATACCATACAATACCTTTCCATCAAGAAGTGGCAGTTAAAACCTACAAAACTATTTCAATCGCGATTTAAAAATAAGGTAGTTTGACGTATTTAACATGAGAATTGTATTAATTATTTGTATCTGTATTCGAATTGAATCTGTTATACAAGAAGCGATATTCGATTTTCCAAACACTTTTCGGGGAAACTTGAACGGGCGGTAATTGACAAAACTCCGAATTTTCGATTTTTCGATTACAACTTTGTACGATTCCACATGTCTTATCACTAACGACCCGGGTTTCGCAATTCGGCATCTTCAAGCATTCTATTACAAGGATGAAACAGAACTGACGCAAAATGAACACCGCGTAATAGAATGCCAAAAAGTGAAACCCGGCTCGTTGGTGACAAAAGTTATATCAATTCAAATTCGATATTGAAATTCTATGAAACACCTTCAGTAGTTATCATAAAATATAGCACCTTAAAAATAATATTATATTCTTGAGAGATGTTTTTGCCTTATTGATGTATCAGTATTTTTTTTTTCTTAATAAATTGGGATTTACTTGGTAGAACTCCATTACAACACGGTAAAAATAGCAATGTATTTTAGTTCAACAATTTTTTTAAAGATGTTGTTGATAGCTATTTCGACTCAAGCGATCGTCAGATCTATCTTGTTTTTTTCACCGTGTTATTATTATTATTATTATTATTATTATTATTATTATTATTATTATTATTATTATTATTATTATTATTATTATTATTTGAAATTATATTTTGGAGGTAGGTGATACAGAATGGACGGCAGTTTTTTTTCATAAAAAAGTGTCGTTTTTGATCATTTTACATAAAATTTGTTGATCAAAGTGTTAACGTGAGCTAAATGAATAAGCGGTCTTAGACGAAATTGCGTATTTTACATGTTTGCACCAAGTTCATCTACCCGAGATTCGTGCCCACATATCTGCTTACCATAGGAACAAGTCATACGTGGATTTCAGCGATGCATGCCCCGGACAGGATGCTTGCATACTGTCACGGCGATTCGGGTGAAATAGTTCATCTTGGCAAGCGTTTGAATACAAATTCCGATAATATTTACAAATCATCGGTCACCCAGAACCACTGGGGCTGAATTCGCAATGAAGCAACCATTGCAATATTTAAAAAAAAGTTTATTTAATTGCGCTGCTATCAAAAAGACTAAACATATATATTGACCTATGCTATTATCTTAAAGAAACACTAAAAGCTCTATGTCAAGTGTCAAAGAATTCATCGATTGAATTGGAATTTATATTATATTCGCCGCTCCTCAGACCATTGCGAGGGGCTAAAGCGTTTCCATAATAAATTATCTCCGTCCAATATTTAAGCTTATTGAAATTGCCGCCTGTTAAGTATCATTTAAATTAAAATTTTTAGTTTTATTGCTAGCAGGAAATAAGCTAGGTTGTTAAAACAGAAGAGAAAATGTATTGTGTACCTTTTCTACACAGCCATATATAGATAAGCAAATGAATGTTTAAACATAATTCTGACGATGGGGTGAGATTTAATAAAATAAAAACACTTTTCTTGGTACTTTTTTCCATAGTATATATGATGATCAGTGCCGGTTTCGCTTATTGCGAGAATTATAACTTGGTAAGAAACGAATTAAAAACAAAAATATATTTATTACGTCTTTGGTGTCATTGACCATCAACACGACTCCGATTAAAAAAAGTTTACTTTTGTTAGTTTTTATTCCTACCTTTCCAATTTATGTGCATTACATTTGTTCATGGAGATATTTTTTTTAAGTCGTCTAATCGAAAAAAACGGGTTTTTATTAAAGCGAATCAATTAAAAATGTTTTCAATCAAGTAAATGCCAATTCAATAAAAAAATTGTGCCGATTCCTTTTTTAAAAATTGTTTTTATTTTAGTTTAAAATTTCTAGAAATGTTACAATTCTTTTAGGATATATTTCATTATTCTTTCCAGTAACATTCCTAATTTGATTAGAAAGCCTTTTGAAAGAAAAGAAAGAAAAACCATCTCTTTTGTCAATAACATTTTTCCTTTCAATATTAACATCACGATGGATGACAAAATAATATATTTTGACAAAGCAACCATTCAATGCACATTAAAAACACCATGTCAACACATAAAATTGTGCACATTTGTGATATCATTGATTGAAAACATTTTCTTACCATGTCAAAATGAAATATGAATTATTGATTGAATTGGTATTAACTTGGTAGAACTCCATTACAACACGGTGAAAAAAAGCAATTTATTTTAACTCTTTTATAAAAAATTTATAAGGTATATATAATCGTTGATAAAATATATATATCTATCAAATATATATCTATAAATTTTGTACAACTTAAATACATTGCTATTTTTTCCATGCTACATGACCGAAGCTGCTTGATGAAATTTCAATATCAAATATGAATTGTTGAAACCTTAGGTCTGAAAACTCTTATCCCTGAAGATGCCGAAAGGTGAAACCGGGAAAGTTAGTGACAAACATGTAGAATCGTAAAAAGTTTCAACAATTCAAATTTGAACTTTTTAAACTTTACACTTTCTTAACTTCCATCTGTTTTGTCTCTCACGGCTCTGGCTTGAAAGTCAGTAAAAAGCTTGCATCACTTATAATATTGGTCTTATAAATGGATGTAATAAAGGTCGCAAGATGACGGCTTTAGAACAGCTGGAAATCAATAGATATCAATTATCACAAAAAATCTTAACGAACAAACTAATATATGTCGGTCGCCACTGCTCAAGCCATTGCAACGGGCGTTTCCGTAATAAACCATCCACATCCAATAGACCATTTCCGTGCAATATGTAAGCTTATTGATATAGCCGCCTTTTTAGTTTCATTTACAATTTAAAAATTTGTAGTTTTATTCCTAGCAAGAAATAAGTTAGGTCGTTAAAACAGGAGAGAAAATGTATTGTGTACATTTTCTACACAGCTATATATAGATAAGCAAATGTTCGCTTAAGCATATTTCTGACGATGGCGTAAGCCGAAATAGCTATCAACTGTATCTTATAAAATTTTTGTAGAACTTAAATACATTGCTAATATAGTCTTAAATGCGACACTTTGATTTTATGCATTTCTCGATGTGTTGCATTTTAGATTTTTTCTGTGTGTATTGTGTACCTTTTCTACACAGCTTTGTATAGATAGGTAAATGTACATTTAAAAATTGTTCTGGTGAAGACTTAAGCCAAAAAAGCCATGATATAATTGTTGTAGAACTAAAATACATTGCTATTCTTTCACCGTGTTATAATGGAGTTCTACCAAGTAAATACCAATTCAATCAATAAAACTTGTTAAAGAAAAGGGTGATCTTAAAATCAAAATGATTATTTCGTTATTGGTGTATTTAGAAAAAAGATTCAATAAACCACACAATGACTATCTTAACCACAACACCACAGACCGGACTACTGATAATTTGAGTATTAGTTAAAATAAGCTTTCTTTCCTTCTTGGCACCATTCAGGCACGCGTGTCAACGGTATCGTACCACTTCAAATGACGTAATTGCAGCATATAAATTCACCAGATATCGTCATGAACGCGCTGCTGTGTGAGAATATGTATATCCGGCCCGACCCCAAGACGTTCCCATCAACTTGGCTGACGACAAGATGCTCCTAGTTGGTGGCTTCTTCATCACACCAGGAAGCTAGCTGGAATCCTTAATTTATCGAAACCAAGCGCCATTGATTACCCCGTGACTTGCAAGCTCATTGTTTTGATGATTATGTTAATGAGTTTAATGACTATAATATCGGAATAACAATGTGTTATTGCTGAGTCCGTAGTGCAGTGCACAACGTCGTTGGCGTGTGTGTTGGATATCACAGGTTCAAATTCCAATTCGAGTGGGTTTTTTTTCGTTTGTGTTCAAAGGCATTGGTTTCAGTGATATGTAAAACTTACCTTCCACCTATCTGATCCTAAAAAATGAGATGTAACGAGTAGCAAGTACCTAATTAATATTATTATCCAGCTATATTGCTTATATTCTGACTCTATTTGAAAAAATAAGGGCTAAGGACTAAGCAAAAAGCAATTCTCGTTGAAAAACTCCAGTTCATAGTTCATAAATCAAATACTTGTATACATTTTGGATCGAATATGAATAAACATAAATCATTAAATCGATTAGTTTACTCGTAAAGTGGCTTCTGCTAAAAAACTTTTGTAATCAATCTAATTGGGGTACGTTCGCTATGGTTAAGGTTGTCCACTAGACCCTAGTTTCTAAACCAGTGGTCTGTAGAGATTTTTGGGTGGTCTAATATGTGATATTATTTCGTGATTGAATTGGCATTAACTTGTTAGAACTCCATTATAACACGATGAAAAAATAGACATGTATTTTAGTTACACAAAATAGCTGTCAACTATATCTTATAAAATTTTGTAGAACTATAATACATCGCTATTTTTCACCGTGTCATATTATTTCGATAAATAATCGAAGTTTATGTTGTATTGTATTTTATGGATTTTCATATGATATATTTTTAAAATTTGAAATGTTACTTTGGGAATGCCTGAAGATGCCAAAAAGCGAAACCCGGGGGTCTTTAGTGACAAAACATGTGGAATCGTGCAAAATTGTAACAATTCAAATTTGATATTGAAATTCCATTAAGCACCTACAGTCGATATCATAAATTATATATTTTTTTGTTACTGTCTGTTTTAATATACTTAAATATTGTTATATCAGCATACGGTGTTGCAAAATTAATTGTTTTAAAAAAAAATCAATTACATTTATATATACATATATATTTTATGCCAATTTTGATGGCCCGTAAAAGATTTTTGGATTTTTTGGTGGTCCACGGATGTATAAAGGTTGAGAAACTATGTATTAGAGTATCATCTATCAACACTCTGCAATCTGCCGTCTTTGCAGTCGAGACATTAGAAGCAAGTGGGTTAAGCAATATCGTACAGTTATAAATACAGTCAAACCTCGATCAACCGTTCTCGCATAATAAATTTTCCCGAATGGACCGTTCATTTTTTACAGTCCCGCCAAACACCCGTTAGAACAGTGTTAAGTAATCCCGCATTAACCGTTCACCGATTTATCGATTTCCTCGATCTCTCGTCTAAATATGATGATCCCGTCTCAAATGTTATCCCGATTGCCCGGTTATGGTAGATAAATCTTTCTATCCAATACAATTTGTGAGTTTGAGCACATTAAATTGTATATATTAACGAAAGAAATGAATGATGAAAAATATAATTCGCTCAAATGTCTTGAGATTTTCTTTAATAAAGAATTTCACAAGAAGAAGTTTAAAACACTATTCGATTGTTTCAATAAGTACCCCATTGTTGAAAATGAAATGATTTCTTAAAATTTTACTTTTCCCGAATTTTTAGATGTTTTTTTAAAGGTCATTTGAAAAACGTTGAATCGAGGTTTTATTTTAAGTAGAAAGTGCCTCGATTAATATTATATCTGCAACTTCCACGTTTAAAAACATCAAAATAGGAAAAAAATCGTTTTCTTTGTGTGTATTTCCGATGAACTAAGCTCAAACACGCGTTGCTTTGACAAAGGGTCATATCTCACATGGCACATACTGTTCAAGTACCTACGTAGCGTACCAGAGTACACTCGCGTGTGTATTTAATATGTCATTTGGTATTCAGTCAATACGGCTGACCTTCCGACATAAAAGGTAATTGAACCCTCTCACACGGAACGTGGAAACTTATTGTCTTTTGAGACAAATGTATGCAGTGTCAAAAAGCAATAAGTCCACAACTTTTGTCAGAATCGATCAAACAATACGCGCATAGCATTAAATATTCATACAAAAACAATCCTTAAATGACGTCGTTAATATGAATATGTTTTGTCACTAACATCTCGGGTTTCGGCTTACGGCAGTATCTTCAGGCATTCTATCACACGGATGCAACAAAACTGACATACAATATCTTACATTATATTCACAGTAATGGGGGACCAAAGGTGTGTTGCCCTCGTTTCTCTTTCATCTTTGTGTTTCGCTTACATATAAAATTATAAATAATAATTACATAAAAAAACAAAATATAGAGGGGTTCCGTGGAGTTGAACTGAAGACAATCTCTTGATGGTGGTGACCCTTATTCGTGACCTCGAGGTCAACCCTGAGTATCCCAGACGTTCTGGAAGTTTTCTTGGAGTTGTAAACATACAATAATAAGGTTATATGCCTAAGGCGTTAATTACAAAGGAAAAAAAAATCTAAGGTCTGGATCCCAACAAACAACTGAAATAACTTTCAATGTATTTTAGTTCTACAATTTTATAGTACTAAAATGCATTGCTATTTTTTCACCGTGCTGTAATGGATTTCTACCAAGTAAATATCAATTCAATCAATAAATAACTTACATTAATATTGATCCCCATTCGCCCATCTCCGTAGTTCTGACGAAAATACATTCCTAGTTTTTCACTACGTGAAACAATAAAAATTAAATCAAAGATCTTTACTCAAAACTTTGAATTTGAATTATTACAACTTTGTACGATTCCACATGTTTTGTCACTAACGACCCGGGCCTCGCCCTTCGGCATTCTCAGGCATTCCATCACACGGATGCAACATAACTGGCAAAACTTTTAGTTAAGATTTACTGGATATACAAAACCAAATTTTCTAAAAGTAAGAAAATAATTTTCAGATAAATATAATATATATATAATAACTAGATCAGTGGTCGGCAGCCTTTTAATAAACTAACAAAAAAGTTAATTTTATTAGTAGTCAAAAGTTGAGGTAAACATTTTTTTACAAAGTAATACAAAATATCATTTTTCACACATAAAAACTGTCGTAATGCAAAATTCTTCATTCAAAAATACGTAGTATTACTTACAATGATATTTAATTATTATTCTATTATTATAAATTAATTTTAACTTACAGAAAAATATACAGACTAATATTTACATCACTTAAAATACAAAGATTAAGAAAAAAGCGATTACATTTTTTAACAGTATCACTTAATTTGACTAGATAAATTACTGCAGTTTAATATTTGACTAGTTAAGATGTTAACGTTGTTTTATGAAAGGTAACATTTAACGAGGTATATATAACTAATGTGACCATACATACTACCGTGTGATTTTATATTCATTATAGAACACTCATTGAAACCAAATACTATATTATGACGCTATTTGCTGACAGGATTCGTGCAATTCCACTGCTTGAAATTATGAAACATATCACTACTAGTAATAATAAATTTTCATTTAAAACTTACTTTCGCTGTTAAATAAATGAATGTTAACCTTAGCAATAATTATTAGGGCTTTGGAGTCAGATTCGTGAAAAACGAACGACTTCAACTACTTTAGACGATTTTGAAGAATATCTCTATGTACAATTTCCGGATTGGTTGGTTGATCTTCAATTTAATGCTCATAAATAAGTAAGGTAGGAAAAACTTGTCAAAAATAAAACTTTTTAGTTAGAATCGTGTTATTTTTAACGACTCCTCAGCCCTAATAAATTCAATACAAAAACACTTGATAACACCGATAACAGAAAACTATTCGTAGATATATTTGACTATCTACATGATTTTTTAAGCAACACATTTTTAGTACATAATTCCACAATATATTTTTTGATCAGGGCTAGTTTCGCTCATCGTGAGCATTATCTGCTGATAGAATACAATCTACAAACTAGTCTATTTATACAAAGTATTTGATTATTGATTGAATTGGCATTTACTTGGTAGAACTCCATTATAACACGGTGAAAAAATAGCAATGTATTTTAGTTGTACAAAATTTTTGTAAGATATAGTTGATAGCTAGTTCTGACGATGCGTGAGCCGAAATAGCTGTCAACTACATCTTTTAATTTAGAATTGTTACAACTTTGTACGATTCCATATGTCTTATCACAAACGACCCGGGTTTCGCCCTTCGGCATCTTCAGGTATTCCATCGCACGGATGCAACAGAACTGACCTTCTGTCCTTTGTCAGTTCTGTTGCATCCGTGCGATGGAATACCTGAAGATACCGAAGGGCGAAACCCGGGTCGTTTGTGATAAGACATATGGAATCGTACAAAGTTGTAACAATTCAAATTAAATATCGAAGTTCCATCAAGCACCTTCAGTCGATATCATAAATTATATCTTTAAAAAAAATTGTAGAACTAAAATACATTGCTATTTTTTCACCGTGTCAAAATATTTGAGTTAAAGGTAACAGGTATACAAATGGCTTGTTCAAACCGGTCCTGATCAAAAAATATATCGTGGAAATAAGTACTAAAAGATGTGTTGTTATTATTTAAAACATCATGCCTTTCCATCAAGAAGTGACAGTTAACACCTTAAGAGTGATTGATCTACATGATTACAGTTAAAGTTTTTACATATTGTTTATCACTAGCTTCATATATATTTTTTGAATTGTTACAATTCTGTACGATTCCACATGTTTTGTCCCTAACGACCCGGGTTTCGCCTTTCTGCATCTTCAGGCATTCTATCACACGGATGCTACAGAACTGACAGTTATTGACTAAAATCCGTGTGATTGAATGTCTGAAGATGCCTAAAGCCTAACCCTATGTCGTTAGTGAAAAAAAACATGTGGAATCGTATCTACAATTCAAATTTGATATTGAAGTTCCACTCTGCATCTTCAGTCGATATCATAAACTACACTTAACTCTGTTAATAGATAAGCGATGACGATAAATATTCAAAGATATATTGACATCTACATAATTACAATTGAAGTTTTTACTTGTTTATGACTAGCTTTATTATTCTTTGTTTGTGTGTGACATCTCTATCCATGGTTCAAGCCCATCGTTGCACACTTGGCGGCATCTAGCGCCTGTTGCAATTCATTTATATAATCGATAGCACCTTTCAGCGTTTTTAATTTACTCAGCCGTTTCGACGTCGCGATTTCGACGCCCGCAGACAAAGCCTTCCGCAGCCTCAGAAAAGCAACACTGACAGCCCGCACGCGCCTTCTTTCCCGCGCATTTCTCCCAACGCGTCCTTTGAATCCGTACTTCCCCCTCTTTCCCTCGCGAATCGGCCCGATTTGGCCGTCATCAAAACATTCGTAAGCACAACCGAACAACTCTTTGTCTTTGACATCTTTGTAAAAACGATCATATCTTATATCCGCGTTTGAATGGTAATAATTGTCTTTGGTTTCATTGGGAGCCACTCTAGATTTCCAACATCTGCCGTCTGGATCTTCGCAGTATTGTCTATCGGACACGAGATGGCACCAGGTAGGTTCGTTTTGTGATATTGTCCTCACGTCAACGGAACAATACATTTTCTGTGGCACCGCTGTCTTTACATTGAGATCTTTGAAATCTTCTGAGAGTCGGGTGAAGTTTTGCAATTGCCGCGTGCGCCCCGGTGTCAAATTTCCCTCCATTATTCTACCCGAGACGCTTATACTATATTCCAGTCCTTTTATTTAAATACACAGACAATTTGATCGCGTATTTTTTTTTGTATATTTCTGTCAGGATTTTTGCGAACAAAATCGCGGCGTTTTTTTGACATGAGACACTTCTGCGATAGAAATTATCGTATCGTTTTACGGTCACAATATTTTTTAGTGGTAACAATGAATATAAACATGCATGTTCGAATAAAAGCGCACAATTTCGAACACATCGATTTTTCAACGATTTTACGCAATTCTGCCTACTTATTTTTTTAAACTGTAATCTATAACGCGACCTCTGACCGACTGGCGTTTCCCTTCGTTTTGTTTATGTTTTATGATAGGACATAGGTATATTATTTAAAATCCTAAACGTCTGCTTTAGGTAACCCATTGCTATTGTATTGGCTGCAAAATAGTTCATTATCATCAGCTATCACCCCTGCTAAGGCATTGATTGCTCGCAGTGTTCAAACAGGGCAACGAATTAACATCGCGTAAAATATGTAAAAATATAACTTAGAATTGCTGATCAATATAATTTAGAAATATTTATGCTTAAAACTGGGACTGGTTTCTGTCATCGTTAGCATAATCAACTGATACAATACATATTACATCATGACTTTTAATTGAATTGGCATTTACTTGTTAGAACTCTAGTATAACGTGAAAAAGGTATATATTTGATAGCTATTTCGGCTCACGCCTTCATCAGAACTATGTTAAAACGATCATTCATTTATCTATATATAGCTGGGTAGAAAAAAAACACAATACATCTTCTCTTCTGTTCTAACATCTCATTTTTATATTGTGATAATTAATTCTTATATATGGCAAATTGATTTAAAGTATTTATCAAACTCAATAAAAAAACTCAGATTAACTTTCATTCCGAGAAATATATAAAATCAATTTGAACTGTTGATGAGGGCGTAAGCCGAAATAGCTATCAACTACATACATTATATTTTTTTAGAAATAAAATACATTGGTTTATTGATTGAATTGGCATTCACTTGGTAGAGCTCCATTATAACACGGTGAAAAAAAAAGCAATGTATTTTATTTTAGTTTTAGTTTACAAAATTTTGTAGAACTAAAATACATTGCTAAGTTTTTCACCGTGTTAAAATACATTGGCATTTTGTTTCGCCGTGTTAAATCGAGGTTATTTACTACTACAACATTTTGAGCTAAAAAATAGTAGGACAAAACAAAGGGTTAAGAACTGAGAAAATTATTTACTTGTAATACAATACATATCAAATAAAATATAAAGGACCTTTTTGTTCTAATTCAAAGATCAAAAATAATAATGAATGTAGCAATAAAAACGAGAGAGACATTGTTAGAATCAAATAACTTTCACTGAAATTTTTCTTCGTGTAAATATATTTGGTCTGATTACCTATAAATCATTTTTTTACTCTTGACCTTTTGGTTTTGTACATCTTGTTAGTATTAAATCAAATTTTTGTAAAAATAATCATGAAATGAATAGCTATTTCGGCTCACGCCATCGTCAGGACTATAGATAGTTCTGACGAAAATTCTGTTAAAAATAATTTTGTAGAACTAAAATATATTGCTATTTTTTCACCGTGTTATAATGGAGTTCTACCAAGTGAATGCCAATTCAATCAATAATAATTATACACATCACTTGATAATGCCCGTAATGAGCGAAACTTTTGCTAATCTTAATAATATGAATTTGCGTAAATAGTAATATAGTAATATAATAATCAATATGTTTTGGATTCAAACAAATTACGAAGTCTTGGGATCACGAGATTGAATTATTAAGCGATATTCCAGTGTTGGCAGGAATAGTTCTTTATTTTTAAGTTTTTAAGGCTAAATACAATTCACAAGATAGATGTCAGTGCCAATTATTTGTTTTCAGACCGTTAAAAGTGTTTTACATGGCTGATGAATGAATGAATTGATTTTCTTTCTATTTTTCACAAGAGTGTCATCGCTATAGGACCACGAGGAACGCAAGCTGATATCAATAAAACGTATACTGGCTTGTATCTACCCGCATGCTGGTTTTTCAAGGTGCATACTTAAAAGTGTCTCTCAAACAATCATTCAACAGTGTTAAAAATGAACTATTTTCCTCGAAAGCTAATGGCCAAATATATGTATGGGATATTCAATATTTTGTATTGTAACTGTATCTGATAATATTCTAAAGTCCGAATCGAGAATATGGCATCGGAAGTTATTCTTATAAGGACAGTAAAATAACGTTAGGACTAGCATAGGGTTGCGAAATTTTCTGAGACAATTTCTGTAAATTTAATATTACTCAAAACTGAAATATATGTGTCCGGATTGAGAATATGTTAACGGAAGTTGTTTTATAAGAACCGCTTTTTACTGATTCAATCAAACTATTTTCCTATTACTAAGAATATAAATATGAGGCTAAGATTAGGGTTGCCAATATTGTCTGAGACACCTTCTGGAAATATTACCTAAAACTGAAATATACGTATCTGGATTGAGAATATGTTATTGGAAGTTGTTATATAAGAACCGCTTTTCGTTAATTCCCTCAAAATCTCTTTCTTTTACGAATAATAAAAATATATGATTATGACTAGGGTTGCCAACCTTTTCTGGGGCAACTTCTGGAAGTGCTATCCAAGACTGAATTATACATGTCCGTCTTCAGAATATGTAACGAAAGTTGTTCTGTAAAAACCGCTTTTCTTTGATTAATTTTTTACTCTCTATCTATTAGGAAGAAAAGAAAAATAAGGTAATATCTAGGGCTGCCAACTTTTTTTTGAGACAAATCCTGGAAATATAACCCAAAACTGAAATATATGCAGTTTTACAATATTATTCACTGAAAGACTACTTAACATAACAAACATAAATATAATATATACGTATTTGAAAAACTATTGCTGTTTTTATTTTAAACATGTGGCATATGTATATAATACATTAATAGTTTATTTAAAACAAAAATATATTATCACTTTCTCATCATTTGAAATAATCTTATACGCATGAAAAACACATACTTTCCAGTAATATTATATTATTGTAAAATTTGTTTCAGAGCTTTTATTTTAACCATAGACAGCAGTGTGATATTATCGTTGACAGGCTTAGTTTATTTTCTCTACCTAAATTGCTCAATTATATTTTCACTTCAAACAAAGTTTTGCTGTAACATACATATATGTTAATGAAAAAACTTTTTTATGTAATATCAAAAAATATTTTTTGCGAGCTTTAGTTTGAGAACAATGTGTATTAATGATAACTGACACGCAATTTAATTTATTGTTCCCCAAGGCTTTGAATAAAATGAACGCATCGCACTATTTAGTACAGAGACTTCAACGCACATGACGTGAAATCAAACCAACCCATCATTTAACTTATTATTTATTTTAATGTAACCACCGGCGTTAAAGTCAGACAGAAGCTTACAGAATCGATTATGTACAGGCTTTATTAACATACTGTTAAAATCAGAAATTCGGTTCAATACAATACCTTAATGTATTATATTAAGATGTAGAACAATAATTTCAATTAAAGTGAATTTATTTTATTGTAAGTACTCGGTGTTTGCCGGGAATGCTTATAATTCATTTGATCGTTCTATATTTGTCAAACATGAAGTATAGAGATAGCAAAGTTGTTTTATTATTTTTTATATTTTTATATTACATCTTCAGGAGATTTTTGAAACATATACTATTTTGTACTAGACTTGGAAAATCATCAACACTAATCATTGATAAGTATTATATTATATGTGCAATACAAAGCTGTCTTCATTGTTTCGCATAATTTAGTAGTATTTTAATTTTTTCTATTCTTACAATTTAAGTCAGTGAAATTGGACGGATGGAAGTCAATTTTTAATATACAGCTCAAGCAGTGGCGTGCTGAATCAATGAATATTTATTTATATATATTTATTTATTTATTATATAACTGAATATTTTTTAAAAAGCTTAAAGAGTTGTACAACATTTATTTTTAAATCCATGTCAGTTTATGATTCTATCATAATTTTTTTATCATGTAAGAATAGTACTGAGTGCTATAATCCATAAGCGCTAATTGTATACTTTAAATTGTACTGGTAAAAAACGTAATATTGTCTATGGTTTCAATGGAAGTATTAAATAAATGTAGAATTGCAAGAAAGTATTTTACACGCAGGTATACACTCACGTCGATGTAAAAGTGAAGGCTCTAAATATTTAATATATTTTTGCTTCGGTCTAGTTACTATCTGTTGTCCAGTTATTTTTGATTTTTTTTCTTGTTTTCTGTAGTGCATTAAGGGACCTATTGTCTTATTTTTAATTAATTCAATATACGTAATTTACTAATTTCGAATGTGTTTACTTTTACGTGGCTTATAGTGTATATTTCAACCAATATTTGTGTGATTGGATATGTTAAAAATGTGCCGGGATGTTTATTTAAAATACACTGTCACTGTAACATATACACAAAATATAGTGTCTTGTGCGTTAAATTTATGATATCGACTAAAAATGCTTTCAATATCAAACTTTAATTGTTGTAAACATGTGGAATTGTACAATATTTCAACAATTCATATGTGCCATTATGCTTATAATAATACAATCAATTTTTAATACTTTATTAATCACATTATTTGGATGTATATATAACAATTTAAAATCAATTATTGAGTAACAAAATATCTGTCAAATGGAACCTTATCGTTTAATATGTCGAATAATTGTTGTGAAGCCACTGATGAGAGAAGGGAACACCTGGTTTGAATGATTTATGTCTATTCATCGAGCCTACCGCCTGACTCGAGGCGGAATTTACCCGTTAATTACATTCTAATCATACTTCGTTGAAAGGTGAACATGAAATAATAATACAGTTGCAGATGCGCCAAAAATGATGGCGATTTAAGGTTCATCAATAATAAATTTCAACAAATTATGATAAATATATCCCCCCTCGTGGGCGTTATTAGTAAGTATGCTAGCTGTGAGATCACTAGATGTTTGATCGTGCCAGATTGAAATATATAGGTATTTCTATACATAAAAAAACAATTAACAAGATCGTGAATGAAAATATTCACAAGCCGTTGTGTGAATCATTATTAGATTAAAATTATAATTATCGTTAAAATATAATTATAATTTTAATTAAAATTGTTTTAGCTACAATTTACTGCTCGCCTTGTGGTAAATGTTTTCCTGTAATTAATAGCTTTGATATATACACGATGCTAACTGTTTATTTTACGTCAATTCTGTTGCATCCGTGTGATAGAATGCCTGAAGATGCCGAAAGGCGAAACCCGGGTCGTTAATGACAACACATGTGGAATCGTACAAAGTTGTAACAATTAAAATTAAGTATGATTTCATTAATAAAACTTTTGCTTCCTTTCAAAATGTAAATATTTATAAACACTTAAAGTAAGAGCAATAATTGTAATTTTTGGTATCAACTGAAGGTGCTTGATGGAATTTCAATACCAAATTGGAAATGATGCAACTTTGTACGGTTCCACATGTTTTGTATGTGTGATAGAATGCCCGAGTCGTTAATGACAATACATCTAGAGTCATACAAAGTTTCCTTAGTTCATATGTAATAATAATTGTGTTCAAACTTTCGTGTATGAGTCTAAATTAAATATAGCATAATTCTTACAGATAATCTCCACAAGTTTACTTTACACAACCATTATGATTTTTATAAAAAAAAAATTGTCGGAATATCCTGTGCGTTAGTCAGCAAGAAATGGGTTTTTGACCTGCAAAAATAAAACATTAGCCGTGCTTAATTGATAAAAGAAAAATGAATTCCACTGCTTATAATGGGTGTTGATTTCCTATAATAAAAGTCATTTAATTAATTTATTTATTCTACATTTTTAACTATATTTTTTTCCGACATTCCTGTCAAGTTATGTTAAAAATTATACGTGTAACGACATCTCATAGATACTATGGCTTTTTATTTCAGAAACTGTAGATGCCTATTTTATTTTTACGGTTGGTAGACTTCAAACAATGGACAATTTTCAATTTCCTTGAGTTACCTAGCCTGGGTGCGCCATGTTTAAATATCAACTGTCATTCGTTAAAATAGAGGCAAAACAGAAGGTCTTCGATTTATAAACAAAAACAATTTATCATTTTTCAACAAAAATGCATATGGTTATTAAAGAACTTCTCGACGCTTTGGGGTAAATTGAATTTTATTCAAAGTACTTCTTAGTGTATTTCATTTATAAATAATTGAATAATTGACATTAAATTCTTCAATCAAGGATGTATTAATAGACGTCAAAAATTATATTGACATTGTTGAATTGTATAAAATACTGTCATTAAAATTCTTAAAAACATTTCAAATCTTAAAGCCATCATTGTTACTGTGTAACTGCGCAGTAGCTTATAAGTTTTAAAAAATTAACCTAAATAATTGTCTTAAAGAGTGAAAAAAAATAATTATTCCAATTATGCTTTTTCAGGTGTAACACTTCTCCTGATGTTATCTTAGAACATATTCAAAATAATCCCGGGTATGGAAATAGCGGGTTTTCATCTAAGCAGTCTCATGAACATGCCATCAAATTAGCACACAAATCTCCAAATCCCAAGGCTTTCATAAAGAAATATGAAGAAATGAAATTAAGAAAGTGAGTATTAAGATTGCTTATTAATATTTTCGATGGATTCGGCGATATCTTTGATTATCTTAATAATGAATAACAGTTGGTCTGGAGAAGCGAATCATATTTCACATCAAATAGAACACAGAGTAAAATATCAAAGCTATCAATAAAAATTTTATAAAAGGTATATGCATAATGAATAGTTTGTTGCGTTGAAATGCAAGCAAAACCCATTTAATTATTCATCAACTAAGCTGATAAATTAAATTACACCTATATATTGTTACAACTTTGTACGATTCCACATGTTTTGTCACTAACTCTTGAGGCATTCTATCACACGGATATGACAGAACTGACTAGTGCTTAGGCACACTAATAAAATTGAAAAGATCTGGAGATAAAAAGTGTAAGACCCACGTGGCTTGAGCCATAGAAATTTTAAGGAACCTATTTTAAAATTATTATGCCTTTCAGAAGCACGTCGACAATAATTGTATATAGAAATAAATGTTTCGTTTCTCAACTTAAAATATCTCTAGGTCAAGAAATGTTCAAAATTATATTTTACGCAATTATTATAAATAGTATATTGCAATTGCTGTTCTATTACGGCTTAAAAATGCATGACAAACAAATGCTTTTAAGGTGTTAACTGTCACTTCTTGTTAAAAAACACAAATTTTAATGCTACTAAAAATATTTTGTTATCATACAAAATTGTTAAATTCTCACACACCATGTAACTTGCATTTTTACTCCATATTAGAAATGAAAACAATTCAAACAACATAGAATTTGGAAGAATTTTATTTGTATAGTTAATAACTGTTTATCAATTAAGGGTCATTTGAGACAAACCAGGTCTTCTATTTGCTTATTCTTCAATTGCAGTGTTGATTCATTAGGACCTTTGATTTCTCTTCTGTATTATATTCTTTACGAAGACAAAAAGGCAAGAAGTCCAGGAATTAAGCCAAAGACGGCTCCTAAGCCTGTTTTAAGCGACAACAAGGCTTTATTTACAAAGGATGAACTTCCCCAGGTAAGAGTGCATATTTTACATAGCTAGCAAAGTTACAATAAATTTACCGATTCACTGCTCAGTATAATTAAAAATATATTTGATAGGTGCAAGGATGTGGGTTTAAACTGTATACATGTTTGTGGTTTATTGGTATTAGTTTATGGACTTATCCCACCTGACCAACCTTAGATACGAGGGTGTTAGCTACAAAATTACTGATTCAGTTCGTTATTGTACAATTACTGTCAAATTTAGAATCAATGGTAGTCTGGAAATGAATTTAATTTCACTGGTGAGTATCTCGCCGTTGACAAAATATTATATAACGGGTAGTATAGGCAATATTGATTGATTACTCTGCTGAGCTGCATAAACAGTATGGCAGCACGGTGTATTTTAATCCTTTCCACGCTAACATCTCAAGATATGAGACGCGAGCTTTCAAATGTCGGTAATACAGGCAATCTTTTTCATATAGGATTGATTTTGTTTTCAAAATATTGCTTAATTTGTCCAACTGTTCTAAAGCCGTCATCTTTCAACCTTTATTACATAGATGTAAACACGTAGGCGCTGAGTTTGAATTTATATTATGCGATTCTTTTATAACGTGATTAGCAAATTGTGAATCTGTTTTTTTACTGTTGTTATTATCTTACATGTTCCTTAGCTCAAGTGGATATACTTCTACCTGTCTGTCCGATCTAAACGGATAAACATGACCCACAGGAAATTTGATAAATACCCTTTCTGTCAAGTTTATTAATTTATCTTTATTATCTTTAAGAAGTCTGCCTAAATTGACATTTACTGAGTTTTTAATTAAATGTACATTTTCTACACAGCTATATATAGGTGAGAAAATGTGTGTTTCAGCATAGTTCTGACGATGACTTGAGCGGAAATAGCTATCAACTATATCTTGAAAAAAAATTGTAGAACTAAAATACATTGCTATTTTTTCACCGTGTTATGTGTTGATATGTTTATTGATTTTTCTGCTTCAGATAAAAAATAAGATCCTGAAAGCAGTTGATGATGCTAGAAAAGACAACAAAAAAAGCTTGGAAGAAAATCAATGGGGTAAATATGGTGGACAAAATGCACCTCCTCTCCCAGCCTACATTTACCAAAGAAGCGGTCTATCGTGGGACTATCCTAATGAATCCTTCAGTATCACCGCATCGATAGGTAAGAACGGTCTAAAACCTCATGCATCTGTGATGCAAAGTTTATTTGGATTACAAAACCATATCTGCTTCGTATTTGGAGGATATAGGCTTAATATATTTTAAAATTCTAACTATTATATAAACACTTTTTTTGAAACGATTTATAGTGAGCTACTATATTAATGCGTTGATCAGCAAGCTGATTTGGTTTTCTATATATTTTGATTATTTTTACTTGATATCTCTGGGGAAAATATTACTTATTATTTCAAGAAGTGAATATTAATTATGATTAAAATAATTATCTAGACGTTTTTGCTTCCAATTTGACACTAAATGTTTATTGTGTTTATCTCTCAAAATATTGTTATCTTTTGGTATTAATTTGAGGTAACCATATTTATCTTTTTAAAAAATTATGAATGATGATTTTAGCCTAAAATTTAAAATAACTTTGACTATTTCACGTATTGTGTAACTAACTGTGACACGTGTCTCGCCTCTTTCAGAGGCATCTTCAGACTTACTTAACTGTCACTTCTTGATGGTAAAGCCATGATATTTTAAATAATAAAAACACATTTTTTTTAGTACTTATTTCCGCAATATATTTTGTGATTAGGACCTGTTTCAGTTGATAATACTTGCAATGAGTGAAACCGGTCCTGATCACAAAATATATTGTGGATATAAGTAATAAAAAATGTATTCTTATTATTTAAAAAATCTGTCATATAGTGACCAGAAAGAGTTCCTGCCAATACATTGCCAAGAAATAAGATAACAAAATAAACATTGTGTTTTTTGTTGTTGAAAAAATCACGATTCTTTAAAATTTCAAAATATCTTAATCACATATCACGATGTTTCCAGCGTCAATACCGAAAGTTTCCCAAGAGTCGATTATCATCGATGATCTTCTACATTGCCTGGAAGGTATACCTGGCACGTATATAGTGCCGCTTCCGATTCTCGAACCCTACGGACCTAGGGAATTCTCCGTTAGCGAAGAAATCGACAACGCACTGAACAAAATTGCTCACCAGTTTCTTCCGCTTGCTTCACACTACTCCATCATCAGGAGATTCATTGAAAACAGCCGCATGTGGTCAGGGAAAGTTATCCATGCTCTTGTTAATGCTATCGAGATCTTACTGAAAGAATACTACGTGAGTATTGTTCGAATAGCGATCTTATTTTATAAAATTTTGTGTCTTAAATTTAATTACATTTAAATTAATAGAAAAAAAACAACAAGATTAAGATCAACTTATTGTAGAGCTAACTTCTTTTTGCATTACAGGTTATTATAGGACAGCTTGAGACTGAACATTTGGCAGGTACCTTAGGTCTCGGAAAGTTGTGGTATTTTGTCCGGCCCACTATGCATATGATGGAAATCTTGGCGAATATCACGTCGTCTGTTGGCAAGGTAAGCAAGTTTTTATTTCAATTGAAATACTCGACGAATCCCGAATCAAAAAAAAAGTAATGCTTTGCCTTTTGGTGTCTTCAGGCATTCCATCACTGATATTTTCCATTGTCTATTTTGTCATTTCTGTTGTATCCGTGTGATAGAATGCGTGAATCTGCCGAAAGACGAAACCCGGGTCGTTAGTGACAAAGCATGTGAAATCGTACACAAAGTTGTAACAGTTCAAATTTGATATTGAAATTCCATCAAGGACCTTCAGTCGATATCATAAACTTTATTAATTTGATTTTTTTTTACTTTTAACATTGCTCGATCAAAAAACAGCAATAATAATTTCCTGTTCTCCATTTTCAGACCGAAGCGAGAAGCGGCGAAGTTCTGACACTACTTCATGACCAGGCAAGTGGATACATCGGCGACACACGAGCGCAGGACATCTGCCTATGCCTCATTCAAAAAGCTAGCCAGCCTTACATGCACATTCTTCACCAGTGGATATATCGGGGGACCATAGACGATCCTTTCCAGGAATTTCTCGTTGAAGACAACGAAATTATCAAAAAAGAGGACCTGCCTCATGATTACTCCGCTGACTACTGGGAGAAGAGGTACACCATTCAGAGGGAACGTACTCCTAAGTTTCTCAGCCGATTAGCCGACATTATACTCAGGACAGGAAAATACTTAAATGTTATTAGCCAATGTGGTGAGTAAATTTTTTTTTTGTTGCTTTGGTATTTTTACTGTAGAATTGTCAATACACAACTGAAATTGAAATCTTGACTTATTCACACAAGTTCTATCACAAGATAGAACAAGATATGAAAAACTGTTTTATTGCTTCTTGTATTCTTCGCCTAAAATATACTCCATCACCGAATACTTCAAAATGTAATTTATGATATCGACTGAAGGTGCTTGATGGAATTTCAATATCAAATTTGAATTGTTACATCTTTGTACGATTCTACATTTTTTGTCATTAACGATCCGGGTTTCGTCTTTTGGCATCTTCAGGAAGGGGGTTCAATTGTTGCATCGTAACACGTGGGACCATAAACTGTTTTATCAGGAGATCCTAGAAATTAATAGAGGCCTGTTATTAAATTCAAACTTCATACGAAACGATTAACTCAATCTTCCCAACTCCCCCTTGTTGTACCCTTTATGTGAAATCGGTTCAATGAATCGACAATCTCATGATGTAAATTCTAATGTTTCATCACTAGATGTTTGATAGTAGGTATTCTCAATATGAATAGCAAAAATAAATACCCATTCACATTTTAATATTAGTTGGTTGATATTTATTGAAAAACCCCTTTCGAGAATGAATCACTAACAACATCGTTAATGAAAATTATCACAGGCAATTGTGTTAATTATTATTAGATTAATATTAGTCAATTTGTTTTAGCTGTAATTTACTGCTTGCCTTGGGGTAAGTGTTTTCCTTTAATTAATAACTTTAGTATATATATACGATGCTAACTGTTTATTTTACGTCAGTTCTGTTGCATCCATGTGATAGAATGCCTGAAGATGCCACAAGGCGAAACCCGGAGTGTTCGTGACAAAACATGTGGAATTGTACAGTTGTAACAATTCAAAATTCAAAATATAGTTTGGTAGTAAATTTACAAAACATTAAGATTAATTAATATGATACTTAAATTCATAACGTAAAGGTCACAAAAATTCAAATGTGTTGTGACCTGCTCGCTACCCATATTGTTTTGAATATGCATCACACGATATTCGGCATATAGGGAATGTTGTAGAAAGATTGTATTCATTTTTCATGTTGTTACCCTAAAATTCTATTTCAATGTTATCAGTGTATTTTTGGATGCGAAACGATACATCTTTTAGTGGCTGTATAGAAAGAAGGCTAACTGAATCATTATATAGTTACAGCAGAATTCGTTAAAAATAATTGGACGTATAGTATTTATGTTAAAACTTTTGTCACTGTAAATATGAAATATATTCTAAACTTATATTTTCTTCAGGTATACCAAAAAATTACAATTATTTCTACAAAACAAAAATAATATATCTCTTTCAAAAGTCCGAACAATATGTACAACTTAAAATTGTTTTGTCACCGTAAGGATAAATTTAGTAATGTATTAAAAACGAGTGGATTACATATCTTGGAAATTAATGAAATGAAAAATCACCCAGAGATAAACTATGCTTCGTTGTTATACATCATACGGACGGTTGCTTTCGTTGTATGCAATCTTCTACTGTGATTATACAACTCAAGTCAAACCTTTATCTTAGCTTTTTGTCCTTTTGCATCCTTTGTCAATATCATCCCATCGTGTCCGAGGCTTTCCAACTGATGTTTTCCAATTGTTTTGTCATCTATTCAACTGTTTACCTGTGTATTTAAAATTTCTTTCTAAATTATCTTTCAGGCAAAAGTATTGCATTATCTGACGTAGAGGAAATCAAATATACTCTAAGAGAGCAACAATATGTTACCGCAATACAGCGAGCGTATTCCTTCGCCAGCAAGTCTCTCCTGGAGTTGCTGATGAAGGAATATGACCTTATGGGACGGCTGAAGTCCGTTAAGCACTATTTCTTAATGGATCAGGGAGATTTCATCGTCCAGTTTATGGATGCCAGTGAGCAGGAACTGTCGAAGAATATTGATGATATCATTCCGATGAAGCTGGAATCTTTGCTCGGTCTGTGCTTGAGGTGAGCTACTCAAAATCAATTCAAGTAGTTCAATCTCTGGATCTTAATTATCAGATTGAGGAGATCTCAATTTAGATATTGATTTTGCTGAGACTTGAACACCGATCCATCTGATCGCTATGGTACAATTGTAACTGTCAGATGACAAAATATGTCCAAAATATTACGACATTTATTCTGACTTGCTACTGAATGCCCCTGTGAAGAAACTTGGAAGTTATTCTCTGAGATACCAAAAATCGAGCCTATTGTTTATTATTTAAATGCTCATTGAAAAATGAATGATAAGAAATAGTATTGAAGATTGTCGCCCTGTTGTTATTACATAAAACAAGAGTGGAAAAATCAGCACCTATATATTTATATAATTTATGACATCGACTAAAGGTGCTTGATGGAATTTCAATATCAAATATGAATTGTTAAAGCTTTGTACGATTCCACATGTTTTGTCACTAGTCACTAACAACCTAGGTTTCGCCTCTTGGCATCTTCAGGTATTCTATCACACATATGCAACAGAACTGATCAGTCAGTTGTCAGTTCTATTGCATCCGTGTGATAGAATGCCTGAAGATGCCGAGAGGTGAAACCTGGGTCGTTAATGAGAAAAAGTGTGGAATCGTACAAAGTTGCAAAAATTAAAGCCTATATATTTTTTTTTAAATATTTTTACCATCTCTGCACAAACAACGCCACCCAATTAAATTTTCCCATACAAAATCATCGAAAAATATTATCTTTATTAAGACGATATGATAATTACAGACTATCAGCTGCTAACCATGACCCATATAATGAGGATATGAGGACTGAACTGCTTCCATATGATCTCCAATTTCAAATGTCGAAGATTCTTTCCATACAAACCCAAGACGAGAAAGGTGGGAGCTTTTTAGATTCATTATCGTGAATATCATACAGTAAAAGATTTCATTTATAACCTATAATGAACTCTGGTATAATAACTGTTTAATGAATATTTTTTTATCTCGCAATTTCTAAACGAACACTAGTCAAAACTTACATTTCACCTTTCGTATGTTAGGCATTCTATCATATAGATACAATAAAATTGACAGTCAATAAACAGTTTGCATCTCTTATATACAAATATCCCTCAATTTACACGGTAGATAGGTTCCTGAGGAAAACGTGTAAATGGATATTGTATATTTTTTAGTATAAAACCGTGTAAATCGAAAAGCACACAAAAACGCATAATTTGGTTGTCTTCTAAAATACATAAATAAAACAAAATTATCAAATAGTTTTAATATACATATTCTTTTATTAATTAAATACACATTAATCATATGTAGAGGAACAAAAAATTAAATCCAAGAGATTCATAAAAAAATTATTGAAACTGTTGATGGAGTTTTTATCATTCATCACTACACAAATCGCTGTCAATCTTGTCTTCGCGACTGGTTCAAAGTCACTTTCATTACTTGAAATTATTTGTGCTAATTCGATGTTTGAAGTAGAAACATTTACACCTCAAAGAGATTTGGTAATAAAATCCGTTATTAAAATTTGCTTCGAATTTCTTGTTAGATCTTTATGGACCTCACCATATTGAGCCAAGCATTGATGAATATCACGTTGGAATCGAAGGGCCCGTTCAACATTTGAGTCATTTTGTACAAAATGACTACCTAATTTTCTTCCCAATTCGAGTCCTTCGCAGATGATTTTAGCTGTAAATGTAACTGGTTCAAATTCTTTTTCATCAAAATTAATCCGTGTAAAAGCGAAAACAAGTACGGTGTAAAACGAGGGATAGGTGTACAAGAAGATTTACATTTTTCGATGATAAACTATGTCAGTCCTGATTTTGTGAGAATTTGGGTTATCTTTTCTGGATAACATAATAACTGGATAAAGACTAAATTATATAAATCTGTATCATACACTCATAGTATATTTCCTAAAATATATTGTATTTTTAGGTTTTGATTATTTAAAAAATTCTCAGCCCGCCTGCTACTGCCATAAGAATAGCTCCAAGTAGTTTTACTAAAATTTTATTTCTGTATTGTAAAAATAGCCAAAATTTTAATTACGTCTTACGTTATTTAATTCATAGATTATCGTCTCCACAAAGTTGACAAGCTGCCTCTCACGGGATGGGAATCCTTTTCATTTGGCGTAGACGTGAAATGGCCGGTGTCGCTTATACTGAACCGGAAAGCGGTGACCTGCTACCAAATGATCTTCAGACATTTGTTCTACTGTAAACATGTTGAGAGAATGCTCTGCAGGTATGTTTCACTTTGAATCTCGTGAAACCTTGTGTAAGGCCTAATTTACTCGTATAGTCATTTGTGAATATTGACTAAGATTATGTGATAGTTTCTTCCCAATAATTGAGTAATAAATGGACTTGAATATGGTTATTTGAATTGTTGAGACTTAGTTCGATTCCATAAGTTTTGTCAGTTACAACCCGGATGCCACACAACTGTCTCAGTTGATGTTGATGATTTTATGCTCCCAAAAAAATAAATAGTGCGTGTTACCCTTTTCAATTAATGATTTACAAAACAAGTATAAAAATCATGATAGACATAAAAAATATGTGATCATTTTTCTATACTCCCTGAGATTGTATTTCTCTGCCAGTGTTGATCCTAGTTCCACCTGTAGTTTAAACTTTAAATTATGAATTTTTTGCGATTTGTAAGTTGTTTCATAGATGTCTTGAGATGTTGATATAAAATTTTCATTGAACATGTGGAAGGCAAACATAAAAGTTAACCTTTACTATTTAAAAAAAAAATAGCACATAATCAAAGTAGTCACTTTGATAATAAATGAAGAATTAAGAACACGGCGAAAAAATAGTAATGTATTTTAGATCTACAAAGTTTTTATAAGATATAGTTGATAGCTATTTCGGCTCACGCCATCGTCAGAACTATGTTTAATCGTACATTTGCTACATTATCTATATATAGCTGTGTAGAAAAGGTTCATGATACATCTTCTCTTCTGTTTTAACAACCTAGCCTATTTCCTGCTAACAATAAAACCAAAAAAAAATTTTTAAAATATAAATAAAACTAAACAGGTGGCAATTTCAATAAGCTTAAATATTGGGCGAAGATGGTTGTTACGGGAAGGCAATAGCCCTTTGCAATGGTCTGAGGAGTGGTGACCGACTTATATTTGTTTTTTTGCTTAAAATTTCATGTGATAATTTATATCTATTGATTTCCAACTGTTCTAAAGTCATCATCTGCATCCAATAATCTAAACACGTAGGCACTGAGTTGAAATTTATATTATGCAATTCTTTTATAGTGATTATCTATTATAAGTGATTTGCAAACTTTGAAACTGTTTTTCTTTTTCTACATGCTGGGATTCGAGTACAAAGGGTAAATATTTTTATTTATTTTTTCATTTGTCAGAGTGTGGCTGTGCAACAAGGTGGCGAAGAGATTCAGCGAAGCTCGGCAGTATGGAGCGGCCTTCGCTCTCAGACAGCGGATGCTGAGCTGTTTGCAGAACCTGCAGTACTATATGTGTGTGGAGGTGATGGACCCCAACTGGTTTGCCTTCACTGCCAGTCTCAACAAGGTAAGTGTCTTATGTAACCTCCTATGTGCTAATATGAAGTTGATAGGGGAACTACAATAATTGTACGAATGGTTATCTTCATTAACCACTTAGATGCTGGGGCGTGCAGGCGAGAATATTTATGAATATTTGTATATGCTTTATGATATCGATGAAGGTGCTTCATTGAATTTCAATATCGAATTTGAATTGTTTCAACTTTGTACGATTCCGCATGTTTTGTCACTAACGACCCAGTCAGTTCTGTTGCATCCGTGTGATGGAATCCCTGAATACGCCAAGAGGTGAAACCCGTGTCGTTAGTGATAAAACATGTGGAATCGTACAAAGTTGTAACAATTCAAATTTGATATGTATATGCATTTTTAAAAAACTAAATTGAAATCAAAGTTATTTATAAAATAACACAGTGAAAAAATACCAATGTATGTTATTTTAGTTCTACAAAATTTATAAGGTATATAGTTGATAGGTATTTCGGCTTACAAATTGCTATTTTTTCACCGTGTTATAATGGAGTTCTATTAAATAAATGCCAATTCAATCAATACATCTATAAAATGTATAAAATGATTCTCATGATATACAATACATTCGAGTGAAACAGCCGTCGTAGGGCTATGTATGCCAATATATATATTTTTTAATTAATATACCTTTTTTGTGGTGGTCCCTCAACATTAATCTTCTCCACAAACAAAATTTTCCGGGTCTTCTTAATTCATCTTAATAAATTCCTGATCTAAGATTTTTGGAAATCTGACAACCGTGACTTGTAGTTAACATGTATTGCAAATTTCTTTGGTTGTTCCAAATAATGTAACAATTTTTTTTTCTTTGACATTATTTTGTCACTCATCTTTCATATATTAGATGCTAGTAGAATGTGTTTTTGATTTTCTTTTGTGTATAAGAAATATAAGAAATTGAATTGAAACTAACAGTAAATTTATCATTGAGTTTTATTTTAAATAATTATATAAAAACTGGAATAAAAATAGTTAGTCGAATAAAAATCTCATATAAATGTTTTGAAATGCAAAAAACTTAAACACTGTTCGGTTTTATCAATTATTTTGAACAGTTTTATATATTTCCTCGAGCAGACTTTCAAACTTGTCGAATTTCATCTCGCACGCAATCAGACGGCTTTCTATCTTCTTATATTCGCTGTCCTGCGATTCTTCTCTTTCGGTTATGATATTCCTGGCTGCCTTCACTATTTTCCTGTCCATGTTCAGTTCGTTGCAACTCTTCAAGCAGCAGAGGACTAGATCGGGGTTTTCGACATCCTTCTCCTGTTTCTTCTTGAGTCTGTCGCTGGTGTAAATTTGCACTCTTGAGTTTTGGTTCGTTTTTACACCGATTTGGGCCGTCGGTAAGAAGTTAGGGAACAGACAAATTCGGCGTGCCAACGGCTTGATGCAAATCATCCTGGACTTGATGCACGTTCTTCCTGGCAACCAACAGCATGCGTTCTGCATCTTCGAAACTGCGTTCCTATAAGGTAGCAGATCTCCCAAGAGGACACCTTCGAAGTACGATATTAATTCAATTCTTGAAATGTGTCCCACTAGCTCGGCGTTCGCTTTGATCGTTTGAGTGTCGCTGACAGCTAGACCGTTGAGTAGATTGAATAAGACTATTGGAATCATGAACACAAAAATCATAAAAATCAAGTGACTTGTTACCGGGAACGAGTCGAAGTTTATTGAGCCCGCGTCGAATTCTCCGGTCAACATTACGATGGTTTTGAATAGTGACATACCGGGGTCCACGAAGAAGTCCTTTTCTTCATCATCGTCAGCGGCAGGTTTATTCGGATTAAACGGCACCGATTCATCACCTTCTTTTGTTTCCGGTTCTATTGTTCTGAATAAAGTGTAGAAGCTCAACGCGAATGCAATAATCAAAATGCAATACCACAGGAGAAATTTGAAGAAATTCCATGATACCGTTTTTAGCATTACTATATTTGTCGACAGCGAGGGGAACTGACCGATTAATAAAACGAGTTCGGCCGATGAAAGCAATATGGCAATAGCACACAGCGGTTGTTTGGCCGTTTCTATATTCGCAACGTCTTTGAAGAGTATCGTTGCCGTTACAATGATGAGGCAGAGCTCTAACCAATTCTCTATACTCTTAAAGTACAGCCTCGGAGAGACTGCGGCTTGTAATATCTCTCTCAGCAGCAGTAGCAGTAGACCGATCCACGTCAGTATCTCCACGAGACGCGCGAGTCCATTCGTTAAATTGGTTTTTTCAATCAAATCGCCGTCGAATAATATGTAGAATATCAAAGAAAGCCAGAATAGTGTGTAAAATGTAATGTTGGCGTAAAACAGACAGCTGATTCTCTGCCATTTTAGATACAAAAAACTCGTGATCACCGGATGCTTAAGCAACGGTTTCAATTCTGAATGCTGCGTCATGTAGAGTAGTGCGTCCGTTTCCGGAGCCAGTCGGCAATCGTTGTCGCTTATCGTCGCATTAGAGTCGTCCATTAGGGGAACCTTGCTGGCGTCTCCGTCGATCGCGTTGCTCGGCGGTACCAGAAAGCTGTAATTGAATCTCAGCTCGTAGTCTTCGTCGTTCGGTCGTTCCATGTTAGTCGTCAGACAGTCGTCCAAGTAGGCCTCCAAGGTCTTGGCTGACATATCGGCAAGAGGTGGCTCGTTGAATCGGTTTCTGATGCCAATGCACGCGCCTTTTTTGAGCAATGCTAAAACTGTGTCCTGGTTTCCGCTCCTTGCCGCGTAGTGAAGTGCAGTATTGTATTTTACATCGAGGAAGTTTATATCGGAAATCGGTTTGTTTAATAGTATATCCATACATTCTGCGTAATCGACGTTGGGGTTTCCCATTTGTACCTTCTCGCTTTTGATGACGATCTGCAGTAAGGAATCTCCGTTCACCGATTCTAAGGATGTCGATTCGTTGGCAGTTAATAGTTTTAGTATTTTGTGGTATCCACCGTAACACGCTAAAGCCACAGGTCTTGTACAGTTTCCTGGTGCTGTCAAGTTAGGGTCCGCTCCGTTTTCCAACAAAATGGATACGGCTTTGTCCAAACCGCTGGAGCAAGCAAACTGCAAAAGCGTGTATAATCCGTTGTTCTCTTTCATATATTCGGAAAACTCTGCGCTATTTTTTATTTTTTCAACGGCCGCTACAAACTTTTCTTCCTCTTGGCCGCTGATGAACGAGAATAATTTTGATATGTCGATTTTGTCTCTGGTTTGGTTTCGTTCCGGCATTATGTGTAACAGATGTGGGAACGACGCCTGGATCATATCCCTCGCCGTCTTCTTTCGTCTGTCGGCGTACGAATCCAAATCCAACGGCGTATCGGAATACTTCATCATCAGCTTCACCATTTCTTCCAGTCCCTGTTTAGCTGCCGAATAAACCGGTGTGATATTCTTCATGTCCGGTATGTTGACGTCGCTGCCAGCTTTGACGAGAAGCTCAACAATATCTTCGTATCTTCTTATTGCGTTTTCTCTGTCTTCGTCGATATCTTCAACTTGTTTAATTGCCAAGTGCAGTGCGGTGTTTCCTTTGCACATCGCATTGATATCGATACCGTCGGCTTCTAGAAGTTCTCTTACGGTTTCTTCATCACCTGCTTCAACGGCGAAATGTATTGGTGCTCTGTTGTGGGTCTCATTGATCATGTTCACATCGGCATTGTACTTCAGCAACTCTTCGACGAATTTGCTATATCCTCTATCGGAGCAGGCGATCTGGAGACAAGTCTTGTAGTCCGGATAGTCATAGCAGTGGTCCACGTCGACGGTCTGTGAAGCGAGTAGTTTTTTGAAACCTCGAAGGTCTCCCTGGCGCAATTTGTTGAGTAACTGAATCTGAGGGTCTGCGGCGAAGAGGGAGCTCTCTCTGCTCAGGCGACCCTTCATCTCGTACTCGCCTTTCGTCATCGTGGGTTTTGGCTAACGCAGCATCTGAGAAATAAAGAAAAAAATATTAATAAAAACAAAAATTTTATAAATTTATTTGAATTTATTTGAATAGCACTTTAAAAATAAGGCCATGTTTTCTTTGGCGACTTCTATAGGCAAAGTAAGGATGCTAGAAAAATTTAGGACGCTAGGCAAAGTTAGGATGCTAGGCAAAGTTGCGGCAGTTGACGGTACTTTCAATAGTGAGTAAAACTCTTCTCAGATTAATCCACGAGAGAGAAAAATATGCACTTGAAGGTCCGCGGACCGAATTGCCGAAAATTGATATGAATTTTAATTCTTACTTTCAAAACTTATCGATAGATCAATGAAGAATATACACGAGGTCAAAAATCAAAATAGGAAAAACTGTTTCGATGTAGTTATTTAGCGAAAGTGTGTGGACCGTAAAGTGTTAATTTAGTAAAGATATACAAAAAAACATAATTCACTAATCAAAAGGTTAATTCTATAACACTATTATCACCAACATTAATTTTGTATTGAAAACGAACTTTCATCAAGAAAAAAATAGTAAAAATGACTATTTAAAAAAGCTCTACTTCTCATCGATTGAATTGGCATTTACTAGGCAGAACTCCATTATAATGCGGTGAAAAAATTGCAATGTATTTTGCAGAACTAAAATACATCGCTATTTTTTCGCAGTGTAATTTACTTTTCAATTCTTAAATTTCTGAATTGCGTACAAAATTTTTGATAATTGCCGCGCTTTAGAAAATTCGTCCGCGTGCACCTAATATACAACCCAAATCCTCAGTGCGACACTGCACAAAAATCACTCAAATTACAAAAACTGCAGGAGTTTTTTAATGATATAATAATTCCCGTTCGTGCGTCCGAGAGCGGATGGGCTGGCCGCCGGTTTTCAGCGCCGCAGCTTCTTATGGCGTATTGTTGATAGTTTTTTTTTAATATTCGTTTCGATTTCGTAAAGCGAGTAGACCGGATGCCACTAATTGGTTTCCATTCGCTACTTACGTATGGTCCGAATAGAGGTGGCTATCAATGAATACCGGACAGTCGGACTATATTAACTGCTTGAGTGCCGCACGAGTTTTGCACGGCCACTATCATTACAACTCGCGATTGCCAATACTGAAATGTTTGTTATGTGACTCAACAAGGAAGGGGTTAATTTTAGTGATAATCCCTGAAACGTATCTGTGATACTCACGGCTGTGGAGTCGTTAAAAAAGTAGCAGGTATACAAAACCATGAGTTCAAGAAATAAGAAATTTAATAATGTACAAATAATGTAAATTAGTTTAAAAATTAAATGTTAACAATCACTTATTGATAATTTTCAAACAAAATTAAGGTAAGTCAATGATCCGTTAAGAGCTCTGAACAATCATAACGAACTCATTAGGAGAAGTAAGGAGTGGGACATTTTAATGAACAAAATAACCCTCACTTAAACTCTTTGATTTTGATGAAAGATTTTGTATAAATAACCTTATTTGTAAAGTGTATTCTATCAGTTGATAATGCTCCCGATGAGCGAAACCGGTCCTGATCAAAAAATATATTGTGTAAATATGTACTAAATTAATATTTTTATTATTAAGATGTTAATATTGGGACTTAAACGAGGACGGCTTATTTCTTCTTGTTCATTGAGATATTTTTCAAAAGTTTTTCTCGTTTTTCGCTCGTTTGGATGTGACAAAGTTGACTCTTGTGTATACAGTAATCGAAATATAGTAAAGTAAACGTGGGCGCGTCCCTCGAGCGGTTAACACAGCAATTATGATAAAACTCTTTCAATACAGGAAAAGGTAAATCTCGCGTCTTTAATTTTTTCCCCGTTATCTTTGAAATAATTTATTTTATAATAAAATAAAACAACTCCGTGTGGCAAATTGTCGTCATTATTTCCGTTTTAATTCGATGTTTATTGACTTTCTCCCGCGTAAATAATTGCTTTTTTTTTCAATCTTGACACCGCTGAGGTCGAATAAAATAAATTTAACGACGCTGTATTTATATATCGATTTTATTAGGATATACATAATCCTCGACCTGGCAGGAAAGTGATCTACACTCTTGGGCAGGGTTCCCCAACCTTTTGTCCTCGAGAGCATGCGTCAATTACAAAGAATTAATTAACACAAAACATTGATTAAATTGGCATTTATCTGGTGTAACTCCGTTACAACGCGGTGAAAAATAGCCAATGTGTTTTGGTTTTACAGAATTTATAAGGTATATAGTTGATAGCTATTTCGGTTTAAATCATCATCATATCCATTTACTTATAAATATATAATAGTGCAGAAAACTTAAACAATACATATTCTATTCTCGTTCTAGAAGGTTAATTGAGTTTGATACAAAAAATGTTCAATTTGAAAATCATCTTATTAATTATATTGTATAATGAGTTTAACCTGTAGAATGCGCCAGTTGAGTATCCCTGCTCTTGACCAAATGCAAAATTTTCCGGCTACGTGACCAATAGATGAATTTGTGTTTTTATTAATTTTATCGTCGATTATGTATGTCAACAATTTTTAACCTTTCCAGGAGTATGGACGTACTAGTACGCCGGAGCGATATTTTTGTAAAGGAGCATGGACGTACCTGTCGTACATGTCAACAATTATTGTGATAATATATTCAAGTGCTATGTGTCAATGGTTTGTGATCCCTGGATAATGCAGCTGGTTTTATTACGATAAAACCCTAAAAACGTAAGTTGTGTTTTACAATGATTTGAAAAAAAATATGTAAAAAAAACTCATTTCTCACAGCACGGTTGAAATTAATTAGTTACTCCTGGAAAGGTTAAGAAACCCTTAACAGTCAATAACTTTCATGCTAAAAGTATATATTGTATTGCGCAATAGCGCAGTCATAAACTCTATATTACCGTCTTTTTTCTAGTCATACATTATCATTTTTGATTGTATATAATAAATTATTTTGTAGCTAAAAAAAATGTTTACCTCAACAAAAATTGTGTGTTAGTAAATTTTATGAACATAACTCTGGTCGACTTCTTTTGTTTCGGTACATGTCAAAATTCATCTGTGTCTTCCATATCTGAAAAGAAACTTGTTCGATGTTCAAATATCCTCTTGCGATATTATCGCCGTTGTCTTGAATTTAGGTTCGGATAGATCCCCGTTCGATAATGTCACATTAAAGCTACGTTCATTTATCTTTGAAAGTAACAATTTAGTTTGAGCTTAGCGAGAAAAAAATAAGATCGAATTGTACTATTTATCATTTACCAGAGAAACCGAGGCAATTTGAATCACTATTCAGTGAAAATCATTTGCCGCATTATAAATATCGGCTGTCCTATGAAAATGTCTCGTGGCCGCACCAAATGTGATAAAAATAGTTATCGATATTTATTTTTTATATATTACACTGAATGATCTTTCAAAATATACGGTTGTAGGTAAAATCGACGTAATTAATAAAGCAATTGTTGTGTATTCTTTATATTGACTTGATTCATGGTCAACGTATAACTTCGAAATTTTTTTTTATTATTAATGGTCCTCTACTTAAACTCGACTAAATGCTGGATAAGTCAGGTTTATTTAATGAATTTTAAAATAATAATAATTATACAAATTCATTTGCTCTACATAAATGGTCGGCAACATACGACCCGTGGGTAATTAAACTACCCATTACAGTTTGATTTACCCGCCAAAGAAATATGATATTTTTTTATCAAATTATTTATTTTGTAAACTCGTTTATCTATTGAAAATATCTGAATTTTTTTTTTAATGATTTTTATCTCTTTTAATTAAATAACTAGTCAATTTTTATTTACTCGTGTATTGTAAATATAATTTAGTAAAAAAAAAAAAAATGTTTTGAATTTTCAGCCTGTATGCAAATAAAATTTACAAAATTGATTTTATTTACCAAGTCTCTCGAAAGGTTACTGACCACTGCACAGCATGTATGTTTTAAAAAAATGTATAATTTTATCTTTTTGAAAATGCGCAAACTGCGCGTACAATAGACTGCAATTAGCCTTTCCACCAGTTGATACGTTAGCAGTGAGAGGGTTAAATGTTTATCTGCAAAGTAAATATGTAAATGAGACATAAACAGTATTTTGACATTTATTTTGCCAAAAAATAAACGACCATGTTATTACCATAGTTATGTTAATAATGTATAGGGGATAAATCAATAAATATCAATTTAATTGTTATTTTAGTTTCGTACTTAATAACATTTCAAAATAACGTAATGGAAGTCAGTCAGTATATACGGGTGTTATTTAATGTATGTTTATTTCTATAATATATCTGTTTTTGAAACAGGAAATGGATTTGTAATTCGGCCATCGATATATTCTTTTTATCGCTTTAGGAAACTGTCTACAATTCAATTTAATTCTTATGCGTAATATTAATGTGTTGATATTTTTAGATTTTGAAACGTTTGATGCGTTTCTGAAATCTGACAGAAAGTTAATCTGATACATTTTGTTTAATTTAGAGGGTTAATATGACAATAGCTGGCCACTGTCGTCGAATGAATATTCAAGTATACTTTCTTCTTAAAAATATTTTTTTTCTCCTTGCAAATGTCTCAACTTCTGATACCGATGATAGCAGTTTTTTTTTTTAATAATTGACGTCAAAATTTAAGAGTGTTATTAACAGTGTCAAATGTTTTTTTGTAGGAGCAAATTTTCTGTATATAAGTTAACACTAGCATATTATTTTTTGTTGGGATGATGGATTAAATTTAAAATTAATTTTGGTTGCATTTGAATGTCGTTATAGGACTGGCCTTTATTTTTCTCTTATAATTCGGACCCCACCACTGTGGCGCCAAGTCATAGAAATGTAATTGGTAATGTACTAACGAGTATCCGGCATGTTTTGCAATGCAACTCGAACAAAGTGAACTACTCAAACTGTACTATTGAGAGTTTATTCGAAATTTAATTTTGTCTAAGAACAATCGATGGTTTGCAAAATGTCATTAAAAATTCATAACCTCAAAGTATGACAGTTTCGCAAATGTAGTACCTATTTAAAATACCAATATTTCTTGATTCGATTCAAAGTAATCTAATTGGGGAATACTAAAAAAAAAAGTTTATTCCAAATAAAAATTTAGTTTATGAACAATTAACATCATGCAAAATATCATTCTTATAGTGTGACATGGTTGAAAGTTTCGTAAGAGTTTTTGTAATTGTTAAAACACTGTTCAAATATGTTGTCGTGTGTTTGTAGTAATCCAAAAACTTTTGTGAAGGTGGAAAGAATATATTTTTAAAGTTTCAAACATTTCCTATATTTAATACAGTAACACATAAAGGACGTTACACAAACAAACAAACATTTATATATATTTATAGTGAATTGTTACAACTTTGAACGATTCCACATGTTTTGCCACTAACAACCCGGGTTTCGACTTTCGAAATTTTCAGGTATTCTATCACAAGGATGCAACAGATCTGACTCGTCAGTCGTTAGTAATAAAACATGTGGAATCGTACTAAGTCGTAAAACTTCAAATTTGATATTGAAATTCCATTAAACACCTTCAGTCCATATCATAATATATATAAATAGATTTTTTTCAATATTAATTAACAATTGACATTTTTTTTTATTTCTTTTATTTAGGGGTGACAATAATTCTTCATCCATCCGTCCATCTTCATTTTATGATTTTTTCTTCGTATATTTGTTGAAGATAAATATTTTTCTATTATACTGTCAAAAATCTTAGTAATGCGCGTTTACGTTGCCGGAACAAATTTGATTCCTTTAACATATGCGGTGTGACTAATATATATTCCATTTAAAAAAAATCTGACCAACGGCCAATGTCGGAATAGTTACCCTTTCAAAGATAAACGTTCTCTCTTGCCTAAATTCGAATTGAAGTGTTTACAAGATCATTATTTGTGTAAACAAAATTTAATTATTCCGACCAGTACGAAGCGTGTTCAGCTCGTTTCAGATTCAACATATTAGATTAAAATAAATAAGTGCTTGTTTTTTTTTGTGTCCGTCTGTCTGCAACAGTCGTGAAACGGTTATTAATTTACGATTTCGAAATTACTGGGTAAGGCGGCCACCAATAGAACATTGTCAGACGTTATTTGTACTCCTTAATAACAGTCATAATCCATTGCCAATCATTTCCGAGAGATCTGATCAAAAAAATAACTGTAACACCCAATTTGAAACGTATATATTATATGTGTACTTTTTAAATGTTTTACTGCCCAGTTGAGTTTACGTAAAGATTAACGTCAATCTAAGATTGTAAAAGTGCGGTTGACTGAAGTGAAGACTGGTTTGAGACTTATAAATAGTTTGAAATTAAATAAGGTATTATAAAAATAATAAAGTATTTAGCTATACATTGTCTGTATATGTTCGTTATAGTTTATTGATTGAATTGGCGTGAAATAACACGGTGAAAAGATAGCGATGTGATTTAGTTCTACAAAATTTATATGGTATATAGTTGATAGCTATTATAGCTTACGCCCTTATCAGAACTATGCTTAATCGTACATTTGCTTTATCTATATATAGCGGTGTAGAAATGGCACATAATACATCTTCTCCGCTGTTCTAACATCCTAGTTTCATATTGTGGTAATAAATTCTCAAATGTTGGCAAATAGATTTTATTCATTTCTCGAAGTAAGAGTTAATCTGGGTTTTTTTTTGTTCTACTATAGTACAATATTTATTCAGTATTTACGTTTATTCCCAAAAAAAAAAAACTAACATACACTGTCATTTATTCACCGTGTTCGTTATAGTTAGCTTGGGTTCAATTTTTAAGATTTAAACCATCACTTCTTGATGGAAAAGAATTATGCGGTCAACGCCTCTATAGCATCCACTTTTGTTAAGTTTTTTTCTTTTTCTTTAGCGTTTGTGGTGGTCTTTTCTTACATAATGCGGTAAAAAATTAGAATTGTAAGCTTATGCGACTTCTGAGCGAAAAAAAACGTCGCAAACGCTATAGGAAAAATCTCAAATGAAGTGGACGCTATAGAAGGAGAGTTGACTGTATTTAAATTGACCCGTTGCCGCGTAAAGGATATTCCAACACAATTCTGTCTCTAAATTTCATTCAGTAGTGTGTCGGTGTTGAACAAACTTTTTAACACTGGCGGAATAAATCAGGCTATATTTTAACACGCTTAAATAGCTTTGACAGAACAGCTCTGAAATGTAGACACCAATATGTTTGAGTGTCATCGAGTGTACAACAGTTGTAGTACTATCACCCTGTGGGTTAATAAAACGCAATTTCTATGTCAGTTCTTGCTTCCAGTGCTTGAACAACAATAGTCGATGATTTTCGATTTGCCTTCCTGACGACTTACTTAACCTTTCGTCGAACTTTTAGTATTAGCCAAGTTTATTGATAGTAAATTTTTGGTTGGGTAATTTATTTATTTCCTCCCATCAGATGTAATCGACTTATCATGCTTTTATGGCATCTGAAGTATTATTACTTTTGTCAGTGGCCAATTAAACTTGTGTATAAAGCTCGGGCTCCCAACCTGTGGGACGCTATACAGATGTCGCCAACTGTAATATTGTTGGAACATTTTCCTCACGCCAATCAATTTTATTTTTATTTCGAATAAATAAAACGTTGTGTGAATATATTTAGCTCCTCATCTTGTATATAAACGACGCATTGTATATAGTGTGTATCAGTTCTATTGCATCCATGTGATAGAATGCCTAAAGATGCCGAAATCCTAAACTCAAGTGATTGACACATTTTATCTACGGATGGTGGATCATTGTGGAAGTGATTGTGCAAGCGCTAATCATTTTTAATGTGTTTATAATCGTTACTTCGAATGAGTAAGCATTACTTTTTCCGCAATATATTTTATGATCAGGAACGGTTTCGTTCATCGCGAGAATAAAAATTACAAACACGGCTATTTTATGTAAAATTTAAAATTAATAATAAGCAGGTATAGAAAAAAAATATTGGGAATCATACAGTAAATATTTAAGCTATGTAAAAAAGTTAAAAGCGTCTTAGTTTGAAATAAATAAGTCGTTTTATGTATACTTTTTGCCAGGGCTGAACTATTGAAAAAAAACACAAAATTGGCCGATAACACGTCTCCGACTCCGGCAAAAAGGTCTCGGCTCCACTACACCGACTACGACACAACAGCCCTAGTTACAGTGGTTGGCTTATGTTACTTCTTAATTAACTAGTACCGTAATGTGAACATTGTCCACATGTAATGTTGCTCGTAGCTTGATTTTTATTAAAGAAGGTCTCTAACTTGGAAAATGTTCAGAGTTCGCGGCGTAAAGTGAGCCACGACCAAATGGCACCTAAGCAAATGACCTTAGACCTATGGTAATTAAAATTATACACTCATCATCGTCATCATTGTGTGCGTCTTTTTTGTACGGGATGAAGATGAAAGCGTGATTGATTGGCGTGTGCAGGGGTCACAAAATCTCGTTAGATAAGGGCCGCGCTGAGGAATTACGTTATCAGATTGGTGGCCATATAAGCCAAAAACGGTGTTGCAATAAACTCGATACATAAATAATATTTTTAACTTTATTACATATATTGATTTCGGTTAGCACTTGTTTATCTAAATTGAGCAAAATAAAAAACAAAAAATAGTTAAATAAATTTATGTTACTAGAGTTTTATTTTTTGAAATTAATATTTATATACGATAATTAAATTTTATAGAAACGTTATGAGTGATTAGCAAATGTGTTTAAAATATTTTATAAATTTTACAAAATCATTTTTTTATGATTTCTGATATTATAACCTTGGATCAGTAGCCGAGTAGTCAACGCTCTCGTGTATTCGTCCTTTTCAAATTTTTATGACTTCATAGGTGATCATACGTGACGTGCTTCATATCGCGATATGGGCATGTCCTTAAAAATTTTCGTCGATAATTTTACCAATTATCAGCACTCAAAAATGCAATTATGTCAAGAATTCCGCATTTATTTAACACTTTATTTCGTTCCAGTTCTCACAATATCAATTAGAACCTAATTGGATTAACTAGATGTTATGTTATAAACTTTAAGTTTTTCAATCAATTGAAAGTAGGGTTTTTAGGTAGGGTATTTCACGTTCAATTGGCTCTTGACACTTCTTCGTTAATTAGTTGACAATCTAAATGAACTATGTGCGTGTGAAATGTGATGAAAAATAAAATTAATTGAAATTGACAAATTGTCACACGTCAAATGTTTAACAGTTGAATTGCTATTATTGTCGAATTAACCAATTAAAAAAAACGATAACGATCGAACGTAAAACCTAACCATAAAATTGCTCAATGTTTTGATCAACTGGGCAATGTGGGCCCTAAAATAAGCATTTCATTATTTTTGTATCGAAAGGGGGTAGCACATATACGTCGCTCAATTATTTTCATAGTTCTTGGACCATTTGTTTTGTATACATGGGAGTCAATTTTAATGTGTTAACTCTGTCAATTATTGACGGAAAGGCATCATATTTTAAATAATAAAAACACATTTTTGGTACTGTATTCACAATATATTTTATGATCAAGACCGGTTTCGCTCATCGCATGTAAATTTAACTAATAGAGGACAAAATACACACAAGCCTATTAAGAAAAAAAAATGTGTCAATAATTATTAGCAGGTATACAAAACCAATGGTTTAAGAACTAAGAAAACATTTTACAATTTTTCAGTTATTAAAACTTTGGTATTAGTGCTTGGTTCTGATCATAAAATTTAGTGTGCAAATAATGCAAAAATTGTTTCTTATTATTATTTTAAAATATCAGTCAATTATAAACTCAAAAATTTGTACAAGTAGCATTGTTTTAATTTGTTTTGTATTGGTTGATAATTCTCGCGATGAACGAATCCGTCCCTGAGTTTACTTTGAAAATTTGAAATAGATTTAAACATTGCTTTTTTATTATTTCAATATGATGCCTTTTCACCAAGATGTGACAGAAAACACATTAAAAATGATTTAAAATTACAAAGGGTCATTTATTTATCATCCATTCTATGATAGTTCTGACGATAGCGGCATTTTATTTATACAGCAATATATTAATTTCTATAAACTGGTTTAAAATTTATGAAAATTACAATTATATAAGAATTTGAATTGTTAAAACTTTGTACGATTCAACATTTTTTGCTATTAACATCTTCCACATTCTATCACAAGTATGCAATGGAACTAAATCCCGGATCGTTAGTAACAAAACATGTGGAATCGTACAAAGTTTTAACACTTCAAATTTGATATTAAAATTCCGTCAATCACCTTCAGTTGATATTATGGATTATATAAGCGTTGTTTTCTAACGATGAGGATAGTCGGAAAGAAAATGGTAAGAGGAACAAGACTGTAGTACTGTCTTGACGCTTTTGTACTGTGCTATGTAGCATAGTACTTTTGTAGAGTTTTTCTCAGTCGAAAAGCGGCCTTGAGTGCGTAAAATGTTATTGATATAATATATACCTGATTCATGATTGGTAATTCGAGCACCATTGCTTTGGCCACCCTGTAGTGACATCTAAATAGGCAAACACCTCTAGAATACATATATTTTTTAGCCTTTTGTTGACGGTCGCACAGTGGGTTCACATGGGATTCCAGCGACAGTCGAGATTTATTGCTTTTTTTTAGCGCCCGGCTTTGTTAGTTTCCAAATGATACGTGACAGGCATACCGATCGCTTATTTGACACCGCGTTTTACAACTATTTATATTTGCCACTTACACAAAACATTATAAATGTGGTTAAGAAAACACCGTTTTACCGAACATACCAAATTTACATGTGTATACATGTTTCTTTGTGTAAGGCGTCTAAAAGAAAAAACTGCTGTGATAACTTTGCAAGATTGTAGTGTGTTTGATCCGCTTGAAATTCGCACATTTTCAAAATCACTAAGTAAGGTACAACTTAACAGTTAATCAATTTTGAATGAACAAGTAATCCTGCATAATTCTTCTTTACGTGATATTATAATAATTCAATCTGAATAGTTAAAATCTTAAAATAAAGCGTTATCGGATATTTTATATAAAAAAAATCCACGCATTTAAATTCAGTTGGTATCTCTAAGATATAGCGATTAAAATTCCATCAAGCATCGGTAAGTAACTTAAATCACCCTAATAGAAAAAATGCGAAATTATTATTTGATGTTCTTCTAGCTTGGTCGGTCAGTAGATATAAATGTCGTAACTAACTGACAAACTTTCTCAAGGAGATACGACGAACTGTCAATCATCCCGCAGAAAATAAAAATGCATTCAAAAAGCTAACGACGTTCTATGAAAAGCGAATGAGGCTCAATATTTTTTGTTTATGATGTTGTCGCGCTGCGGAATACGCCCTGTAAAAAAGTGTCGACGAATTGACTTGCTTCCGATCAATCGGTCTATTGTTGAATGTTTATTCGATCGATGACAGATCGTAACGTTTGCGGACGATATTATAATTAATGTTCCAACAGTGGCGACCGGTGACTTAAACGAGAGGATTCGACCATTTTACGTTTTTTAAATTTATGTATATCTTTCGTTCCTCTTTGCAAAATTCTTCGATTACCGTATGATACAGTTTTCTTTAATTTTTCAAATTCAACATTATTTTATTTTCAAGGTATTTAATTGAGAGCGGACAGTATATTTTTATATTTACTTTAAAATTGGTTTTAGATTGAATATTTAATATTGATTTGGACTGTTAACATAAACATTTTTTGATTAAATGCGAGAGAAGCAAATCTATTTTTAAGCATATTTTCAATTAAAAAATGAAATTTGTATTATTATTAATATCCGCAACAAGTTAACATTGTTAATTTGGCTATCCATTGTAATCGACAAAATAATTCTTAATACGAAAAAGAAAAGAAATCATATAGCAAACAGAAAACAAAAAACTTTGCTATCAAAACCGTATCCACGATGGAGGATGAACATCTATCAAAACGAGTTTCGCGACTTACGTCGCCTCACAGAGAGTATCCACGATGCAAGCAAATTTCAATTCTGAATTCGCGACTTACGTGCACAGCTTACATCTCGCCAGTCGATTCATACCACTTGTCTGTCAAAAATGTAGGGTTATGCATTTTTTGAAGGTTCATTATTAGATAACAAAATGTATAATCAATGCAAAATAAATCTAAAAGGAAATTAAAATATTCCAGACGGAATAAATACACCCAAAGTACGCGCAGAAGCAAAGTAAATTGATAATATTCTGAGATCTTATTAAAAGCTTTATAACTTTTCTCTATCGAGGAATGTTTATAAATAATTTATGATATCGATTGAAGGTGCTTGATGGAATTTCAATAACAAAATTGAATTGTTACAACTTTGTACGATTCTACATGTTTTGTCATTAACCCCCCGGGTGCCTTGTGGTCTGTGTTTTCCCGTAATTAATACCTTTGGTATATAGACGATGTTGCCTGTTTATTGTGCGTCAGTTCTGTTGCATCCGTGTGATAGAATGCCTGAAGACCCTTTTAACGTATACTATTCTTAAAAAAATAGATGTCAAAAAGACCAACGCCGCGGATTCGACATTCCCGGTGATAAAGATTTAAAATGATACGATTCAAAAAATACTAATGACGTTCAAAATTATTATAAAGGATACGCTGCATACAAAGACCGCCCGCCACTGGTACCTAACTATTGTTTATGACCGATCGCCATAAATGGGTATATGACCCGTTAACGAATCGCCGTTTGTACCGAAGAAGCTCTCGCACGCCCACTGTGCGATGTATGCCATACTAGTGTTCCATTATCCACTCATATCGGAGATGGCTCATATCGCTTCAAACAGCAATCCGACGATTGCTAATAACTGTGTGAATCGAATATTGAAATCACAAAACACTCATTGGGCGGGAGTTATTTTTTGACGGAATTTAAATTTTATTTATAAGCATATTTTATGCACGTATAATTTGTAATAAATGCGGTTTTGGTGACTCGATTTTTTATTGTAAAAAAATAAAAAATTGCATGTCGAACATTTTTATATGCCGACAAAGACGATGATTCTTGCAGTATTGTTATGTTGAAAGCGTACGATAAAAACGATTAACATTGAAAACGATTTGTTGTTTTCTCACTTGTGTCGTTCATTAGAGCAGTTTTTGAAGATTTTCATCTTTCTGGATAATACCCACTTACCATTTTATATACGCTCTATAGCAGTGGTTCCCATGTGCGGCCACCAGAGGATTTTGCTGCGGCCACAACAGGGTTATAGTAAATATTGGTATTATTGGTATTGGTAAAATTATTGTTATTTTAAAATTGATTGAATAAACCTGACTTATCCAGCATTTAGTCGAGTTTAAGTAAAGAACCGCTTTAACAATAAAACTGTTCCAAAATTTTGGTCGAAGAAATGAATAAACAACAATTGCTTTATTCATTTTGTTGATTTACCTATAACTGTATATTGTGAAAGATCATTCAATGTAATGCTTTATGTAAAAAAATAAATATCCAAACTATTTTTATCACACTTGGTGCGGCCACGAGACATTTCCATAGAACGCTGATGTTTATATTGCGGCCGCAGTGAAATTTCACGTGATAACCACTGGTATAGAGCCAGAGCTGCGCTTTTTTGTCCTTTTATTTATCCTCAATAACCAATGCATACATTTTTCGTTTGTGAAACCGCAATGAGCGCATTTGTCTTGTGCGCGTATTTCGTGGTTCCGTCAAAAATTGTTGTCTATTCGCTAATTTATTATTGTACAAGCGTACAGTCAGCGTATGTTGTGGCCGATTATCCAATTGAAACCCACTCATGTGTATATAATTTAATGACCGCACTGTGCAGCCCACATGTATTAATTTTGAATATTTAAACTACGAGGTTTAACTGTTTTCTTTCTCTGCCTTATCATCTCTGGTTACATTGAAGATTTTTTTTCGTTTATCTTTAAGGTACTTAAAATGCATAGTTTGATATCGAAACACAATTATATTTTCATACATATTCAAGACAATAATTAATTAAACGGTGGAAGTTTAAAAATATTCCATCAAAAATTTGAATATGAACCGATTAAAAGCGAAATCGACAAAAAATTGTACGTATGTTTAGAATCATTTTATACTGATGGTGCTTGATAGATTTTTAATATTAAATTTAAACATTGACGATATCGGCTGAATGTGCTTGATGGAATTTCAATATCAAATTCGAATTGTTACAACTTTGTACGATTCCCTTTTTTTGTTACTAATGATCCGGGTTTCGCCTTTCGGCATCTTCAGGCATTCTATCACACGGATGTAACATAACTGACGTAAAATAAACAGTTACCATCGTCTATAAAGCAAACACTTACCCCAAGAAAAGCAATAAATTGCAGCTAAAACTAATACAATTGCCCGTGACAACTTCCATTAACGAGGCTGTTGATGAGTCATTCTTGGAATGATTTTTTAAAAAATATTAATCAACTAACATTAAAATATAAATGGTTTTTTTTTCATATAGAGATACCTACTATCGAACATCTAGTGATGAAACATAAGAATTTACGTTATGAGATTGTCGATTTATTGAACCGATCTCAAGTAAAGGATACAACAAGGGGGTGTTGGGAAGATTGAGTTGATCATTGAGAATGAAGTTTGAATTAAATAACTGGCCTCTATTCATTTCTAGAATCTCCTGATAAAATAGTTTATGGTCCCTCGTGTTATCCCCCGTGTAATGTAACATCATGTAAAAAAAAATAGCTTGTACGTAAAATTTTTAATATGATTTAGTTTTAGAGAGACAGACATGAATAGTCTCACTTATCAGCCGTCTCAGCAGTTGAGACAGACATTCATCGGGTTAGTTAAGCTCTCCCATGTTTCATTCAATCAATTGATTATTCTAAAAGTATCTTGCCAAGTACTACGAGCGTTGCAGAATTATACGTAGAGTGTGACTTGACTGAATCGGCACGCTGCGAGCTGTGATGCAGGTTTTATGTTGATTGATGACGAATGAGAATTATGTTTAATCAACAATGCCGTTTTTAAACATAATAAGAAAACGTCATTCCCGCTGACTAGTTAATAATCGTGTTTTACTAAAATACATAGTTTGGTCATATACATCAGTGCTTCGCAACTAATGTTCCACGACACAATGGTGTGCCGTAAGACTTTGCTAAGTGTGCTGTAGCACAATTCAATTCAATAGCATTCAAAATGATTTAAAACTGTTTTATTTTTTAAATATTTCTTCATATTATTTTACATCTGGAAATTATAAAGGTATAATTAGTTCGAAATAATTGTCTAGAAATCATCCAGATAGTTGTTCTTCTTAATATTATATGATATATACGCCACATTGCTATAATTTATTTTTCGAGTGTTTTGTGGAATTCTATTTAAAAGTAAATATTTCTTAAAAAAATACGCTGTGAAATGTTGCCAAATAAACACATCAAATCGAAATTAAACGGTTAATTAATCTAATTTATAATATCGATTGAAGGTGCTTGATGGAATTTCATTATCGAATTTGAATTGTTACGACTTCGTACGATTCCGCATGTTTTGTCAATAACGACCCGGGTTTCGCCTTTCCGCATCTTCAGGCATCCGTATGATAGAATACCTGAAGATGCCGAAAGGCGAAACCCGGGTCGTTAGTGACAAAACATGTGGAATCGTACAAAGTTGTAACAAATCAAATAGGTTAATTAATCAACAAAGTAAAAATTTTAAATATGTTATTAATTAGTTCACACATTTTTGTGTGAACTAATTAAGTGTGTCGAGTGTAATCGAGTGTGTAATCGAGTGTGCCGCGGGTGAAAAAAGTTGAAGAGCACTGATATAAACTACTAACGTCCTATCTGACTGATCGGACACCTATTCGACCGCTGAGTGTCATGAACGGAAAGTTCAAGAAAATATTGTAGACAAGGCATCAGATCCACACTAGAGATTTGATCGCATACAAATCAATGCTTTCTACCTCTTTATTAGCCATTTTTTTCTTCTAATTAAGCCCTTTGAAGCCATGCTGAGCGTTAACTTCGAAAAATAATTAAATACTGTTAAATAATATTATGTTTTTTTTTTGGATAAAATTTGTCTATTTTTTAACGCTAACGTTCGCTCGTACATTAAACATTTTACTCTGTTAAATTTACTATAGTTTTGAATAGCATCTATCAAAACATTAAATTGATCGTCTCTCCAGTTGAAACGTTTACAGCCAGTATGTTAAGATATCAGCTGAGGGAGCTTGATGGGATTTCAATATACCTAGCCTAAAATCCCAGGTCGTGACTGATAGAACACGTAAAAATGTAGAGTTTAAACGATTAAAATTCTCATTATGGTCTCGCTCTCTTCGAGTTTTTAATCTATTAAAAGTGAGCATTCCTAAAAGAAAGTCAGTTGGATAAAGAATTGATAGTACCCAAGTGCTAATGTGCTTGAATGCCTAAAGATGCCGAAAGGTGAAATCGGATCGTGAGTGACAAAAACTATGAAAATGTGTTTAAACCATAGGCTTCCATCCTGGGGGTCGCCAACTTATACGGTCAACTATAAAAAAAATTGTATGCTTTTGGATTGTATGGGGGGTCGCGCGTCACTTTGATTTTATGAAAAGGGTACGCCAGCCGAAAAAGATTGGAAGCCTATGGTTTAAACGGTTAAAATTTTATAAAAAAAATAGATTCAATGTATCGACTTCCGTATTTCGCAACAGTGGTAGGTCGACCGCGATTTTTCGGTCTCGGCAAACGGTGTGTTAACAAATCGTGTAGCCCAAAACGTTGGACGAGAGGCGAGACCTCAGGAAAAATGAGAGTGTCGTATCGACACCTACACAGGAAGCGAACTTGCCTTATAAGGATCTCAACCGTGCATTATGAACCGTGGCGATAAATTGTATATTAATAGCTTACGTCATATCTATACCGAATAAAAAAATAATGGAGACGATTTTCATAGCTGCGTGTTGCAACACTGTACCTGTAACAAAGTCGTCATAATCAATAACAAAATACGAAATAAATTCACCGTTTAGCGTTCCTCAACATTTTACACGCGAGCACTAACAGAAATATTTCATGGACCGGTACATATACGTCGATGTAAAAATGATAATTTACACGAAATTTTATTCATATTATGTTGTATTTTAAATAGTAAAAGTACAGTTGGTGTACTACTTCCACAGTGTATTTATGATCAGGACGGGTTTCGCTCGGTTGTTTCAGTTATTTCGCTTGCATTTTTGTGGATTGATTGGCAAGGAATTACGCGCACTACGTGTTGAAAAACGCTGAACTAAATAACGAAACTGAGATTAAAATTTATTTAGTTCAACGAAAATTATGTACATATATATATATTTATATATTTAAACCAGTCCAGTAAAAACGAAACATCTCCATCAAATCAGTTATTAATTAAATTTTTATATATACAAAATTGCCGCCTCATTATTTTACAGTTAACTCAATTGCGGAACACTAATAGTTTCGGAAGCCCTGATATAAAGCACTATTATTTCGAATCATACTGAATATATGCAGGGATTTTTGATAATGGTAAGGATCCAAACTTTGATAAATTCCAGTCGTTAAAAAAGGCCTTAATATTTAATGTTCAATCAGTACTCATATGCAATTACGACGTCCGGAAGTGACGAGATAGCTTTTTTCAAATCAAAGTGAACATTCAACAGTGATGTGTGCAGAATTAAGCAATAATTGCAAATTGAAAGAACACGCTTATGACGAATTAATACTGTTTATTTATATCTGTTGAGTGGTAGAGATGAACCGTTTATCCGACTTCACATACGATTTTGGCGTCTGGTATTCTGAATTGCCGGACACTTGAGAAAATACTTGAATATTACTTCAATCAAAAAATAATTTCAATGCTGGCATGATCGTTTTTTTCAAGTCACCCTGGCTGACACAACCGTTATTCACCTTGGTACAAATACGTGTATTTACTGAAAATATGTTTATTAAACAAAAAAAAAATCACTATTAATTCTAGCGGTGTTGGTATTTTTTAAATATTTTAATTTATTGCTTTCTAAACTTGTTCATTAAACGGCTCCTCTGACGAATGATGACAAAAGTGACGAATAAAAAATCGCCCAACAGTTTGGAAAGCACTGATTTAATAGACGCCGGATATTGCAATCACGGATAGCGATCAGTTGGTTCCAGGACCACTTTCAAATAATTCGTATATTATAACATTTTTTTAAGAAATCGTGGACATGAATTGTTTCTTCTTCCAAAGTGTAAAACCAGTCTGCCAATGTTAAGAGCATTGACAATGTTCAACAGTATTGCTTCGGATGTCGTCATATTCCAATTGGACGAAAGTGAGTTTGAAGTTTGAGTTGAAGTAGATTTTTCATGAGCTTGCTTGGTTGACTTTCTTGCTATCCTTATTTTATCAATGTTTTGATGTTGCAAAAGCAATGAACTTGTAATTTGTAATTTTTGTAGCGTGTAAAATTTTTAATTGTGTAGTTTTGTATGTATTATATATATGTATATAAGAAAAATACTGTTAAATTACTATTGTTACTGTCAAATTGTATTCAATGAATTTAATGTTATCAGTCAGTTTTCATTATCAAAATAGACAGGTTTCGCAGTGATTGCAATAAACGGTAACAAAACCACGACGATATTAACCAGCAGCAATCGTGTACAAAATTTATTGAATGTCGTAAATATTTAGAGTTATCGATCTGTTACAGTTTTTGTCTGGTAACGTTTGCCTGAATGGTTCTCCCGATTCGCGATTCGTTTGCGACTCGTGTTTACTTCGAAGATTGACTTATTTCTCTCCCATAAGACAGTCGTGTTTCTTTATCGAACATGATGTACACCCGGCGTAACGAATAGATTCAGTTTTGCATTACACGAAAAAACGCAACAATAATCGATTGAAAAAAATATGATATACTTTGTTTTATTTGGAATTTTAACATCAAGGCTATGTAAAAAATGGCCAAAAATACTTCGCCGTGCATTTTTTGAAGTAAATGTGAATAAATATATGCATGGAAACATTAATGGTATGTATTAAAATTGTCGGTGCGTATCGCCGAAATGTTGAAACTAGCCCAAAGTAATAAATTAAAAAGTAATTTAGCTTCTAGATGAGCACAGACCGTTGCTAACTTTCGGATCGCACTGTATGGTAAATTAATTAATTAAACAGAATCAATTTGCGAAAATTGAGAGATGATTTTTTTAATGAAAAGAGAACACATTTATTTAATACGATTTCCACAATTTAATATAATTATGATCATGACCGATGTCGCTCACTGCTGTCATTATCAAACTATACAATACAAATTACAAACAAGGCTACTCATACAAAATTTTGAGCTAAAATTAACAGGTATATAAAACTAAATGGTTATGAACTGATAAAATAATTTAATGTTTATAATACAATATATATTCAAGTTAAATACAATATTTTACAAATAAAATTATTATATTATATTATAATATTATAAAAGTATTAGAGTCATAATTTGTAATTAAAAATTTTGTAACACGGCGATAAAAAATTATAGAATAGAGATATAGTTTTAATAAAAAGAATATAATTTTTATTTAGATATATCTGTCAATTATTTTTTCAGTGCTTAAACTTTTATTTTGTAAACCTGTTAATTTTCAACTTAAATTTTTGTTAGTGTATGAATATTTTTTTTTCGACGTGTCTAAACCAAATCTCAGCAGTTCTACACCAAAAGTTATGCGAGTATTTCAGTTGACTAGAATCTTCAGTAATTATTTTGCAACATAGATCACCTTATTTCTTGAGAGCTCATTTTAATCTCGCAGTTGTTTCCTTTTCAACATTAATTCAACAACAGTACCTACTCGCCAAAATAAATCGCATTTCTTAATTGTCTGCATCCATATTTTGCCAATGAAATATTGTCCTGAATTTCAATATTTTGCCCTCGTGTTTATTTTTGGAAGTTAGTGTTTACAAAATATGACCATATTTTACGTTCCATGTGTACTGGAAAATGCCAGATGCCCGACGATGTACTGTTGCAACGTCGTAAACCGTTTTAACGCTGTGCAGCACGTAGTCCGAATTTAATGACTCGATATAGTTACACAACCGATCATGTCAAAGACGGCATACTCCGTTTGAAGATAACTGATGCTAATTTTGAATTATTCTCTGCTTCCAACGTACCGGATAGTTTGAAATCATTTCAAATGAATTCAAGACGATTTTACACCATCACTCGAAAACAAAAGAAAAACATCCATTACATTTGTATGCAACTCAATTTATGATATCGACTGAAGGTGCTTGATGGAATTTCAATATCAAATTTGAATTGTTACAACTTTGTACGATTCCACATGTTTTTTCACTAACGACCCGATTTCGCCTTTCGGTATCTTCAGGCATTCTATCACACGGCTGCAACCGAGCTGACGTAAAATAAACAGTTAGCATCGTCTATATACCAAATTTATTAATTACTCATTAGCAAGATCGTTAATGAAAATTATCGCAATCAATTGTGTTAATTATTATTAGATTAATATTATAAATTTGTTTTAGCTGTAATTTACCGCTTGCCTTGGGGTAAGTGTTTTCCTGTAATTAATAAATTTGGTATATAGACGATGCTAACTGTTTATTTTACGTCATTTCTGTTGCATCTGTTTGATAGAATGCCTGAAGATGCCGAAAGGCGAATCGTATAAAGCTTAAAAAATCGAATTTAATACATTATTGTTGTTTCCCTCCAATGTTAAAAGTTGAAACATTCTCTTTTGTATGGCATTTCATAATAGATTGGTATTATCGGCCACAAGGCAAAACTATGTATCCGGTATTTTAATCTACGTAACGTAATCTATTCGGAATTCGTTTTGGTATTTTGTGGAATTTATCAGCCACCAAATTACTTCCATAAAAATTCTCAATATTGCCAATTAACCCGACACGAAACATTTAACCGAAATATTATTCATTCTCTGGCTAACGAATGCGTAAAACAACTAACTGAAGATAATACTTTGCGGCTTGCTTAAATGCTGCTAATAGGAGTTGTGGAATCGGGATCCCGGATATATTACACTCGGGATTTGTTGGATTAAAATCTTATTAAAAAAAAAAACATGCTCGTTCCTAATTTGGTGTATATTAACTGTTTGTGGAAGTATTTTTCTGCGTGGACTAACTGTTGCTTATTTGCGCAGCCACTAATTTACTACCAAGAGAGTGGGGGTTGAATGTAACAGGCTACGACATAACTAATGGTATGGTTAGGTTAGGTGGGAGATTTTAGGAATCACTATTATTCATGCATCATGAATAGATTAAAAAAAGCTGTTACCGGGACTCGACTCGTGAAATTCGTCACGGAAACTAACGTCATTGATCATTGCACCACGAATCCGACAGTTATAAAAATGTTTTCAAATTCAAAAATATAACACCATATCTGGATGCAAGTCAGCAAGATGGAATGTTTTCATTTTATACTCAATTATTCAATATATATATTGATAGTTCTAAATCAAAGGGAAAATGATATTTTATATTCCCAATTGTATACTCTTTTTGCACGGTTTTGAAATCGCATGACCTTATGTAAGAAAATCCAATTTTGAATTATTTGTGTCCACCTGTTAATATGTTTTGCTTGTAACGTGTGAAAAGAATGTGTGTTTTTTTTTGCTTTAAAGCGACAACTCGCTTAAAAACGAGATCATTGAGCACGCGATTTTTCGTTTCAAAGCGTCAAAAGCTCCTGCTCGCTCGTGACAGCGCCATTGTGTATAACCTGCTAACCTCATAATCCCGGGAATGCTAAACGAACCTTAAGTGCAATCCCTAATTTTGATAACACGGACAAAACTTTGACATATTTATGTGTGTCATTGTCATATGGCTATTTTCCTCTGTTGTCAAATTTCACATTCATTAGGATGAGACCAATGTATTGTGATTACTCTTTTGTGGTATTAGATAAACAAAAACTTTGGTATTTCCTTTGTCATGTGTTTAGCGCGCAAATTAAGCATAGAGACTTCGCGGTCGGAGAAGTATTTTAATTGCTGTTAGTTGTACTGAAAACGTATCGTAAAAATCGATCAGTCAACAATACTAGTTTCATAGAAATTATCACAGTATTGGACAACAAGTGCTTCGAGTCTCGTCTTGACATTTAATAATGTAACGCTTAACAATTTGACGCTAACATATTAAGCTATATCAATTTGGAATATTTAATAACACACTTTACAGTACACGTAGATGGTATTTGTAATCCATTTAGATAGATGGGGGTGTTTCCCACGTTCAATAATGTACGTTTTTTATTATCGAAGTATCATATCCCCTGGCGACTTTTAACCGGAGATGCTTATTATGGTACCACATAGTGATAATCAGTTTCGTCATACATTGACGATTCGATTGAAAGATCATATATTTTAGATTTTATTCTTCGAATGTTAATGTTACAATTATTAAAACGTTTGATTGCAATGCGGTGATAATTGACATTTTAAAATATTAATATAAGAGAGCTTACAGTATTAAAAGTTTCGTCTAAAAGCTTATTTATATGCTATAACTTAACCCGATTTGTCCTAATAATCTCAAAGTGTTTGATTATCGTCTTCTTCACTGAAATTTTTGGTAGGGAAAAAGTCAATTGTTAAATATTGTTAGCATTCTCTTGAACAGTATTTCGTAAATGGTTTTCCGCAAGCTGCCTTATCAAAGTATATGTGTGTTTAATTTGAAAGTTTGTCGAAAAATAGATTTAACAAACGAGAAAATAATTTAAAAATTTAATTTGTTTAACCCTGAAAATAATTTTCGTAGAGTGGATCTGTAAAAGTAAAATCATACCCATTGCTCGAAGAGTGAGGTACCGGTTAATCTGGTATGGGGTATTTTTTTACATGCGAAAAATAGCTCGTACTTTGTCGCGAGATTTGAAGGGTTAGTGGTTTGTTTGCTTTGCAATATTAAAGTATTCACTTTTTCAGTAAGAAACAAAAAGAAATCTAGTGTCTAAAAGAGCGGTTTATTTAAGGAATTAAAATATATATATTTTTTTAATTTAATAAAAAATTGTCGATTCTACAATAGATGAGACGATATTTTGCTAATCTCTTCTTAAACATCATCGCAATAAAAGCTTAAATTTCGTTTAGCACAATACACATTTTTGGCGACGAAGAAAGCTGAAATACCTTTCTGACTATATCTGCAGTTAGCTTAAATACTTTGATAATTTTATCACGGTGAAAAATTAGCAATATAGTTTAGTTCTACAAAATTTAAAACGTATGTAGTTAATGGCTATTTCGGCTTACATGTACATTAACTTATCTATTTATAGCGGTGTAGAAAAGGTAAACAATAAATTTTCTTTTTTGTTCTAACATCCTAGTTTTATACTGTGATAATAAAATATTAAATATGGCAAACTGATTTTAAGTTTATCTGGGTTTTTGATATTTTACTTTATTATAATGAAGTTTTATCAACAAAATACCGTCTGTATGATATTACTGTACAGTTGAGTTGTTTAGCTGCACAAATCCGTCATTGTATGCACTGCAATAATTGAATAAAAATATTATTCAATTCGGCACCTATACCGATTATTATCAGCAAAAGTTCACTAAGTATATACTAGGGAAATTCGTATAAAATAACTTTGCGCGTGTATTAAGAAATTGCTCCATCAAGTCTTTACGATTTCACGTCTTTAAAATGTATTATTATTGTCTCTGGTGGCTGTATTTTTTCTTCTTGTTAAATTCAGTCCGAATTTTTACATTCTCTTACGTCGGATAATCAAATTGATAAATACAGTTATTACACGTGGTAAAATAATATTAAAAAAATATCCGCGCGTTTATTTCTGTCTGCTTAATACTTTTCAACTTATTTTGCCGAACTCACGCGAATGGAAAGATACTACAGGTTTTGAGTGATTTGAATTTTAATATATTTCTCGAACTGTGGTTGTCACGTGAAATTTCACTGTGACCGCATTATAAACATCAGCTGTCCTATGGAAATGTCTCGTGGCCGTACCAAATATGACATAAATAGTTTCGATATTTATTTTTTATATATTGCATTACACTGAATGATCTTTCACACTATACAGTTGTAGGTAAAATCGACAAAATTAACAAAGCAATTGTTAATTTTTAATATTGTCTTAATTCATGGTCAACTTCGACCAAAATTTTGGAACAGTTTTATTATTAAAACGGTCCTTTCATTTTAACTCGACTAAATGCTGGAAAAGTCAGGTTTATTCAGTAAATTTTAAAATGATAATAATTTTACAAATTCATTTTCTTTAAATATCAATATTTACTACAAAACTGTTTGTGGCCGCACACGAGAACCACTGTTGTAGAGATATAAAAATTGCTGGTAGATTTTGAGATCCATTTTGGTCTACAGTGAACCCTAAATAATAAATAATATAACATAAAACCGTCGAATTACTTAGCACACTTAGTACAACATAAAGTGGAACAATAAAATCATCATATTTTGCTTCCCTCTAGCGGTGATAAGGAAGAGGTGTTTAATGAAATTAAAACGCAATTATTTTTATTATAAATAAATCAAATACGAACGTGTCAATCAAGCTACCATTAATCTCTAATGTCGTTTTTATTTCGGTGCCCGGTGACTTTTCCCGCGTTGTCAAATTGTCATATTTTGACAACGAAGGCACGTACGTACGCGATTCCCTGTTTGGTTCTGCTCGCTTGTATTTTTTACAACCTCTCAATATGTGTGGTACTAAATAATTTGAAATTTTGTTTCATAGCCGCAGTTGTAAAATGGTTCAAATTATTGATTGAATTGGCATTTACTTGGTAGAAATCTATTATAACACGGTGAAAAAATAGCAATGTATTTTAGTTCTACAAATAAAAAAGATATAGTTGATAGCTATTTCGGCTCACATCGTCAGAAATATGTTTAAACGTACATTTACTTATCTATATATAGCTGTGTAGTAAATAATAAGCGACAATTATGAAATAAAGCCATTTAAGTGATGTGATATTTTGTGGCTTAGGCCAAACACTGAATGATTCAAATAAAGTGATATGGAAAATAATCAAGCTACGGTGCCCACCGATACGTAAATATATTGATTTTATAATTATACGTTAATAATTAATAGACAAAACACGTGGAATCGTACAAAGTTGTAACAATTCAAATTTGATATTGGTTTTATGATAATATTAACATCTTAAAGTGAATGTTTTAACAATAAGCAAAACTTAAAAAAATAAAACTCAAAGTAGTGATAACAAAATATTGTATCATTTTTTATCACGATATTTATTTTATAAATTGTCAACAAATCTTTCCCAATAGAAAAAAAGTTGCGATGATTTTCGTAACTCCTTGCAATTTATCCGTTCTTCGAGCACATTATTCACCCCGTCGTGAATGTGTAAAAAATAATTTATTTTGATCTAATATTCTTGGTTAGATATAGCAAGTGTGTGAATTGGAATGATAATAATTTTTAGTAAAGTAAAAATATTCAATTATTTAACTCAACATTTTTTTTTGTAATCAGTTAACTGCCGCGACTTTGCCTATAGATATCACCCATATAAAAAAGTCGCAGACTTTAAACAGCAAAAAAAATTTACTGCCTATAAATTTTCTATAAAAAAGTTATAGTAATAACAATCCAAGAAAACTATCCGATGTCAGCACGTTGAGGAATATTTCGATGAAAAAGACACCTGACGATTTGAGTGATGGGAGTCGTACGTAGAAAACATCAATCTTGACATGCCAGTGGCCGTAATTTGAGTCTTGCCTCTCGTATTTCGAAACCCGATAAGTAAGTGGTCTTTTCTCATTGCAAAATATTATTAAATATGTAACTGGAAGTCATCGTCGAATGAATGCAAGCAGCTTTAACCCTCGCACTGCTAATATCTCAACTATTGAGACGACGGATTGTAGAAGCGTTGATAGTTGATACTCAAAATTAAGAAAAAGTAAGCGTATTAAGTTAAAACATCTATATTTGACACGGTAAAAATAGCAATGTATTATAATTCTACAAAATATATTGTTATTTTATCACCGTGTTCGGGAGTTCTATAAATATAATCCATATTTTTTATAATTTATGATATCGACTGGAGGTGCGTGATGGATTCTCAGTATAAATTTGAATTATTGAAACTTTGTGCGATTCCACATGTTTTGTCACTGTCGGCCTGGCTTTTGCCTTTCGCTATCTACAGACATTTTATCACATGGATGCAAAAGAACTGAATCGGGTTGTGAGTTACAAAATATGTGGAAACGAAAAAAATTTCAACGATTCATATTTAAATTATTGTAGCAGTGCTTTTACAATTTACAAAGTTTGTCACTTGAGTTCCAGCTTTCGGAATCTTCAGGTATTCTATTACAAGACGTCGGTTGTGTACAGAAGGAATTATAAAAATATAGACCCCAAAACTAGAATGTAAATATATATCTGAATATTTTTTATAGCTATTGATTTGATTATAATTAAATCCAAATTTAGAATAGAAAGTCTAATAACTTCCTAGTGAGAGGCTAAAACTACCATTCAACTGTAATTGGGTAAATGAATATCGAGAGAAATGAGCCTATTTTAGTAAGGTGGGTTTTGGAGGGGTTAAATATGAGACGACCTATTGTACAATAGGAATATTTTTAAGCAATCATTTTCAAGATAATGTGTCAAAATATAAGTAAGATCAATACAAATAATCTTCATGTTTTTTTAACATCACCTCTTTTAATGTTCAGTGTTATTTATACGACTCAGCAGGAAATGGGTTAACAGTGTTAATAAAACTATCACTTCTGATTTGTCCTGAACATCTTCCTTAGTTTATTTAATACAAATAATGTTCAATTGTTCTTGAAGTTATAGGTGTTGGAATAATCTTTACGCGTCTCGACAGGAAAGGGTTAAATTAATGTTTGTTTTTCCAAGATGGCTGTTTGCAGTGTACTCGATTTAATGATAATTCGCTTTGCATTGCGACCCATTGAAATTGATGTTTGTTTATTGACTAATGCTAATATTAAAATTGTAAACGTACCGGCGTAATCGTTAACGCTTATCTGGTCAAATTTAAATTGTGGTAACGCTGTGATCAGGGTTATAAAACCGTTAAAAGATGTTGGCGTCGTGTTTCTTTTGAACGACTTCACAGCCCTGGTTGTGTAAAATCAGCACCAGTTGCGCTCAGACAGAGCTGATCATCGAGCGAGCATAAAAACTTTGAACATGCGTAAATGACCAAAAATATACAAAAGAGCTTTTAAAATTGCCGACGTTTATATTAATTTTCAACAGAGCACGAAAAACACATTTCGTTTTACGTTTATATGATTTGTTTGCGTTACGAAATTCATTGCCACAGTTTCATGATCATCAAGAATTTACTATTGAATATGTACTACAAATAGCTTTTTATGACCGTTATCGTACAAAGTTTTATCGATCCAAAATAAAAATACGATACAACAAAAATTTTAATTTTGTACGGAAACTGATGAGCACAAATTGAACGCGATTTCATAGAAATCACATTGGATATTCTAATTTTGAACTTGTGGGTTATTTGCTTCGTAGTACCTCATGTGTAATATTCGCTTATTGCTAGTATTATATAATCAATTGATCAGTTCCGGTCTTCATATAAACTGTAATATTATGATAATAGTACCTACTTTATATATTTCATCAAAATACAATGTCTTTACAACAAGAAGTGATATTTAACATATTCTGTGCTGAGACGTTCGAACACTGAATACTTCAAAAATTATTTTAGTTTTGTTGAATAAATTTATAGAAATTATTAAGAAAAATCTGACTAAGGTTCAATTTTATATGAAGAAATTTTAACCTTATAATATTAACGTGTCAACTATCAATGCAATACAATTAACCGCCACCATAGTTGTGACGTTAGTATTTACACATTTAACTATTAGTTAGGGTTAGTTTTTATGTGGCTCTTTTGAGATCATAGTGGAAAAACGTCTGTATATAGTTGATCAACGTTACGTCTCAACTATTGAGACATTTGACTGCTTCCTAGTATAAAATTTTACTGTGGCCCCATTGTGATTATAAGCGGTACTAAAAATGTCCAGTAGCCGTATTTTTTTGTTTGTTTTGAGATAATAATAAAAATAGTAAAAGAAAAATACATTTATAAAAAATAAAGTCATTTGGGACAAAAACATTTGGACAATGTGTATTCAATCAATATGTATTATGAAGCTATTATTGGTGGCCGCACATGATAACCGGTGTAGTAAACGATACCTAAAATATAGAATGTATAAAAAAGGGGGTAATAATCTTAAAAAATCCTTGCTCAAGCAAAATTTTGTGTTTAAGCATACCCCGATTTGGTTTGATAATCTTCAAAAATTTACTTGTCAAACGAATTAACTTTTAAAAGATTTTATAACATGGCCTAGTGTAGAATGGGTTAAGGGTTTTTTCGTTTGGCGGAGTTTGGAGTTCAATGTTGGTAAATACGTATTACTTTCATTGTCAAAATCGCCGCGCTATCTCTACAGAGTTAGTTTAATCATTTTTTTGTTGTGCGGTTTGATCATACATCCGGTGGAAGTAAACTAAAAATGTGACTGTCCTATCAATGCCAACTAGACAAAATCCGTCCGAATAACTGATTACTTTCAATAGTGTTATATTTTATGTAACAAGTGTCATTGACATTTATATTTTCGATTCATTCGGCGGTAAGTTTGTGGAAGTTGATTTTTATTAGAAAATGAAAATTGATAACTTTGTGATTCAACTTTGCTTGTTACTGGACGTACACGTGTTTAATTTCTTTGTGAATCATGTTCAGACTAATTTATGATATCAGCCGAAAATGCTTGATGGAATTTCAATATCAAATTTGAATTGTTACATTGTACGATCCCACTTGTCTTGTCACTAACGACCCGGGTTTCGCCTTTCGGCATATTCGGGCACACGCGGATTAGATGTAGAAAAGTATTTTTTAAATACTATTGATTTTGTGAATACTAAATATTTTCCCCTGGTTTTTTTTTGTTGTCATTCATGATAAGCGGCAACGTTTTGTAAGAGAAATTATTGAATTGTTTGTTGAACGCTTCACGATTTTTTATCGCGAAATGCGTTATCCGTGTGATGGAATGCTTGATGATGCCAAAAGGCGAAACCCAGGTCGTTAGTGACACAAACATGTCGAATCGTACAAAGTTGTAACAATTCAAATTTGATATTCAGATTAACAGTATCGTAAGGTTATTCATTACTTATATACACCCGACGATCTAATTTTTAATTGAAATATGAAAAAATTTAAAGTTATTAGCATTTTGGGGAGGCATTTTATCTCAATTTTTAGTACTCTTTCCACTGAAAGTATCAGTTGATGTTATCAATTCAATCGTTTCGCTATATATAGATTTTGGCCTATCCACTATCCAACCAAATTTGCTTTTTACCTTTATATTCTTTCTCCTTACGGTGAATATATATTTTTAACGAGCACTTAAAATGCAGTAAAAATTAAATTCGTTTATAGCCCGCATTCCGGACAATTGTGATTGCTTCAGTGCCTGCCAAAAGCTCAAGTAGAAAACGATGGTTCGTGACTCGACCATGAAATTTAATTAGGAATAACTTAATCAATTTAATAATGACTGACCTTACAAAACAGTCGTTAAAAGTTTATGTTCGCCAATAATTATTTTTACGCATACATTGGACACTTGAAATTTTAATAATCTGACCGAGCGGTCAATGTCGCTGGGAGTGTGTTGATTCATGAAATTTTCTTCCCGTTGCGTTCATATATGTCTGAACTACCCTTTCATCTAACCTATCTGGTCACCAAACAGTTTTTTTTAATCTGAAGATTTTTTTAAAAACTAGATCTAAATTAACCAGTCCAGTGCCTCACACTAATCGGTGCGTGAGTGCTTGACCTAAGCAACATTTAAGTGTTAAACGTCACGATATTTAATGTTATATTTTTTTCACAAACGTTTAGTCGCATCTTGACTTTGCCTCAATAAATCGAAATAATCTTTTTTTTTATAATAATAATATTTATGACATTTTCGATGTTTTTTGAAGACACGCCGATTATTGTTAGTGAAATATTTTTACGATCTATCCACAGAATGAGTTATTTTTAAGTATGTGTTTTACAATCACTCTATATTTCATTTTTAATTCAATGTATTATTGTCTTAATGAAACCGGAAATTATTCCAAAACGATGCCAGGTAACCTTAGCGTACGTGCTTACAATCATGAGCTGCATTTATTTACTGCTTTAACCATTTAAGTGCCAGTACGAAATATTCGATCGAGCTCTCCACGCCAGCGATTTAGAGTTTGAGAGAATGGACTCGTTCAATTTTACACAGAGAATCGTCGTCATAATTTGCAGGAGTTAATGTTTTATCTATTCGAATAAATTGATCGAATTCGTGATGCATCGGCGAGACCCTGGCGTATGGAATGAATCAGCGAGCGACGGACCGGCGAGTCGCAGGCATGCATGTGGTTAAATTTTGAAACAATTTTTGCGAGATTTTACGTGTCTCATATTTGTTGATTATTTTATTATATAAAAAAAATTTCAAGGCATTGAAAGAATGTTTAGAGCGTCTTGTTAGAAATACCAAATTATTTTTAATTTAAGTTTATACACATTGCATTGCATACAACGGAGCCTTCAGGGACCCCTCTTCAAACATTATTAACAACAATAAAAAATTGGCACATATAACGCTGTAAGCAAAATGTGAAGCCGTAGCCATTAATAGTGTAAACAACTTCGAGTACTTTAGGGCAGTTTAGCAAAATGGAGGCTGCATTTTTTTTAACGTTTTATTTTTGAGAGCAGCCGTAGTATGAAAAACTTTGCGAAAGACTGCCTTAGGGAATATATAATGCAATAGTTAAGCAGTTTGTTATTTTTATAATATTACACTTTACATAATTAGTTAGTAAAAAAAATGACTTATAGATATGCGAAAAACCTTGACTACGTTGTGAGAACTATATAATCGAATATTAATTAATAATCCCTAATATTCTGTTCTCGCTGTTGATAATTAATTCAAATTATAAGTAATATTAAACACGCATAATTATATATACATATACAATATAATAATATTACGTAATAATTGACGCGGAAATGATTTCATGGGAACTAGACGAGATCGATTATTTCTAGCCGTAATTAAGTAACTTTAATATCAACTAGACCATACTTTTTTTGATACATCGAAATCAAGTTTATAATGAATTGATCCGAATTGTGCCCAGTGGTTTTGCGGTCGCTTGTTATATTAGAATTTATCATTTTGCTGTTTGAAATAATTTACGGAATCGGGTATATCTTTAATTTGAGATTAATTGGCACTTTTTTGTGATTTAGTAAATAACTAAAAAAAAAATCTTTCAATAATACGTCATCTGTTATTTATACCTATTTCAAAATCAGTAGATATTTCTTCGTAATGTAAATTACCCAACATTTTAATGGTAGTTAATTTTTTGTGGACACCTCTCCTTACTGCTATTAATTTTGCAATGGTTACAACAGAGGTACCCAAACTATTCTATTGAGGAGTCGTAAAAATTTTCCTTCACAAAATATTATTATATTATAAAACGTAAGGTAATATAAGGTTTGCCATGAGATAACCAATGTTTTGACTTAGGGCGCCGCGAAAAATTCTGATTTCGTAAAGGCGCCGGAAACCGTAAAGTTTGAGAACCCCTCGGTTTCGAGATTATATATCCGAATTTGATTGATATTACAATCAAATCGTTAGTTATTTAAGTTATTCTACGTATCAATTTAACTTAGGAACTAGTTTAGAGTCTAATTCGTATTACATAATATTAACTGTTTACCGACTGTCAGAGTGTATCTATCTAATAGAATGCCTAAAGATACCGAAAGTCGAAACTCGTGTCGTCAGTGACAAAAATGTAGAAATTTACGTATTTTTTATTCTATATACGTCAGCTTTGTTGAATGTTTTGTCGACGTTCCGGCAACCAAAACTATTTTATTCTAATGCTCGACATGGCGTCATATGTCGCAACTTTGCCTATCGTCCTTTACTTATCATCCTAACTTTGCCTAGAGATGTTAAGTACTCCAATTCAATATTATCGTACTCTAAAAAAAGAATGCAAAATGATTTCTGTTGACGACTTCAAAGCGAGGTTAGGGTTATATGCAAAGTTGTAGAAGTTGACGGTAAGGTTAAATGGTTGTCTATGGTAGTGGACATCAAACTTTTTCGACTCACGGAACTCTTAGAATCATAGGTTTTTTTCGTGGAGCCCCATCCTGTCTGTATAAAAGATAAATCCTATAATAAAATTTTGATTAATATGTTTATATAAATTCATAAAATCTGTTGTTTTTTCACTAAGATGTTGCTTCTCCTTCATTGGCAAGCTTTCTGATTAAGAGCTAATATACTAATGAAATTACATAATTACAAGTTTTTTTTGACTCGCGAATATCCCAGAGAGGTGCCGCGGAACATTGCTTGAAGACCACTGGTTTAAAGCGATACTCAGCTTTGCAATCTATCGAATAATTTCATAGTATTGTTTTATTAAAATAGAGCTTTAAAGTCGTGCAGGAATCTGAATATTTACACAATCACAACGCAATGTATGAGCTATGGCAATACGAGGAGACTATTAGAATATTTTTTTTTTATCGTTTTACGCGTATTATCTTTGGGCTCCGGTAGTAATCCATTAATCCCTATTGAAAACAATCCGCGAAACTTGAACGATTTTATATTTTTAACCCGTACTATGCTTTGTAAATGATATTCCAACCGTGAATATTTCATTTTGAATTTGGACTGTTGATACATTATACATGTTTTGTCACTTACTAGTCATTTCTATTGCATCCGTGTGGTAGAATGCCTGACGATAATAAAACGTGTTGAAGTTCCATCAAGCACCTTCAGTCGATTTCATAAATTAATTTTAAAGCGTTGAAACTTTGTATTTTATACGTTCCCATGTGTTGTGTCAGTTATATTGCATCCGTATGATAGAATTTATGAAGGTACCGAAAGGCGAAACTCGAGTCAAGAGTGACAAAACTTGTGAAAACGTAACCTACGTAAGTTTCTATATTTCAAATTTAATATTGAAATTCTACCAAGCACATTCATTTTGAATTGTTGATATTTTGTATAATACAATCCCATATATTTTGTGTCAATTCTGTTGCATCCGTGTAATAGAATGCTTCAAGATACGTAAAGACGAAACTCGATTCGTGAGTGAAAATGCGTACGTAACTTTCTATATTTAAAATTTGGTATTAAAATTCCATCAAACACCTTCAGTCGTACTTTGTATTTCATACATTCCCATGTGTCGTGTCAGTTATATTGCATCCGTGTGATAGAATGATGCCGGAATACGAAACCCGATTCGTGAGTGACAAAACGTGCGGAAAAACGTACAAAGTTTCAACAATTCAAAAGAGTTGATGTTAGCAGATTTGCACACGGTTCCACATTCATGTTAAAATGGCAAATATGAACTGATGTAATTATAAAATATTATTTACTTCATTTAGTCCGGTTAACTTTCGTAGGTAGCCCTATAGTTATGGTATTTAGATCATTTTTTTACAATCACCAAATTGCCATGAAAGCGGCTGTGAGCACGAACGCAAACAAAGATTTGAGAGTACATTCCTATTTGAGTCAATACGTTTTGTTCGATGGTATTAATTATTTTGTTTCTCGAAAGCCGTGTAAAAATGCGCAATCGGATGTTGCGCAAACCACCCGCAACACTTTGAGAGCCAGGGCGTACAGTAAATGAATATTATTAGTAAGGCAATAATTTTGAGAAGATTTTTTTTTTACAGATGAATTGGTTTTAGAGTCAAATTTAAATAATTAAACGCAATGTTTAGCATTATTTCAACAATTTGATGACTTATTAACAGGTTTACTGCGGAAAAAATGCCTACCGCTTACAGACGTGTTTTGGAAACACATTTTATCATGCTATGTTACATTTATATAAGAACTTGTAACAACCACTTTGCAATATTTGGTATCGTACAAACGTAGAGTAACTGTCAATGCGATAGGCGCTTGATCATTTTTTGTTCAATATATTGGATTACGCGCTAGGCGCGTTTTCAGCATCCAACGTGTTAAGATAAAACCGATTTCGACAATCGCAAGAATTATCATGTGATGGTCATATCAATCAGTTGATAATGCTCGAGATGAGCGAAACCGCTCTTGATGTTAGTAATTTAAAATTGTAGAAATAGTTCTAATCATTGTGTTTTATTTTTTAAATATAATGCCTTTCCACAGAGAAGTGACTGAATCAATTGAGCGAAAACGATCCTGAGCATAAAATTTTTGAAACTGTACTTAATTTTGTAGTTTTATTACTAAAATTAGTGTCTTTCCACTTAGTAGTGATATCTAGCCGACTTATGAGTATGAGCGTACGTGATACGAAAATTTCGATTGTTGCATTCTGCGTTAATCCGTATCACGTACGCGCTTGAGAAAAATTATTTACCTTAAAACTGCAAACCGTGCGGAATACTCACGTCTCTCAAAAACATGTGAGTTCGAGTTTTCACCAGTATTTTTAAGGATAGACGATGTGTGCGGTCAGTTTTTTGACATTTCGCAACTTTCATACCCAATCCTCAAACCCTGACTTTTGACCCGCACGTATATCATAATAAATTGTACGGCGGTTGATACGTTTAATATTTAAAATAGTCGTTTTTTAAATAGAAGCAAACGACTGTATCTCGTTCACTACAAAGATTAGTTCGTTTGAATATGTCTTTTGCATGTTTAGTTACATCCATCATTACAGACCCGTAATAAACGAGTAATCAAAATTGTGTTCATTTATACGCTGTCGCCTTCGCCATATAATAATTGTGCACACGTGAAACCACAGATGTTTATTAAATCATTTTGTAAGTTGATATTATCAAACGAATTCCTGTAGTTGAATCGCATGCGGGCTCGAAGCGTTTTGACGTCTACGCAAAAGTGCCTAGCGCGAGTGGAAGTTATCACGACCGAGGCGTTGTTGATTTTGTTGTTACTTTTTTAATTCTCAAATGTCTTGTGTCTTAATTCTAGATGAATGTAGAGATTCGTTTAAGACGCGGTCGTGTGCCGTGACGGTATGTGCCGTTGTACAATAAATGTAACATTTGTTCCGGCTACTTTTTAAAATTCTAAAAAACGATCGATCTGTGATTGCTAGGCACAAAACTCTCTCTCTAAAAGATTTTTCGCATTTGAAAGGCGACAATTTAAATTTATACACTACGTTGGTGGTACGGTGATTTTGATTCTGTAGTATTATTGCAACAACGAAGGGTCGGCAAAACTGTAAAAGGATGTTTTTGGACTTCAGAATTTGTTCGTAACAAACTTTGTAGACTTAAAATAGAATGATAAGGTTTATTTGAAAGATTTCAATTAGCTTCCCGCAGATCTCGTTACTCTACATATGGTTTAATTTATCACACGTATAACTGTTTTTACTAATTTTATATCCATACCAAATTACAAATTAATGTCTATACTAAAATTTTAAAAAATCATAAATACGTCAGTGATCTTTATGATCGCGATGAATGAAACCGGTCCTGATAATAAAATATATTTAGAAAACAGTACTTAAAAATGTAAACGATTGAAGGCGCTTGAAGGAATTTTAATATCAAATTTGAATTGTTGAATCTTTGTACGATTCAATTTTTGGTCATTAATGATCCGGGTTTCACCTTTCGGCGTCTTCAGTTACGTCGCATCCGTATGATAGAATGCCTGAAGATGCCGAATGTTGAAACTCGGGTCGTTAGTGACATAACATGTGGAATTGTAAAATGTTAGAACAATTCAAATTTTGTATTTTTAATTATGTTTTTAATATAAGAGAGTTTACAATTTTTAATTTCTATACGAAAGCTAATTTGTGTATAAAAGTCTAGTCCAATTTATCCCGATAATGTCGTTTGTATATAATACCTCTTACAGAATTAACTTTTGAAATATCCTTTACTTGGTTCAACAGGAAACATTTTAACACTATTATGTTTCTGAGGATGAATACACTGTAATCTTCCGCCTTAACCATTAAGACGTTATCAACTAATCGATTAGTTATTGAGTTAAACGGATGGAATTTACATCAGATTTAGTGTCGAGATGTCAAATAACATCGCGTGTAAAGTGCATTTGTTTTTTGTACAGTGGTTTTGGTTTTTTACAAATTTTGACGTTTGAAGACCATTGCCCACACTACTCATTGACTTTCGCTTTAATTCGTTGCGTTTTTAATTGCCATCCAATTATGACGCATGGTCGCCACGTTATATCGCAGATAGAGTTTATAGTGAGACAGATAAACTGTGTAAATGTTATTATTCTCAACTGGCGCTGTGGTGATGTGAACAAGTGGTACAAATGAGCAGTCAGCCGGCCTGACGTCACCTTCCGGCGTGCGGGGGCTCATCACTCCACGACAACTCTGCTCCAACGCAATTTTGCATATTAATTAAATACGTATAATTTTTTATATTGCAATCAGAGTTAATTATGGTGTTCATTTTGTATTTCAGATCACGTATGATATCTGGTTAACTTTTTTTATGCACACTCTTGTTTTTTTTTTTTTTTATTAGGAGTATAAAACTATTGTGACTATGAGCTCTGAATTAACTGCACGATACGTATTTAATACGGTTAGCATGATGCACAATATAAGTGATTTAGGATATCGATTGAGGGTACGTTAGAACATCAATATCATATTTGAATCGTTCAAACGTTGTATACTTCTACATTTTTTGTACTGTCTTTTCGTAAACTGACTTTTGCCTTACGGCATCTTCTGTCGTTAAAAAAACAGTTGAAATGCGTTTTTATTGATATAAACTACCGTAAATATTATTTCTTAACAATAAAAATCGACGTGATATCTATTTCACAAGATAAAAGTTGACTCGACAATTTTCGTCACAATGCAGTTATTTCAAATATTAAAAATACATATTGGCTCATTGTCAACACGCAGTAATGATCTTACTGACGTTGTGAAACATAATTGTGTTGTTATGAAGGAATGATTTAATTTTTTTATTTTGTTTTTAAACAATTTACAATTATAGCGTTTTACCGAAATTTTTGACAAATGACTAAACATATTATCATTTTTCCATCCATTTTTGCTATTTGCATGGAAATAAAAACATTCGACTAAATCAGTTAATTTTTAAATGCAGTATTAAAAATCTTAAAAGAGGATCTATTGCTAAACCTTTGTTTTAACCATTTTCATTGAATTTGAATATATATTTTTTTAATCCAGTTCAGTGGTTTAACAGTAACGCTTCCTGGAACTTTCATGGTACTCGTGTGCACTTAATGCAATATTTAATATCACGGATCTTCAATTTCAATACAGCGTTTTTTTTATAGTCACATTCGTGGATTTAATAAACAACTTGTGGTCATACGCTATTCTAAGAAATCTCTCGGTGAAATTGTTTATGAGTTTGATTCTGAATTATGCGCGACTTAACAAAGCAATAAAATGCTAGACGTTTTACGATCTAAGTGAATTTTACTTGGACCACGTTAATTAATGCCGTGATGTAATTATTGATTTCCAAATCATTAAAATCAGCATAATTTATCATAGAAAATGTCACTTATAATAAATTATATTTTTTTTACGTATATATTGAATTCCCATCCAATTATAAATATCACCCATAATACGAGGAAGATGATGTCACATAATCAATATTTTTTTTATATTTATGTCTATATTATGACGATGTGATATTATTATAATTAATTATAAGGAAATGGGGGGTTTTATTATTCAAACTTTATAACACAATAAAAAATTCTGTTTTCCTTATACAACCTTTACAAAAACTGATATCAAATCTCTTTTTTTTAAAGTTAGACAATTCATCGGAAACAGCATTTTATGTTACTGATTATAACAAGTTTAAAGTGTAAAAAAACCACAATGTTCATTTAAAATTATTTGATTTTAATATTAAATGTTATATTTAAATTATGTTTTATGCTAAGTAAATATCACTTGTGAGAAGTCGTAGTATCAACTAAAAACTGTTTTTAATTAAGTCTATCTATCTCTCTTTTCAAAATCAATTAGCTTATGGTTTAAGATGGGTTTTGTAGTTAGAAATCGATGGTAATGTGTTAAAGTATATTAACTCTTTGAGATGTATAACCGCACATATGCTTCAAAATGATGCGTTTGCATTTCGTTAATTTCCATAACCATACATAAAGATATATATCATATTATTATTTCTTCATGTATTGATGCTACACATATCTCTTTTCTATTATTTTATCATCAATTTAATAAAACAATATATAAAACAATAATATTTGTTAAGAAATCTAGTAGGCATAACATAAAACTTAACTCACACCGCTCATTAAATCAGCGTTAGTATTGACACATATGTATTTAAAATGTAATTATGATTATGATAAGGGTCTATTGGAAGTATAGTATGTAAAATTAACAATGGACAAATTTATTAACATTTTTATTTGTGCGTTTATTTATTTCTAAAAGTTATATATTAATTGAAATGACATTTACTTCGGTAGATCTCCATTATACCACAGTAAAAAATAGCAATGTATTTTAGTTCTATACAATTTATAAGATTGATAGCTATTTCGGCTTGCGCCTTCATCAGAACTATATTTAAACGTAAATTTGCTTATCTATACATAGTGCCGTAGAAAAGATTTAAAATAAATGTTCTCTTCTGTTCTAATTTTATTTATCTTAAATTAATAAATAAAGTGAGCCTAAGATTGTCTTGATTGAAACTGATTGAGATAAAAAAAAACAGTTTGTTTAATTTTATGTAAAGTGAAAGTTAAAATATTTAAGATATACGAAAAAAATCATCAAATAAAAAAAAGGCTGTATGACGATGTCATGACTATTTGACAAAATTGAATATGGTACACTTCACTCCGCGAGTGACGCCCGCCCTCGGGTCGTGGAATTGTTACATTGAATACGCGCACTAAAACACCATTTTGATCCTTCAAAACGGCTACTTTTTACAGAGCGTCCTTTGACAATAACACAGATGACAAATGACAATACATCACCTTGTCAACTCGGCTCTCGTTGAACCGCGCGATTCGTACATTTTACCAAAACACAATGGCGATCGATTCGATTTACATCGGGTTAAAGTTTAAATGTCTCTCAATCGCGTTATTGCATTGACAGTACGCGCATACTATTGGCATTTGATGCAATAAATTATCAAGATGTCAGGCAGTCAATGCTACTTATCATTCAATATCATTAAAAACAGATATTTACTCGTGAGATAACTGGTTCTTTTTCAATTATTTACAATATATGGATCAAGGGTATCGGTGCATTTGCTAACGTCAACAATAATAATGCATTCTACAAATTAGCCTGTTCCCTACTGCTAACCGCGAAAATCCAAATATTTGAACAAATAATTGATTAATTAACAGTAAAAATCGGACTATATCTCCACACAAAAATGACAGTAATAATATTCATTGATTGAATTGGCATTTACTTGGTAGAACTCCATTATAACACGGTGGAAAAATAGCAATGTATTTTAGTTATACAAAATTTTGATAAAATATAGTTGATAGCAGAACTAGTTCTGACGATGGCGTGAGCCGAAATAGCTTATAGAAATAGTTGATAAACTATATCTTATAAAATTTTGTAGAATTAAAATGCATTGCTATTTTTTCACCGTGTAATAATATTCACTTTTAACACGTTGTTTACGGTGTGCACAAATTTTTGCAATTCAGATTATATACGTTAAACTTTATACATAAAAAAGACGTGTCTTCATAATTCTTCTTTTATATTCACTTTACCCTGTAGCGGGGGGACGATGTCACTAAAATATTAAAATATTATCAATTGTTCACTGATTTAGAACGTGGTTTAAAATTGTCAAGAAATCAACGCGGACTGTAGGAAAACAATACCAGTACTCTATGTGTTAAGTTGTTTAACTGTCACTTCTGGATGGAAAAGCATGTTATTTTAAATAATTAACATACATTTTTAAGGTCTTATTTACATAAAATTATTTTACGATCAGGACCGGTTTTGCTAGTTCCAAGCAATATCATGCGATAATAAGTAATAATACTTTATCTATATGTTGAGAAGTTATAATTTTAGTTCATTTAAAAAATCTAACAAATTAATCTTATTTTCAATTTTAAATATCGTCTTGGGTCGTTAGATGGAATTTCAATATAAAATATGCTACGTCATCTGTTATTTTATCCCACCTAAACACACATTTTACTTTACAAACTAATTGATTAATTTTCCAAATAATTTAAATGATAGTTGATTATTGAGAAATCTTCTCATTACAAAAATCTTATGTTGTAATGGTTATAAGATTAATTTTGGGAAATTTGAATGACTTTACTATCAAATTTAATATAGATATAAATTTAGTTTCTAGACGTACTGTGTATATATTTCGTAATTCAATAAACTGTTGCATACTGATTGTTCGAGTGCATCCGCTTAGTCTGTATGTCTGAAATGGTTAAGATAAAACCTGGGTCGGAAATTTACAGAGCTTGAACGATTCAAATCTGACATCGATAGTATTTGAAATTTGGTTGTTAAACACATTTGAAGTGCAAACTTTCGCGTGTTGCGTTATTTTTAAATTATACAACATAATGTTGAGTAATATTGCGCAATTTCAAATGATTTAAATCAGGACTGGTTTCACTTATCGCTAGCATTATCAACTGAATAGCCACATCTTCTTCCTAGCGTCGTATAAATGACTGAAATCGATTCTTTATAAAGACACATCGATCAATTGCGTGCATTAAAATTAACACACATAATTGTTCCTTATTACGTATTCGTAGTCTATTGTCTTGACTGTCTTTAAAAATCCTTATAACTTTGTCAATTTGGTCGAAAATTTTGGTTCTTCACAAAAAGTCATTATGCATTATTAAAAATTTTCTTCGGTATCGTTATGGCATTGTTTTAATTTATTTGCTGTTCATCTTTGCCGACCTTCGAGTCGTCAAAGATTCTAAAAAAAAAACCAACCCTCGCACCCTTTAGAGACGCAAAAAAATTATTATCAAAATTTAAAGCCCCCCTAGCTTACAAAATTTTATTAAAACGTACATAATCTTCGTAAATTTTATCAGATTACTTGAAATTGTTCCAATAAATTTTTTTGACACTACATATTAGCAACGAAAGCTCACGTATGTAAACAATGCATTTTTTGCTGTAGCGAAACGGGTCATGACCTCACTTCAAAGTAATGAAGAGATTCTTATGATATTGTTGTCAACTGTTATTTCTATATGGAAAGGCATTAGATAATAAGATAAAATCTTCAGTCGAATTTGAATTGTTTAAACTTTTTACTACTCCACATGTTTTGTCACTAACGTCACGAGTTTCGCCTGGATGAAACAGGATTGACGGTGACAAAACTTGTTTCGACAATTTAAATTTGATATTGGAATTCCATCAAGCGCCTATAGTGGATATCATAATTTATAAAAAATCTTTAGTGCTTTTTAAATAATATTATATTATAATGATAAAGGTCATTTAGTTGATAATGCTCGCAATGAGCGAAACCGGTCATTATCTGAATAATATATAATTGTGGAAAATGTACTGGAAATTTCGTTTTATTATTCAAATAGTCAAGTCGACAAATTTGAATCTGAAAAATCTATTGCATCCTTGTGATATAATGCTTGAAGGAGCCGGTAGACGAAACCCATGCGGTGAGTGACAAAATAATTCAAATTTATTCAAGTTGAATTGAATTTAAATCAGACCATTTTTCGAAAGTGTATCCATTCTAATATTTAAATATGGAGCGTTATTTATTCAGTTCTATTTATTTATCACTATGTTCTTGAACGCAACTGTTATATTTTCGTATGAGGGTTTAAAGGTCAAAAGGGCGTGCCTGCCTAGACATAGATACGGCATTATCGATAAACCGAACCGGGTTTCAGTTTTGTTGACGTTTGACAATCAGCTAAGATATCAATTGAGAAAGTAACCTTAAAATACTGAAACTGTAAATTGCTTAATCATTAATCATGCTTATCATTAATTAGGACAAAGAAGGCAAAATAGTTGGGTCCAAAGGGATTTGAAATATATTCTTATGGCTGAGAAGGTCTAGACAAATTTTCTTGACCCATGGCTTTATCCAACTGGCCTTCGCTAAAACATGCTCACTTTCAATAGCTTAAGAGATCGATTATATTACCCGGTCACATATTTCTTTCGGCTTATACGAGGTCAAAATGAGAATTCTGTCTTTCTTCATAATTTTAATAATAAAGACACATTTTTTTATTACTTATTTCCACAATATATTTTATGATTAAGGCCGGTTTCGCTCATCGCGAGCATTGTTAAAAGATAGGATACAAATTACAAGTAAGCATATTAAAAAAAAAAAATTACAAATGAGTGGATTATTGATTTATCTTAAAGTTGTTTGCAAATTATTACTAGCAAATTGTTAAAATTTCATGTTTAAATTAATTTACTTCATTTGAATGTATGTATATTGCATGACTTCCTGTAAATTGTTTTGTTAGTTCTTGAACCCTCGGTCTTGTATGCCTGCTAATTTTTACTGAAAATTTTGTTTAAATAAAATTGCTTGTAATTTGTTTCCTATCAGTTTATTATGCTAGTGATGAACGAAACCGGTACTGATCATAAAATATTAATGTTAGCAATAGTACTGAAAATGCGTTTCTATTATTTAAAATATCACTTCTTTCTATTAAGAAGTGACAGTTAACACTTTCAAAGTTTCTTGATTACGTAAAATTGCATGTTTATGAATTTTGAAGCCAAAGTATAGATACAGTTTGTCACCGGTTGGAGCATTAACAATATTCAACAGTATTGCTCCGATTGTCTTTTACGTGTATGAGAGTGAATTAAAACGAATAACATTTTTTTAATGCATTACTATAGTTTTCGTTTAAATTTTCTCGATTGCATTCCTCGCCAATTGATCGTTTTTACGTTGCAATAGTAACAAACTGACTAACAATCAGTTTTTTTTTTTGTAATGTCAATTTATCAAATAAATAAACAAACTTGAATGACATCATTAAGGTTGTGAAACAAATTGAGGGAATTTTAAAAGGAGCACAGGAATTGTTTCGGTTTTATCTACATTTCAAACAAAACAATGAAACCAATTCTGCGTCTAGTATCATAACAAAAATGGATTGTACAGTCATCGTTTTTATGTTTAGCGACGCTCTGCACTAATTTAGATGTTATTTACATTAACGAACTCAAATTACTTAACGAAACATTTTTGTATTAAATTAGTGGCCATTGGTGGTGTTTTCAACATGAAAAACTCGCCAATCGTGTTACGTTCATACGTCTTCCTCTAGGTACCACGTAATTGAACACGTAGATTTTACTTGCGTGAAAAATTAAAAGTTTTGACCATGAAATGTATCTAGAAACTGTTTTATCGAAAATTTTGCAAAAAAAATATATTTACGCACAATATATATAGTTTAATAAACACTTTTAAGTCGATTTTTCTTTTACTAGTTTATAAAACGAGCCGTTTTTAGTTGGTTAATATTGTTACGAAGTTTTTGTACATTGTGTGACTCCATCTTTATTTCGATGCAAATAAAGCATTTGGAATTTTATCGTGAACAATCTTCACATGATAAATTGTGTTTTATAACTATATTGAGGTTTATTATATCATATTTAAGTACATTTATATAGGTTTTGGTGTCTCAAGATGAAGAAATACATTTCAATGTCAAAAGAGCGTCGTTTTTTTTTGTTTTTTTTAAGCGCCATCATTGATTTAAAAAAAAAAGAAAAATAGCGAATTCGGTATGTGCCCAAATTAAGCTAAAGTAAATTGAATGCATATTTTCGATATGATAAAAAAAATTTAATCATTTTTACAGTATATTCGTCGTATAAAGCTGTAATCCAAAGCCTCTAGTGTAAGATTAAATAATATTAAAGTTTTAATTTTCCTGTTGATGCAGCCTTTTTACCTACATGTTTTTGATTGTTTTTTTTTGTTATATTTTAATATAAAACACTCATTTATATATTTCTACCGATAAACATAAATATGGAAGACAAAAATGTGTCTATTGTCGTCTATGTCGTCGCTTTATTTGAAAGGATTTTTCGATCGTCTTACCTGTAGATATAATCCAAAGAAATGAAAATTTCGCTGCACTATCAGTAATATTAATTAATATACATTAATTAAAAACGTAACACAGTATATATCACAATTATTTCACTAGTTTTATAACTCTGATCCAGAATAATATTCCATAAAAGGGCTCGAGTCCTTGAGCCTGCGGGAGTGGATATGCTGTTTGGCCTTCGCGTATACTAACAAGTGGGTTTCGAGCGGTGTTATTTGCGAGGGCTTTGCAGTTAGTTGTTTGTGTGATGAACTATGTGGAACTGAACTGAAGTGAAAATTTACTTCGATCGTCGAGTTGGATCGCCGATCGCAGACGGGTTGGCGGACTCGAACACAGATGGCAGTCGCCTGACTTATAATGTGATTAATTAATCAGCGATTTTTTTTTGTTGTGTCTCAAATAGTAAACTTATTTTTCGTAGAAATTTACGATAAAATCGACAATTTAAATATTGTCGCGTTTTAGACAATATTTTGATCGTTTTGTGTGATTTATTAAATTGACGTTTTACAAAACGACAGAGGCGTACTGAAGGATTTAACGCCTGCACTTTACCGTTATATACACCAGCAAACCTTATTTTCGTTTTTTTGTTTTTTTACTAATCCACTTACAGGACATATTGGCATCGAATATTTAAAAAAATATCCGACAATGCTGGTTTTAAATAAAATTATGGATATTACAGGGCAAATCCAGCTATATCTAAACACAAACATTAGTTAATACATCAAACATTTAATACTCTTATATTTCTATATACCACATATCGTAACCAGTCGTCCGAAGAGGTAACCATTCAATTTGAAAATAAACATGATACATACGTAAATATATGATTTTGAATTAATATATTTTCATAAAGTAGTCAATATATAGTTGAGTATTTATTCTATAAAACATTATAAAGAGAAATCGCTATTTTGTCACCGTGTTATAATAAAGAGAATTACAATATATTGTATGATATCGACTGAAGGCGCTTGATTGAATTTCAATATCATATTGGTATTGTTGAAAATGTGTACGATTCCACTTTTTTTAGTTCGTCGTCAGTTCTGGTGCATTCGTGTAATAATAATAAGATGCCGAAAGATGAAACCCGGATCGTTATTGAAAAAACATGTGAAAAGTTGTAACAATTCAAATTAAATAAACTTCATTTGATTTATGATATCGACCGAAGGTGCTTCATGGGATTTCAATATCAAATTGAATTGTTACTTTAACTTTGTAAGATTCCACATATTTTTTCACTAACGACCCGGGTTACGCCTTTCGGCATCTTCAGGTAATCTATCAGACGGATGTAACAAAACTGAGTTCTAACTAAAGTTTTAACAATTAAAGTTCTGTTGAATCCATTAGAATGCATGAAGATGCCGAAAGGCGAAACCCGGGTCGTTAGTGACAAAACATGTGGAATCGTACAAAGTTGTAAAAATTCAAAAAAGTATTTGAATGTTCTTGTTGTAATATTTTAAATCTAAAATAAATTCTCGTCGGGCCATCATGGCCTCAATGCACCCCTCCCACCCTCTCTTGGATCCGCCAATCATTCGTCTGAGCAGTTGAAACGTTAGCAGTCAGTGGATTAAAGTGATTCCGAAATATTTAGATAACTTTTTATTTTAACTTTTTGTAGTCAATCGCTCCACCTTCATTTTTAGACAAAACTAAAATGTGAATTAATGATAAGGAAGTCTGTGTATTGCAAAATCGCATTAAATTATTTCAAGGAGTGGATAGGATCTAAAAAATAATTATGCACCACTTATGCAAATATGATATGAAGTAATTTATGATATCTCATTAGATATTCTTCATTAAGAAGGTGCTTGATACGATTTCAATATGAAATATGAATCATTCAAACTATGTACACTTACACATGTTTTGTCAATCACAATACGGTATTGCCTTTCGACATAGATTAACCGTGTAAATAAAAAAAATTAAGATGCCAGAAGGCGAAAGCGAGTTATAATGGTATATTAAATAATAAAAACAGATTTTTTGTTCTTATTTCGACAATATGTTTTATAATCAGGACTGGTTTAGTTCATCGCCAACATTATCAACTGATGAGCGAAATCAGTCCTGATCAAAATATATTACGGAAATAAGTACAAAACATTTTGTGTTTTTATTATTAAAATATCATGCCTTTCCATCAAGAAGTGACAGTTAACAACTTAAATGTGAGTTTGAATGATCAAAATTTTTGCATATAATAATATATAATAAAAGTCAATACTCTTTCGTAAGTCGAAAACTGACTTATTAAATATGTGCTGGTGAATATTTTTTCAATTTTTACTGGTCCTCGGATATAAAAAAAGGTTTAGAAATACCGATTCACAATACGCCTATATTATTGGTTTGATGCTAGAATACTTCACTCTATTCGAAAGATTCAAAACCACACGTTCCCAAAGTGGTCTATATAGGTTTGCAGAGATCCATGTGAGGAAGAAAAGAAAAAGAGAATCCACGGTATTGAAGCCAAATATTGGCCAATTGATATAGGAACATCATATTCTTCCCTCTTATTGACATCACTTAATCATTTTATCTAAGACTTTTACTAAATATTGTTTCGATCCGTTCCAAATCTAATTAGTTTAGAGTTTTTTTTATATGAACAATATAAGATATGAATGAAAACTATAATTTTTTTTTCTTCGCTTACAGTTGTCAACCTTACAAAAAAATATTTTACAGTGAGTAATCATTTTTCACTTTTAAGTTGTTAACTGTCACTTTTTGATAGAAATCATCATCAATGGTATAACATATATTAAATTTGAGATTGTTGAAACTGATTTTCAAATTTTATAATGAAATTTCATCAAGCACCTTCAGTCGATATCATAAATTATAAAATATATTGTGAAAATGAGTACTATAAAATGTATTTTTATTATTTAAAGGGGCAGCATTTTGTTAACATTTAACCTTTCCAGGAGTATGGACGTACTTGTATATATCAACAATTATTGTGATAATATTGTATATTCAAGTGCTGTGTGTCAATGGTTTGTGATTACTGGATTATGCAATCGGTATTATTACGATAAAACCCTAAAAACCTGAGTTGTATTTTTTTTTACAATGATTTCATTAAAAAAATGTTATGTAAAAAAACTCACTCCTCACAGCACGGTTGAAATAAATTAGTTACTCCTGGATAGGTTTAATCTATAAAATTTAATATTAAGCAGTCTGTGTGAGGCAAGGGATTTACGGGTTGAAAAAGTTTGTGAATCTATGGTATACTCATTTTTTGCGATAAAATTAAAGGTATACGGCGTGCACCTTCCAATGCAGCTCTGTTTTAAATATTGACTGTCATTCATGTTTGAACCGTTTCAATAAAAAAATACACAAATCTCTTCTAATAAAACCCTTCGGCTACGCCATTACGTATTGATTAATTAATTAATATACACCTGTCGTTTTACCTTTAATTTAAATTTGCATAATGTGTACAATGAAAACCGGTTATGCGTCGAATGTTTCGTGATTTGTGCTTCCTTTTCTTCTTCGCTGACTTGCTCATCATACTGCCGTATCTGGTCATAAATTATCGACCGCGTATCAATTACGACGTAAATTTAAGCAATTCCTTTTTTGGACATAATATTTTTAGTAACCTATGTGACATCAATACTAGAGAACGACGATTCTTATGTCAACTTTTTTTTCAATTCTATTGTACGTAACTTTCCTGTACCCAATGGTAGACACACCTACCCCAACTGTTAATTGATCTTGAATATCTTTTTTTATTACACGGTGAAAAAATAAGTATTTTAGTTACACAAAATTTTAAAGATGCAAAGCTTATAGCGATTTCGGCCTCATATATTTCTGGCGGATTATCTGAAATAAAAGTTGTTTTTTTGCATATATTGCTGAAGAAAAAAATAATATTAATAATTTATCATATCGACTGAAGGTGCTTGATGGAATTTCAATATCAAATTTGAATTGTTAAAAATTTGTACAATTCCGCATGTTTTGACACTAACGACCAGGGTTTCGCCTTACGGCATCTTTAGGCGCTCTATCACACGGATGCAACAGAATGAAATTATTATATTGATTGAATTAGCATTTACTTGATAGAACTAAATTATAACACGCTGAAAAAATAGCAGTGTATCTGAGTTCTGATGGGGGCTTAAGCCAAAATAGCTATCAACTATATAACTTATAAATTTTGTATAACTAAATTACATTACTATTTTTTCACCGTGTTAAATTATTATTGTATATATATGATTCAGTTTATGTTATGCCTGACAACATTAAACGACTGAAATATGCGCTCGCGATGATTGGCGGAAACATATAAGTACAGATGAATCGAGATATATAAAAAAAAGCCTTAGTGATGCCAGTTTGTTTTCAATCTAACGTAAAAGAATAAAGCAATTTTTCTTGGGGTCTGGCAAATCCCCCCATCGTGTCACAGGTTATTTTTCGACCAAGTCTTTTAAAGGTTATTCGAATCACTTGCACATGCATTAAAATAAAGACATCTTTAAACCACAATCTGTATACGTTACATTTAACAGACGCTCTAGCGAGTTGTTATTTTGTTTTCAATAATGTTCTCATGAAATATTAATCTCAATTATTTTAAGGATTCTGTGGTGTGATTGTATATGAATGATGAAATATTGTTTTAAATTTTTTGTAGACATACATTTTACTCCTAGCCTTAGGATGTGTATTTTTGGCATGATTCATTGTGCTAACTGATGCTCGATGCAAACTGTTTACTGACCATTAGTTCTATTACATCCGTATCGACGAATTTGTGGAATCGTGCAGTTTCAACGATTTAAATTTGATATCGAAATTCCATCAAGTATTTCAGTTGATATCGTTAATAACCTAAATATCTTGATATACCTGGTCGTATCGACAAATTTATAAAGTCGATTGAGTTGTTTTACATGTAGGATTTGTGTAAGACAGTGACTTCCAACCTTTATGCCACTATGCCTCTTAAATTACATGACTCCAGATTGGAAACCGCTGGCTTAAAGACATACCACCATAAATGGTAAAATGCATTTTATCAAAGAGTACGTTGACACACCTTCGAGTTGTATTTTTTTTTTAATCCCCGATAGATAATATATTTCGTGAGTAATTTGAATCCAGCGGATTCCTATTGGCGGGTTTTTTTTATTGCCTTTTTGCATTTATATTCATAATTGATATCACACAGTTTTTGTGTTGTTTCGGATGCGAACCCGCGACTTGGACGTCCGGCGCGGGCGCGTGGTCGGACTGGTTTCCACCGACAATGTTTTCCCTCGCATAAATATTAACCCACGTACTGAATATTAAACCGAAAGTTACCGCTAAAGTGCAACGCGGCGAGTTACATTTGAAAGAGTCGAGTGATGATAACGTTCTCGAATTCGTCCAATCGAGTCGTATCATTACGTTACGAGAATATGTGACTCGTGAGTGAATTGTCGTCGGATTCTGCGTGAGTCATTAGTTTTTTTTTCTCTTTACTTTTTAACAAACAACACTTCCACACGTTTTTTCAGTCATAATTTAATACAATTACATTGTTATAGTGGTTGATTCGTGCGAACATATCTCATTAAAAAGTCATTAGTTTTTGTTAATTATATGATTATTTCAAGGCTGCGAATTCGGAGTCAGAGTCGTGAAAAACGAGCAACTACGACTACTTTTTTGATTAAATGATTTTGAAAAATACTTCAATGAACAAGAGGTAATAAATCGTCCTCGTTTGAGTACCAATACAGTAGACGAATAAGACTATGTCAAATTTTAAAAAAATGAATCTTACGATGCGTTGAATGTACTGGGAAAAATCAACCGAGCCAAATGTTTAAATGGCAATGCAAATCTTCTATAAAGTGCTTATTAACTAATCAAGTGCTTATTGTCAGTTCGGGTGCGTCCGCGTACTAGAATACATGTAGATGACGAGAGTCGAAACTCTTCAAACTTCATTTAATCGTACCACTGTAAACTACTACATGCGGATGTTTAATTTTGTTTAATCTTGTTCGAAATGATTTGTCACGAGTCATAGGTTACCCATCACTGCCCAACGCTAAAAGCTGATGTTTTATACTCGGACAATTTCGTACGCGATTGGGTGTTTTGTATGCCTTAAAACGACAACTCGCTTTAAAACAAGAAAATGACCCTTCCTCGTCTTAACCCGCTGACTGCCAACACGCATAGCTGACACTTAAAAGTATAAGACAGTTAACATTGTAAGTAGGTTTTAAAAAATCAGATTTTTTAAATTCGATGTTGAAGTGTGCTTAAAGTGAGTAAACTGGGAATAGATTAAAACTCACATAGCCGGTAAATCGTTGACGTTCCGGTGAGACAACAACACACTCCGAGAACACTCCGTCTTCCTTAGGAGTAAAAAAAAACAGGTATTTTAGACAATTTATTCATATACAGGTTATACTCGACTTACGACCGAAATACGTTCCTGGACTTTGGTCGTAAGCCGAATTGGTTGTATGTCGAATTTCATACAAAATATGTATGTACTTATATTTTAAAATAAAATATGTGTATTTATTTATATTTTTTTATTGTTAAATTTATAATTATTTATTATTACAAAATAATTTTTTTTTCTTCATTAATATTGAAAATCTTTCGTCAGCTGTACTTATATAAGCACAATCCATTGGCTCATCATCAGTGGTGGAAGAAGAGGCAGTTGTAGTCTTTTTAAAAAACATATCCAATTTCAGTTGAGTTTTTTTTCCCTGTAGCGTAATGCAATTTTTAAAAAAAGTGCTATTTTTTGGTCGTAAGTGCGAATGGTCGTAAGTCGAGCACTGCCTGTATAATATAAACACTCGCATGCCACCAGTGGGCGACCGCTGCTATATGCGATAGTGTTATTCAATGAAGCCAAAACGATCTGTGTGGGTTGCAGTGATAATTAATTCTTGTATTTCCTATGAATTGATCAGTCAAATAATTTCGTGCATTTTGCAATATATTCCTAGCGGCGTGGGCCGGACCGGACACCTTGCGCGTGTAACCTTTTGTCAAATTTTAATCATTCACTACCGGTTTCGTTTTTTACGATCGCCCGATTGATAACGTTGCTTTTTCAATGGCGTCATTAATAAACTCTTCACTCTGAATTGTCAAAGCAAGCAATAAATAATTCGGTACAATATTGCATACTTTTAAATTGATAACTATCACTTCTTTGTGAAAAGGCAATATGTTTAAATAATGAAACACAATGTGTAGTACTCTTTCCAAAAATATATATTTGTAAAATTACGACCGGCTTCGCTCGTAGCGAGCATTATCAACTGTCATTATAACAAATATAAAATTGTGGACATAGTCGTAACCGTTGTGTCTTATTATTTAAATATCATTATAAAGGATGTTGATTGAATTGGCATTTACTTGGTAGAACTCCATTATAACACGGTGAAAAAATAGCAATCAATTTTAGTTCTACAATTTTTTTTTTTTTTAGATATAGTTGATACCCATCTATGTTAATAGCCATCTATAACTATCTATGTTAGCAAACTATGATAGTTCTGACGATGGCGCGGGCCGAAATAGCTATCAACTTTATTTAAAAAAAAAAAAATTGTAGAACTATAACACATTGCTATTTTTTCACCGTGTTATTATGAAGGATCATTCAATGGGGACGCTCGAAATTTTGCAGGTTATAGCAGCCATGTCAGCAGCCATGAAGTGACATCTGTCGAATTTGTTGTTAATTGTTTAGGTTAATAGTATTGAACAATGTATGCAAATCATCAAATTTGTATATGCAGTCTGGACAAGCGATTTGAGGGCGTGAAACTGGCCACCGGGATCGTGTCATTTAAGGCATCTAGACTTTTTTTCTTTGGAGCTCTATTAAATCGCAAGTTTTTGTGAATAAACCACTAACAATTGACGCCCTCAAAGCCGACATAACAAACGCCATCTTATTCCGAATATGTGCTTCAAAGCCGCGGCAGACATTTCAACGATGCTATATCCCGTACTTAATCCCATAAAATGTAAATAATTACTTTCAGATAAAAAAAAAATGACAAGGTATATTTCACTGAACTTGTTTTATTTACATTTTTTCAAATTTTGAGCGTCCCTATTGAATGACCCTTTATAAACCTGACTCGTTTTTTATTTAGGGAATTTTCATATAATTAATTTTACAACATAACTACGCTTATCTGTACAATATGGACAGCAGACTGAATCAAGACTCGTTAAAGTATTAAGTTAATAGCTCCATATTAAGAAATGTTTAATATATTATATGAACAATAACAAATACAATATTTTTAATTTTCAGGTGACAAACGTTGACGAGGTGCTGGAGAAGCATAGTGACTTCCTGGAAGCGTGTCTCGAAGACTGCATGCTGACCAGCCCGCAGCTCTTGACCACCGTCACCAGGCTTTGTCAAGTCTGCGTGCAGTTTTGTCAATTTTTCCAGGTAATTTCAACCATTTCAATTAATTCGATAGTTCATGATTTCATAACATTTGTTTGCCATAACATTACATCATGTAAAATAATCATTGTTTTTTTTTTTTTAAATTGTTCATTTGAACGGTGTAAAAAGCACACCTTACTGAAGGATACTAGTGCTGGTTTTTTTTATGTTGGCAATATTGACTAAGCACACTTGTAAGAAGCTTTAAATTTTAGGAAAATACAACACTTATCTTATAATCGTTTTCTTTGTAATTATTGTTTATAAAATTAATGTATTGTTAATATTCAAATTTCGATATGGCGACATCTGTTGAAACATGAGAAAAAATTGCAATATAATTTTTTTTTTTTTTTTTAAGTAAATAAGAAAGATATATTAAATATTTTAAGTATCGAAAATGGGCCAAATATTTGAAATTTTTTTGAACAGGTCCATGAAAAGTTTGATGGCTTAATGACCAAATCAATCATTTTAAATAGTGGCCGCATTTAAAACATGTATTATCCTATAAATGAATATAATCAGAATGAGAATCAGATGAATATAAAATCAGAAATGAAGTGAGTCAATCGAGATTAATTCAACGACATCAATGACATCATCTATACCAATATCTGAGAGCTCAAAGTTAAATTGAAAAAATTATAAACTATATTGGCTCTGACAGGAGTTGAATCTGGATCCAACTGATCATTATAACAAATCTCTAACCACGATACCGGAGAGTCCAAAAATTGTGCCAATGAGTATATCTGTTTAGTTTTAGAATAGAGAATGGAAATTTAGACATCGATGTATTCAAGCATAAATCGATTTAAATATCTTTAAAATCAATTTGTTAAGCCTCATTAATTATGTGCACTGTGTTATTGAAGCAACCTTTTCACTAAGAAGCCTTAATGCCTTACAAGAGAATACCACTTCTTAAATTTATTGATCGGGAAAAACAATTAACATTTCCATAAGAACAAGCACATCAAAATTAAACTCAATGATTGGACTGAGGAGATAACATTTTTACAGACAATATTACTTTCGTTTTTTGACAAACTGGTGCTTTGTCAAAATCGATGTTTTTTTCATATCCTCATGTCCCAGATATTTAGCACTCTTGTCAAACTTCTATGATTGCATAAACATGCCCACCAACGCCATCTACAAATCTCCATTATATGTTCAATTTCAATTTATTTTTACAAATAATATTCTGTCTAAAAGCAGATCAGTTGTTCAATTATCAGTTGACTCACTGTTCTACTAGAGATGTGATATGTATGATTTAAATTGTACAAAAAAAAAAAAAAAACTTATTTTGATGATTTACTAATATATCCCATTTATCTCATTTATTTTCTATATATTAATTAACAGCATTTAATAAAATTTATCACTAGAGGTGTCTTGTTGAATGATGGTGTATTTACTAATATTATTAACAAATTTTTGATATAAATGCATTACTCACGTAATCAGATATTGATAAATAATTATTGTTATAAAAACAGTATAAGTTTCAGTAAATAAAAGTTGTTTACACCCTCTTTAAATCGTCGCTAATTTGTCATCAGTATTTGTCCATACAATAAAATGAAACTAAATTATTGAATTCAATATTATTATAGGTCTAACTTTTTCAAGGATCAACCTGTTACTGAACTTAATTTAAAATAATGTGTTCCCAAACCGTTAATCTTAAAACAAAAATCAATAACATAAATTTGTTCAATTCTGCTTAATTTTAAAACTGAGATCATATTTATAACTCATTAAAATGCTTATAGCGTAAACACATATTTTGGATAAATATTTCTAAGATAGCTTGCAATAAATATTTGGTACCATACAAACTCACAATAACTCCTGATGTTTGAATTAATAGATACACATTTTTTCGTACTATTTCCACAATATACAATATTTTATAATCAGGACTCATTTCTCTCATCGCGAAGGGCACAAATTACAAACAAGCCTAATGATATATTCAAAATTTTGAGTCAATAGCTAGTAGGTATAAAAACCAAAGGTTTTACTAAAGAACTAAGAACACATTTTACCAGAAGTTATACATGCACATGATTAAATTAATAATTTGCATACAAAATATAGACAAATCAATGGATTATTGTGGTAATAATACTAAAAGACTATTTTTATTATTTTAAATATCATACGACTCATTATGTGCCCAGGCGCACAATCAGTGTTTCTCCAGTATATGTGTGTACACGTTGGTCATGTGTTCCAGACGCAACGTGATAAAAATACCAGTTCACAACTTAAAACTGAAATTGCAGTTCTTATATGATAATATGTCTGGCATATCGGTTAGCATAATTATTAGCTTGCAGTGCGCTTGAAAAAATGACAGTGTGAAATGGGAAGATGTGCTGAGATGTATTTACCCTGTATTACTTTAAAGCGAGACTGTGGAGTCTGTGTATTTTTTCCTTTCTTATTTATATGCATTGAATCAAAGGTCAACTAATCAATCCGGTAAATTGTTCATTGAGATATTCTTCAAACATAACGCGGTGGAAAAAATAGCAATGTATTTTAGTTCTACAAAATTATTATTTTTTAAGATATAGTTGATAGTTATTTCGGCTCACACCATCGTTAAAACTATGCTTAAACGAAAATTTGCTTATTTATATATAGCTGTGTAGAAAAGGTACACGATACATCTTCTCTCCTGTTTTAACGACTTAGCTTTTTTCTTGTTCGCAATAAAACTTAAAAATTGTAAATGAAACTAAGAAGGCGGCTGAATTTTTATTCAAACTCAGCGCATAAGTGTTTGCACCTTTGTAATAAAGGTCGCAAGATGACGGCTTTAGAACAGCAAAGGATTCTTAACGGCCAAACTAATATATGTCGATCGCCATTGCTCAACCCGCTACAGGGGTATTTTTTATTTCCGTAATAGACCATTTCCGTGCCGTACGTAAACTTATTGATTGAGAGAAGATGTATCGTGTACCTTTTCTACATAGCTATATATAGATAAGCATAGTTCTGACGATGGCGTGAGCCGAAATAGCTTTCAACTATATCTTAAAAAAAATATTTTTTTAGAACTAAAATACATTGCTCTTCTTTTCACCATGTTATAATGGAGTTCTACCAAGTGAATGCCAATTCAATCAATAGACAAGAGTCGTTCGTTTTTCACCACTCCGACTTTGGCCAAAACAATGCGAGTCCACGACTTTGATTCCATCTCCACAGCTCTGCTTTGAAGGGAGCGATTTGATATTTTGGTGTTTTGGAAGATTTCACTATTAAAGCTACTGTTTGTTGTTTTCACCCCACGCTGCCTTATAAAGGAGATGCGAAAGTATTTTGTGGACGCGGAAATGACTGGAATGATTGGCTCGGCCTACGAAGCTTCCGAATCACTTGAGGTATTTCACCGACGTCATTTCATTCATTTTGTATCGCAAAGATGCTCATCCCCGGATAGATTTCTGTAGAATATAATCTGTATTGCTTCGATCACCAGTGTTTCTATGTGCATTTCTATAATTTATAATATCGACTGAAAATACACTACTTCATGCTTTGTCACTCACAAACTCGATTTCACCATTCAGCATCTGTTAGTTTAGTTTGATTAGTCAACAATCTCAATGATATAATTAAATGAGTAGCCGTTTAAATTATTTCAGTCATACAACTAGATCCTTAACTTAGTTCTATATTTTTCTTTAATCCTCTTGTATATTAGCAATGTAAACTGCTTGCAGACTTTCAGTTATCCCTTTGAGGAGTATGGCCGTACATGTACGTCCAAATATTGTGATGTCTTTTATCAATTGCGAGTTCCGTATTTTTTGTCGAATAATTATAATTTCTTCTGATATTCACCCTGCACATATCTGTCAATAATTTTAAGCAGTCGGGCTTACATTTTTTATTTGTTTCAAATTAATAAAAGAATTTTACGAAAAACAAAAATTCAAAGAAATTACACTTTTAATCATGTATCATAAAATTTACTGTCTGTTCAACCGCTTTCTTTCTAGTAATCAGTGTCAATATCGAACTATGTTTACTCAGAATGCAATTGTTTTTTTAGGCTCAAACTAAAGTAATTGTTTCTGGAAAATTCATAGTGAATAAATTTATTTACATTTATTACTATGCATTTCTCAATTGTACAACTTTATTTACTATTTCATATAACAATAAATATTCTTTCTAGATTGAACCACAAAAAAACACATAATTTTATATGAAGTGTAAAAAAAATATTGAAAATAAACCAAAAAACTTATTTCGTAAAAAAATAACTCACTACTCAACGGTTTAAAGTGCATTTTTGTGATGGAATGCCTGAAGATATTAACAGGCAAGAACCGAGTTGTGAGTGACAAAACATGTGGAAGTGTAAAGAATTTGATTGTTTGAAATGTGCATTTTATGTTTGCTTGTGATAAACAATTTTTGTTTCGTGTGTTTTTGTGAATTTAGCATCATTCAACTTGTAAATGAAACTGTGTCAAAAGTTGCTGTAAGCTTAATCTAACGTTATGAGGTCTTATTGTATCTGACCATGCATGAAGTTAGCTGTATTGAGTTTTAAACAATATTACAATATTGATGCTATGTCAAATTTTAAACAATACTTATTCAACATAATATAAACTAATTGATCAACCTGCAACTTGATAATGATAAGCATAATTATTGCTACAGCTTTTGCTACAAATTTGCTTACAAATTTCAATCTTTCACTTGCATATGTTCACAATATGTTCTACTTGGGTTGTGCCTCTAATGCTATTAATTAAAGAAATTGTTAGTGTAGTGTTTTTTAATCTATCTATACATATAAAAATCAATGTGTGTGTGTCTGTTTGGCCTTTATGCATTACTACACCATTCATCCGATTGATATGAAAATTTACAAATTTCTTCAGTACACTCGTGCAAATGTTTCTAACATACTACTCTCCCTCACCAACCCCCCCCCCCCCAATAGTAAATAGATAGAATTAAAACAATGCTATTAGCAATTAAATCGTTTGTTATAATAGCGAGTTTCTTTGAATTGCCTTACTCTGAGATCGGAGCAATGCATCATGGGTCTACTAGTTGAAGTATAAAAATTATTGATTTGTTTTATTAAAATTCCTTGTGTATGTTTTGTTTGTTTAAAATTTTAAATCTTTTCACATTAACCAAAATTTTCTTTCAATTTGTTTGAAATTATATTGAATTTGCAGTACAGTACTATGTGGTGTTGACCATTAATTCTTGTTAATCATTTTGTTTTCCTGGCACATGTAATTAATATCACTTACGTAATTTAATAATGCTGTTTTACTATCGTCTTGTTTATTTAATACTTTTATAAAATTGCCTAAAAATTCCTCCATATTTTTGATTTAATATTTCTCAATTATTCTGTTATTAGTACAAATGTTGTTAAAAAATGTTTATAGATGTCACTGTTTTTTGGTTTGAAAATTAGGTATGTTTTGATTTTTTATGTTTGTTAAATTTATTATGACTAATTTCAGTTGAATGCACTTTAGCCTAGAAACTATTGTTATCTCAATTAGTTTGTCAGGCATGTAATCTTGGAATATTATGTATTGTGTTTATGTATAGTTTTATCACATATTTCCACATACAAATAGATTTATGTCCAATACTCTTTGTCTTATCTATTTTCAGTTATTTGCAAATCTATTATCTCATGGTCAAACTAATCAAGGCTATAAATAAATAAACAATAACATTGCTTATTCAGTGGAAAGTTGTGTTAACTGCATACTGCATGCACCGAATCGATAAACCTTATTAACTTCATTGTTATACATAAACTGAGCCCTCAGTTCCATCTTCTTTCTTGTCCCAAAGTCCCATGATTGAAAACCTTACATAACACATTTTAAAGGATCAAAGTACCTCAAATTAAACTGCGTTAAAATCCTAGAAGGTTATTAAAAGAAAGTGTCTTTAATCAGTGTTTTCAAAAGTGTTCACTACACTCTTATAAGAAACAAATTATTTTATCACTGCAGTCTTAAAGGTATCCAAAGTTGTACCCACCGCCACCTACTATAGTTGCACTGCCGTTTTACAAGTTTTATATGCACATAATAATTTATTTCAAATGTAAAATATTGTTAGATAAAGTTCCTTGTTTTCATATGTTATATTGTACTAGTAAAAGTATATTTTTACTGAAGCTTCAGAAAAAGCATATCCCAGTACGTTCTCATCATATCTAATTGTATTGTCATCAGTAAGTAATAAACTAGATTTTCACTAGTGAAAATTCGTTTTGTCCGGACAAGTACTTTGCTGTCGCATATATAATAAAATACACTTTTAGTAAAAATGCAACTATTTCGTTTATCAGTGGAGGTGAGGTTTGTATATAATGCAATCTTAAATTTTTTTCTTTTATAATCAGTTAACAAAAAAATATATCTTAAATAATAAAAATACATTTTCAGCACAATTTCCACAATATATTTTATGATCAGGACCAGTTTCGTTCATCGCGATCATTATCAACCGATGGCAAAGATGCTGATTTGAAATAAAGTTGAAATCGATATATTTGCCATATCCCTGTTGATCGCAGCGAATGAAACCGGTGCTGATCATAAAAATGTGTTTTTGTTACTCAAAATATAATGCCTTCCCACCAAGAAGTGACAGTTAAAACCTTAAAATTAATATTATATATCAAATCAAAATAAAGCTATGGGATATTCAAATATGGTAAAGAAAAAACATGGATCGCCCGTCACTGATGTACATTCATTATACTTAATTCAACGCACATGCCTATTTTTGTATTTCAAACATCAACACGTTGCCGCTGATTATACACAAAAATTTCTTGCGTTAATCGTCTTTAAATTTACTAGGCCCACGACATATCGATGACAAAGTCCACCGACAGCTCTGCCCCTCCCGTCGACTCCTTCGAACAGAGCATCACCCGCTTCGACCTGTGCTTCACGGCAACTCTCCTGTCCTTACTCAACATGATCAACGATATGGCGAAGAATAACAACACCAAAAAACTCGTCAATATTATGTACAGGTAAATCAGTTTTCTAGCATCAAATTTTGCCAGGTTCGTAATGCAGTGATACCAATGTTGTTGGCTTCCATGTGATCTCACAGGTTTCGAATCTAGCTGTTTTTTTCAATCGACCTATCAAATCTATCTGTGTCATCATGTATAAAGGAAAAGTGTCTATAAAAATAACTTGGTATCTATTAGTTCTCGTACAAAAAACCTTATTTAGATACATGCATTTGGAAGCTATATGCTTTACTTCGATAGCGGATTTGGGTTTAAAAATAACACAACAAAAGGTTTTTCTACAAGAGCTGCTTGTTTGTCAGTTGCTCAACCTCTTGTAAAGGGATAATGGATAGTATAACACTACCGCTACATCCTGTTTTTTAGAATTAGGTAGTAGGGGAAATTATTAGATGTCACTAACATCCCTTTTTGCCTTAACAGAAATCCATAACTAATTGAAAAAAGCTGTCCATACCAAGAAATCTGACTGAAATATGACTCCATCATGCTTTTCAGCACTTTCTAGCTCAGTCAAATCTGTGTTTTCCAAACTATGCATTTAAAAATTCTTTTTTTCGTAATGTAATCACTAATATTTAAATGGTTTAAGTCACAGGTTCCCAACCTTATTTCGGGTGGCGACTCCTTTTCATAAAATTCATGTGATCCTCGACCCCTAATACAATTCAAAAGCCAAGCAAAAGTGAATATTTTTTAGTTGACCGTATCAGTTGGCGACCCTTCCAAAAAACCCTCCGCGACCCCAAGGTTGGCAACCTATGGTTTAAGTGTATTTTGAATTTTATATGCTATCTAGTTTGGAAATCACTGCTTTATATATGATAGAATTTTAATAACTTTCTGATTATTTTTGAGATAAGTTCATAACAAGTAAATTATGGTTCCCTCGAAAGATTATCGTAAAAGCATTTCAGAAAGCTGCCTTCAATAATTGTAAAAAAAAAATAACATGACCTTTGATTTTGTAAAATTTTGTAAAGGCTTATAATGAATTTCAACAGATGGCAGTGTTTTTAAAAATATAATTATTATTAATTAAAACAGTCGACTGTAATAATGATTTTATAATTTCATTGTAAATTATTGTTGTTTTTATTTTAATTTCAGATTGAATTTCAACACATTCTACTCTGAACAATTGGACCGTATGTGCTTGGAGAACGCCCTCAATCCCACTCAAACCCAGTCTGATGCTTCCAACTAACAAGATATTTTTATGAAATAAAAAATTATTGTGAAAATTATGAAATTAAATTCTACATTTTTTTTATTAAAATTGCTAACATAGGCTACAAAAATAGTGATTTTAACCCTTTAGCGATCTGAATATTTACACTTCAATCATTTTATTTGGAATATTATTTTTTGCAAATTTAAATAATACAGATTTAAAGGTACTTGTTAACTTGGCAGTTGCATTAGCTAACCACTGTTACATTACATGATATTAATACAAATTAATTATTCCAATTTTGAATACATCTGATGTTACATTTCATTAAATACTTCCATTTGATGTCATACTTTTTTATACAGATTTTATTTTATGTATTTTTCAGGTGTATTTATTGTCAAATGATTGGTTCATTGCATATTTGTTTACAAACATTCATGTCTATACTATTTATTTGTAATTTTCCAAGAAATTAACAGAATATTTGATCAGAATTTAATCATGATGTCGATCGGTCAAAACTAAAAATTATTGCTATGCAAAAACTAGATGTCAAATTATTTAAAATATGCACAAAACCTACAATGCACGCTCATGTAGGTGATTTGTATTACTAATGCAGCCAAAATAATGCGACAAATTAATCGATATAGACCAACATTACAGTATATTTTAACTATGGTGTGGGGAAATATTGCATTCAGTGACAGTTTGATGGCATTCCATAGACAATACGAGTCAAGGCTTTTTACCATAAACAAATTTAATTGGCGACTGACAAAAATAATAATACTTCAGTTGTCATAAAAGCATGATAAATTGATTTGACTAGTGCAAAAATTCCACGAAAGGTTATGTTAGTCACAATCTACATTCGAATACAGCGGTAAAATAATGTAACTGCCTAATTGACAAGAACCAATTAATTGTTATATAATAATATCACATTGTTTTTTAGTAATAATTTTAGTGAATAATTATTGCCATTTTCTACATGTTCCTGTTATAAAAATAACTATAAAAAACTGTTTTGTTTCAAATTAATACCGACACATTTTTTTTTTTTTTCATATCTATGATAATAAACTTTTTATAACGGGGTCTTTCTTCGATTATTTGCTACATTGACATAGTAATAAACACTAGATCACCCTACATTACTTTCTTAGAGTTATGCACATTTAAACAGCTGCTCCTTTATCGAAAAGTGTGACCGTTTTATTAAAAATAACATGACATGGAATCGAAAATTAAATTCAGAATCTTAGAAATTACAGAAAACATAATCGTTGTAAAATCAATACACTATTATCAAAGACTTAAGCTTAAATGCATTGTTGAGTTGTCCTTAAATAATTTCAACACAAATATATATGTATAGTTTCTTACAGTGTCATATTTTCTCCCAAAATATGACACTGTATAATACACTGTCTGAATATCTAACCTAATTAATAGAATTTAATCTCCACTTATTTAAATTATTCATAAGAGCTTGTCAAATATTTTACTTTTAAAAAATGAGTTTTTCCCCTCTTGCCTAAAATCATTATATTATTTAACCGGTAAAGCTAACAACCCACCAATGTGCCGCTTTCCTACCATTTTACTCATTTCTAGCTGTATAAGAGTTAAGATGTATTCACCCTAAAGTAAGTTAATTTTGTGTGGGTGACGCCTGTACATCAATTTAACAACTTTCTATACAAATTTGAATTGTTGCAATTTTTTACGATACCACATAAATTGTCGCGAACAAACCAGGTTTTGTCTTTTGGCATCGTCAGTTATGTTGCATCCATGTGATAGAATTGCTGAAGATTCCGAAAGGCGAAACCCAGTCGATATCATAAATTAAAAACTTTCAAGATGTTTTCAAAAATATTATAACAAAATTGAATTTTATAATTTTAATGAATATGTGAACATAGTATTTGAAAACACGGCTCATTCCACAAGAATTCAAAAACTGACTCTGAAAGTATTGAATCTTTCAAATATGGCTAATTCCACATTTGTTTTTACATGCATATTTTCATTATTCATACAGATGTTGTTATTTTAGCAATCAGTAAAAAAATAATATGAATCAGACTTTTGTTAACTATGTTTAATTGAGATAAGCCATGTTTACAAATAATAGCCTGACATATAAAATAAAAATTTAATTTTGATTTTGATTTTTATTGAAAGATGTCACTGTATAAAAGTTTAAAGATTTTCACAAATGAAACATTTCAATAATATAGCCTATAATTTCGCTTTTCCCTTTATAACTGATGTTTTATTCTTATAGAAATAATTGGATAATGATGTACAATGGATTCTGGAAACAAAATAATGTTAAATCTGCCTGATAAATGATAAGGAGTACTTGATTGATAATAAGAATTGAATTTCGTGGTTAAGTTTTCTCAGTTGTATATTAATTGATTTCAAATTAATACCTTCTGGTAGTCACGTATAAGCAATTAAAACAGTATTTTTTACTCGTGTTACAGTAGGTATAATTGTAAATTAGCCGTTAAAGTGTATTATGAAATATGTTGTCGTAAATAATTGTTGTAAGAAATTAAATTTTAGTATATGTCACACCTTTCCAGCCAAAAGGGCGTCAATGAAAAATCGCCAACATTCAGGAGTGCAAAGTGAGTGAAAAGTCATTGTGTCAATGAGAATAACTTCTTTTTTTTATGCCTAAATTTGCTCTACTGAATATAAGCAATTTTTCACTAACGTCGTTCTGGGTTGGTAGATATGATATATTGATTTGAATTTAAAATTTAATGTACCGATTCCTGAAAAAGTACCACTTCTCGGTTAAGTTGATTAAAAATATATAATCGACAATCGATATAATATTCGTTTGTAACGTGGAAACAATTATGTATAGCCTCAATTGCAACAGATGACACGACATCTCTAGTCATAAATTCACAATACGTGTATGCAGTAGAAAACGCCGGGCATTTTTTTTTATTATTTGAAATATTTTCCAAAGTATACATGGATTTTTGGTAGAAGTTATTAATAAGGTAAAATAGCAATGCATTAAGATCTACAATTTTCGATTTTATACAAAAAATCCTTATCAATTGGTTAATATTTGGTTTTATTAAGTTTCTTTAAATAACCCATAATAAAATTAAATTTTAGTTATGTCATGGTTCTGGTGATGGCTGAATTCAAAATTACTATCAACAACTAACTGTCTTTAAAAATTTGTACAGCTAAATACGTTTTTATTTTATCATATTTTAATTGAGCTCCACCAAGTAAATGACATTTCAATAAGTAACGAACTCTGTACTAAGTGTTTTTATTATTTGTATTAATCTTCTCTTAGTCTCCAAGTAAAGAAGTAAATCTTCTTATAGTTTATTTTACGATTACCCCATTTTTATCCAGTGTTCCAATATTGGAACATTTAGTATTTTTACACCCACTCCATTATGCATGACGCAATAAAAGCTTAGATTGCATCAGTCTATAGCTAAATAATATAATAAAAGTGTAGGGATCAAACCCAATACATGTTATACAGTTATGGTACTTACGATTTGTTGAAATTATTATAAATTTTGAGAGAAAAAAACGGGTTAATAATAAACTTTAAGAATTTGACCAATTCCTTTATCATAATATAAAATCTTGCAATAGAAGTATACTTCTCAACAAAGCAAAGTAAGTGCTTAAGTACAGCACGCTTATCATAGAAATGACACTGTTATTATTTTTAATTTATCACGCACGGCTTAAATATAGCCGAGAAGTGGGTACATAATTGTTAACTATTAGGATAAACTATAGATGTCACTGTTGGGCTTTTTTTTTTTTTTTTAATGTCAGCCTATATCCTATCCTCAAACCAAACAAAAATAATTATTGTATTAAATTGTACTACCGAAAAAATATCTCGCAAAGCATGATATGAATATAAGTCTATCGAATAAAAATAACAATAATTGCTTTACTAAACGTATTTGTTTTGCTACGCTTAAATCTGTTAATATATTTTATTGCTAGTTAAGTTTTTTTCACTTTTAAGGTGTTAACTGTCACTTCTTGATGGAAAGGCATGATATTTTAAATAATAAAAAATGTGTTTTTATTATTTAAAATATGCTAGTTAAGTTATGAAAATTGCCATTATACTTTCAAAGCCATCCATTTGCTTAATCAACTGGAAATAAAACGCCATTCTTAGCCTGGTATAATAAGCGTCGAATTTGGCATGCCTCTTTTTTTTATAGATAACAAACAAAAGTATATAATAGCGAAACTAATTTTCTATTTAGTCGACTGTCACATATTTTCAATGAAGAAGTGTTGCTTTCTGGTGACAGACTGTTATTGCTTGTAATAAAAATTGAAAATCAATTCAATTGCAAACATTTAGTCCTCCTTAAAATTACATAACTTGATGACTATCACCAGCCCATCAATTAAACTTTTTTTTATTTTTGATGGATCCAACGGAAACTTTTTTAATATTAAATCTTATTCGATTGTTTTGTTGTTTCACTTGGTGCGTTACTAAATGTGAGATATGCTTCACTTTGTTGATTAACATCTTTAGACTAGCTGTATTGTATTTTGCTAATCGTCTAACTTAATACTAGTATTATTTTAAATGTTGAAATTCTCCATTGATATTCCAACACCAATAAATAGAAAAACTAATTCAGTTACGTTGATGTTAATTCAACAGCTTAATGTCATTATCATATATGAATTGTTACAACTTTGTACGATTCCACATGTTTTGTCACTAACGTCCCGGGTTTCGCCTTTCGGCATCTTCAGGCATTCTACCACACGGATGGAACAGAACTGACTGGGTCATTTAGCAGGTATAAAAATGTCATATTGCAATGTCATGTTGCGTCAGTGTGAATAATGCCTAAAGATGCCGAAAGGCGAAACCCGGGTCGTTAGTGACAAAACATGTGGAATCGTACAAAGTTGTAACAATTCAAATTTGATATTGAAATTCCATCAAGCACCTTCAGTCAATATCACAAATTAATGCCATTATTTTTTAAATAATAATATATATACATATATTTTTTAAATATATTATATTGTTGACAGAGAAATAAAAAATGTCTCTTTATTATTAAAAAAATCTACTTATGGAGATTATCAAAAAAAATTTATTATAGACTATATTTTCAAACAAGAATTAGTTTGTTGGTGAGAATATTTATCCTGCAAACACTCTTTCAATATTTTTGATTATTGTCTATTGAACAGTATTCATTTATTATTAAAGAACTTATTTTTTTATTAAACAGATGTCTCACAGCCTACATCTCCTTTTCCTAGCTTTTCCTACATCCAGTAAAAAGAAAATACCGACCCACTTTTAATTTTTATTTTAAGAATTAGAATCATTTTTAACTTAGTAATGAATAACCTTACAATACAGTTAGTCTGAAAATACTTCTCAAAGAAGCGAAACACATGTCAAATTGAGTTACACACTAATGTTATCAATTTTAATATTATATGAAACTATATTTTATTTTTCACATTTTGCGGTTTGATTTGCAAAAAAAACATTGTTTTTAGAGCCCAAAAATATTTTCAATGAGCTAGGAACAAAACTACGCTGTTTCTAGTACAACTCTAACCTTGTTTTACAAATATGAAATCTCAATTTTTATATTTAGCGAGTTTGATTAAAAGTTTTACGCACTGATCCATGTAATTCATTATTTCTGGATTTGCCTGCCTTTTATTTTTAAGCTTATAGTTAAATATTGCAACCACAATTTTTATATAATAATAATATGAAAGTTATTAAATGTTTTATATATGTGCCATTAGATTTTAATTTCTTTAGTTTCATGCTAAACACTGCTAGAAAAATGTGCCAAATTGTGGAAATTTTATCTATGTAGTCATTTAATTTAATCATTAATAATCAAATTATCACCAATGCCTATAACTGATTAACGATTATGTAAACCTGATTAATTATTATGTAAATCTGATTAAAATGTTTTGAACATGATGATAATAAAATCGCAACATTGCTTAAAAACACAAGCAATAAAAATAGACTCATTAATTAACATTCAATATCAACTAAGGATGTACTCTCCGTTCTATACACTACCACGTGTTTCATCACTCACAACTCAGGTTTCACCTTTCGACATCTTCAGGTATTCTATTGCATCTATATCTGATTTTTGTTTCTGCCATAACAAACCCATTTAAAGTAATAAGGTATTTATTTCTTCAATCATAATATCACCTTTTCTAAATTTTAATTTTATTATAATCAAACCAGTGGTTCTTAAAATTATTTCAGATGTATATTTAATTCCTAGCTTTCAATTCAATATTGTTTTTGTGTAATTTATCTCGTATTTAGGCGATTAAAACTATTTATTGACTGCCAATTATATGGCACAATAGCAATAAAATTCGAGAAGATGCCGAAAGGCGAAAACCAGGTTGTTAGTGACAAAGGATGCGGAAGTGTACACAGCTTGAACGATTTAAATAAGGTAACCATTTTTTATACTTGTTGAATCATTCGTATCTCAAAACTGATTATTTTTTTGACTTGCGACTTAATATGTTAGCTGTGGAATAAACGCCACGTGGTTAAACACATATACATGTAGCAAACACTTGGCCATATTTGATATCACACAAACTCCGATTTACTACTGACACTCCAAGTAGTGTAATCAGTATCTCTCCAATATATGTGTTTAGGCATTAGGTGCTTATTCCGCACCCAACATATTAAATCACAGCTCATTAAACATCCCATTACAATTAATTACTTTTAACATCGTTTTACATAGCACATAATAAACAATCGAAATTCACGAGCCATAAGAAGTATTTTTACAACTATTCTACATAACATTATAATAAAAAATTCCAACCATTTTTTTGTGTTTTATTCAATGAATAAAAAAAACCACAATAGCCATTTTTATGAAATGATTTATGAATTTGGTAGTTGACATGTTATTCGATCGACACAACCTTCTTGAAAATATGCAATGAAGTTTAGAGGGTTATCCTCTGCAGCAGGTATGATCAACCAGCAACTTGCGAACCAAACACTGCCGTATAAGTTTTTTGTTTTTAATAACAAGAAACTTGATTTATCTAAGAAATGATGTCCCAATAACAAAAATTAAAAGTTGTATAAATTTTATTTTTTACATAATGGAATCTACCACAATACTAAACACACTTGGCTCGCATAATGTAAATCCTAACACATGTGTGTTCTCCGAATAAAACAAAAGTTTAATACTGCTGCTCTACAGGCTTGGCTAACAAATAATTAATTTCAAGGTGTTAACTGTCCCTTATTGGTGGAAATGCTTTATATTTCATACAACAAAAAAGAAATTTTTAAGGTCAGGACTGGTTACACTCATCGCGAACATTATCAACTGAAGTAATAAAAATTACAAACAAGACTTTTTATTGAAAATTATGGGTTGAAAATTAGCAGGTATTCAAAACCACAGGTTCGAAAACGGAGAAAATAATTTACAGGTAATCTTAAAATGATTGCTCTTAACATAAAAAAGCACAAATTTTTATGGCAAACGTCTCAGTTTTGTTTGTTTTGTCATTATCAAGAAATTATTAAAACACTTTACCTTGATAACATAAATTTAGGGAAATGATACTAAACATTATGTTTTTTTTATATACATTATTAAAAGTCTGAAGATGTTTCTGAAAAAAGCGAAACACATATCACATCGGTGACACACCAAGAGAAATAACAAAATAACTAATTAATTATACATAATGATTACATTTGTAACATTATTATTGTGTAAATTTCTTATGCAATGAAAAGTCATCTGGCTTATGTAAGCATTAAATTTCTTAGTGTTAAGATCTATCTAGCTTCTAAGGAATTTTCATTCAAACAGGTATTCTCAAAGATCAGGTTGTTTTGCCTTAAAATGGATTACTTGGATCTAAGGAACATGTCTTATATTGACAATCTGGTCGGTTTCAAAATCTGTTGACAGCATCGCAAATAATAATTTCTCATTTAGCAAGTAGCAGAATTGTTCAACTCGTTGAGTACGTTTCCAACAAACGAATAGTGTTCTGCCAACAGTGGTTCTCAAAATGTGCTTGATTGCAAAACAATCGTTCAATTTTTTTTGATAAAAATTGACAATTTTGATGTTTGACAGAACATCTTACATTAGAAACACTTAACACTGTCACTTCTCGATGCAAAGGCATGATATTTTAAATAATAAAAACACATTTTTAGTACTTATTTCCACAAAGTATTTTTTGATCAGGACCGGTTTCGCTCATCACGAGCATTATCAACTGATAGAATACAATTTACATGCAAGTATATTTATACAAAATTTTTGAGTTAAAGATGCAAAGGTGGCTTGGAAACGGGTCCTCATCAAAAATATATTGTGGAAATAAGTACTTACAATGTGTTTTTATTATTTAAAATATATTAAACTATGCGAAATAATGACAATAATTAAATTTTAAATCATAAGACACATCAGTTGATAATGTTCGCAATGAGCGAAACCGGTTCTGATCACAAAATATACTGTGGAAATGAGTACTTAAAATTTGTACATATTATTTTAATATCATGCCTTTCCATCAAGAAGCGACAGTTAACATCATACAAGGGACAAAAAAAGTCCTGTTAAGCATTACATAAAGCTAAGCTCAAATTAAGTTCAATCAAGTTTAGCGATGGCATAAGCCGAAATATCTATCAAATACCATATCTCCAATATTATTATTTTACCTTCACTGTGACAGTGCTAACTACCACTTCTTAATGAAAAGCTATAATATTAAAACAATAAAACAACGTTTAGTTCTTTTTGAGTTTACATTATCCATACTACACCCGGTTTCGCTCGTCACGAGTATTATCAACAAATACAATACGAATTAAAAATTTATATCTATAGTTACCAGGTAAACTGAAAAAATGGTTCTCGAACAAAGTATACAAATTTATAAGTAATCATGTAAAATATTATATATCTAAATGAAGCAAATTAGTTAGAACAAAGTGTCAATGATATCTTGAAGTTAAGTCACTAATAATATATAATTATCAATAAAATCAAATTAAACGCCTATTGACCGTTATAAAATACTCATTAAGAAGAATGACAAATGGAAAATTTTACAATTAAACTACAAACACTGCGATAGATCGTTTGTAACGGCTACACGCAGAAATGGTTGATGGACCGCACTTTGAGGATGGCTGGATTAAACCAATAGTTGTCAATCTAGTTCAGGGGATCCCAAGATAATTGTAATAATGGACGCATTATATAATAAATTAAAAAGAATGTGTGAGTCTAAGAAAGTGTGTTGCAGGCATTCATTATATTATACAACATTAAATCTTCTCATATTCAAGATCGAATGCAAATTTTAGTGGATATTTCAAATATTAGTTTAGTAACGTTTTTTGCTAACCAAAATATTTCATATTATCAGGACAAATTAAACTAAATTTCAACAGTAAAAAAAACTAGCTCTATTTCAAAAGTGTTAACATTGTTAACTCATTCATACTTTTGAGTCCGTCTCAACAGTGAAGCCACAGAACGCTAACGTCTCAATTTAATTCTTATGTGTCTCAGAAGTGAGAAGGTTAAAATTTAACAGTTAGAAGGTTAATCATAATGAGCGATTACTTTTGAGACATTAACTTGTTAGTTATTGGTATAAGGGCATTATGTTATAATATATTTCAATAATTAACTAATTTATGATATCAGCTGAAGATGCTTGATGGAATTTCAATATCAAATTTGAATTGTTACAACTTTGTACGATTCCACATGTTTTGTCACTAACGACCCAGGTTTCGCTTGTCGGCATCTTCAGGCATTCTATCACACGGTGCAACAGATTGCCAGTTCTGTTGTGGATTCATACAAAGTTGTAACAATTCAAATTCAATAATTAACACAAAATGCCAAAAATATTTTTTTAGTTAAGACCGGTTTCACTTATCACGAGTATTATAGACTGATATATTTAAAAAATGTTAAATTGTGGAAATAGTAACAAACCTAACCTAATCCATGCGGTCTGAAAAAACTCTTAAAGAATTTAAGCACGTGAAAAATTTTGTAACGCATCAAGTGAAATAAGAGAGCTGTCAATTTTAATTGTTAGTTCCAATTTTTTCGTTGTAATCTTATACATATGTCATCACGAAATGATATGATATTCAAACGAGCGTGATCTCCCGAGCCCTTGATGTTGAATCCCTGGTGAATGAATGCAAATCATTTGAAATCCTTGATCCACCTACGAAACGGTAGACTCCAAATATGGTAGCGCCACAGCAACTCGGTCCCACCTGTTATTTTTTTTTTCTGATCGCACTGAGTCAGCCGCCACGTAATATAAACACGTCATGGCCGACATTGGCGAAGGCTGTCCGTTCGACACCAAGATGAAACCTCGAACATCCCAGAAAACATTAATCCCCACTGACATTGTAGTACACTCGGACATCTTACAACACGGAAATTTGGTTGTAACAACTCGCGTAATAAAAATCCGTCCTATAAGAGGTTTGAAATTCAAGAAATCATATTTTTCTCACACTAGTTTTAAGCTTCTATTCCACATCTCTGCTAATTTTGTCTTGTCACAGAAGTTGGATATATTTCTGTGAACATTAAATATTTATCGTTTGTCTTCCTTGCAAATTAGCAAGTGCTTATTATACCTGTCTAAATTTAAACTCAATACGAAATAAGTGTAAATTATTATGATTCCGTTGAGTTACTTTTGAGACTGTAGTACTCGTTAAATGCATTTTTTCAATTGATTCTTTTCGAAGGCATGGGTGTTTGTGATGTTGTAAAACATTCCCCACCCACCCAATCCAATCCTAAAAGTAAAGTGCCAATACGTTAGGAGAGCGATTTGCTTACTACAAACCCAGTTTACCCCTTTCTCTTGTATCCCTGCTTTCTTTCTAAAAGTGGGATTGATCAACAAAGTAACAAGCAGTTTTCATATAAAAAGTCTGCATTAGGAGACAATATAATCAACATTAGGAACGTTGTACAACATTGTTAAAAAATGGTATCGAAAATAGCATTGAAATATTTTTTTACAATTGATCAAAACATATAAACAATTAACTATAATAGAATATTTTTTTATTTAATTAATTTATTTAATTTACGATATCGAGTGCGTAGTCGAATTTTTCTATCAAATTTCAATTGTTCAAACTATTCATTTTTTTATTATACGTTGAGTTGTTCAAACTGTACAATATTTCAACAATTCAAACATTCTTTTTCTTTAACGATCCTTTATGAAATTATTTCATGAAATATACTTTCAGATTCTTACATTCCTACATAAATAAATAGTGGTAAAAATACAGTTTATTTACGTAATGATATACAATATTTGCTCTTAAATTTGTAATACTGATCAACGTTCAAAAGTGTAACAAATAACTGCCAATAATTAAATCTAGGGGAATCTCAAAAACCTTCATACGAGAGGCCTCCAAAATGTTCAATGGCTAATGCACAATTGCTTCGAATATACATTACATCAAGTACCTAAACTTCCGCTTGACTTCTGAAATAATCAAATCACACTCAATCGATTTCCTGATTTATTCAAACATATTAAATGAATAAAAAAATAATCCAATAAAACCAATTTGGCGGCAATGAATTAGCGAGAATCAAAGATGAAATAAAAATATTTAATGTGAAATTTTGAAGCATTATTTTCTTGTACGGAAGTCAACTGTATAATTGATATTGAAGTTCAAGATTCAAACTACTCAATTTAAATCATTGTTTAAACCAGCGCTTCTTAACCTTCTTGAAGTCAAGGTCCCATAATTTTGATAACGTCATAAAAATGCTATGCAATCCTAAAAAAGAGTCTAGCGAAAATTGTTAGCCAGTTGTCTTGTTCTAGATTGAGAAACAAGGTAACAAATAATTAACTAGCAGGTTTATGCTAATTCTATCTGGTAGCCCTTTGAACGCCACAATTTTCAACTCTTGTACACGGAAAATCATTTAATTCTCAGTTTTTATCAAAAAAATAAAAAAAAATATTGATGACAAGTAATGTTTATTGGTTTTAGAAATGTTACACAAAAATATAAAAAAAAATCGTGAATTTTTTCGGTTTTATAAAAGTAAAGATAAAAAATTTCTGTGTAATATATTAAAATCAATAAATTAAAAATGAATACAGTGAATGATCGGTTATCGAGCACTTCGGACTGCGATCAAATCACACATCGAACATTATCACAAGAGATTTTTTTAGCTCAGAAAACGAACATATATTCGGACAACGAATAAAACGATCTTTCTATTTCACTTTCATTATCAGTGGTTAATAACGAACAATTCGGATAACGAACATAGTCTTGAAACAGACTACTGTTCGTTAACTGATCATCCACTAAATAAACATATCCATACGACAGCTGTACCACTAAAATGTGAATAATATGAGAATGGTATGCTATATGAAAAATCTGGAAATCAAATAACATTCCATAGATGTCTCTGATTTAAATTTAAAAATTGTAAATTAAATTTTAAATAAAAATATATTCTCAATGCTTTCGTGTTTTCATACATGCACACCATTGATGTCTAAGTGGTTATATCTCTAGTCACTACTACTTTGTGGAAGAGATATTGAAACAAGTATTTTTCGTTAAAAACTTGTTAATTAGGATGCCATATGCTCCATATTGGGAATGGGCATAGACTAAAAATATACCGGCCTGTTTTTTATACTGTTATGCTAAACCGTCAAAATCAAATAAATTGCACACTAACACATGGTGGGAGTTCCAACAATAACAGCAGTCTGGCATATTATATAATTTTCAAAATCGTCCAAACCAGGGATTCCCAAACTATTTCGGTTTCCGGTGCCCTTAAAATATCAGTCGTTTTGTACGGCACCCCAAGTCAAAGCATTGGTTATCTCATGGCAAACGTTATGTAACCTAACGTTTTCTAAAGTAAAAAAATTAATAATTTTCTATAAAAGAAAATTGTCAATGCGACCTCGCGTGCCGCGGCGCACAGTTTGGGTAACTCTGATCTAACCAAAAATGCAATCGGAGTCACTCGTTTTTCACGACTCCGAGTCCGGCTATAACACAGCGATTCTACGACTCAACTTCGCAACCCTGACTTAAACTGTCAAAAATATTGGATATTTATTTGAGATTTGTTCTCTCACTTATTAATAAACTTGTCAATATTCACTGAATTGTGAGTTTAATTAAATTTGATAACGTTGTACATGCATTCCGATAGACTAAGCAAGACAGCAATTAAATGATAATTATAGTTTTAATTACACATGAAATCCGATCTTGCAGTGTATTTATATATTTTTTTAAATATTTTAAGTAACGATCAGATTACGAAGTGAAAAAATTGTTTTATAACATGTGGGCAAACAAATGGATTCAATCGCCAAATAGCTAGTATATTGCCTTCATAAATAACGAATTTCCTGTTACGCCCAATTTCATTTTTGGAATGACTGTTTTGTTGTGCTTTGGTTTTTATTCAATTTGGAAAAAAATCAGATACCATATTGTTTTGTTGTTTAAAAATGTGTGATAAATACATCGACTGCCATGGTTTATATTTTTATAGAGAAATAAACATACTGGAAAGATTTCAGATTGCTTAAAAAACAGGGCTATGTTTTTTGTCAGGTTTTTTTCCAACCTTTCCTATTTATGCGCATTAAATTGAAGATTAACTAATAAATCAGGCAAATTGATCACTGAGATATTTTTAAAAATCGTTTAATCAAAAAAGTTGCTGGTTTTTGACTTCGACTTCACAGTCCTAAATATGATTCTTAGAATATGTTTGAAGGTTTTTAATATATAAATTAAAAATAACGAACGAACATAATTAAACGAATAAACAAATAAATATCTTGTATGCCTTTCGCCGCTCCTCAGACCATTGCGAGGGGCATTTCTGTAATAAATCATCTCCGGCAAGTATTTATGCTTGTTGAAAGTGCCGCCTGTTTATTTTAGCTTAGTTTATTTTAAATAAAATTCAGTTTTTTTTGCTAGCAAGATATAACATATGTACGTGTACAGCTACATTAACGTTTAAACATAGTTCTGACGATGACGTGAGCCGAAATAGCTATCAACTATATCTTATAAAAAAAATTGTAGAACTAAAATACATTACTATTTTTTCATCGTGTTATAATGGAGTTCTACCAAGTAAATGCCAAATCGATTAATAAATGAACCACGTTGCAACAAAACGAATACTTAAAACCGATTTGCCCTTCCGACACATTTATATTTACTGATTGAGTTAATCCTAATTTGAAATGACTCGTCGATTGATAGTTTTAGTTGATTCTTTGCCAGTCAGTTTTCTAGCAATGAATTCAGTCAGCAAAACATTGCTGTGTCCAGCGGGGAAAGTAATTTTTTTGGTTTAATTGAATTCTCCGCGAGTCATGTATTTTGAATTTAAATTTGAATTTGGAAAATTTAGTGCTAATTTTTTTCTTAACTTATATTTTCTTAGTTAGTTTTATCATATTATACACGTATAAAATAAATCTATAGAAAATCCAGCTCACTTTTTTTAAATACCACTGAAAAGAGGACGACGGTTATTTTTTTTTACATTAAATACAGCCGAAAAAAGATTGCTGTTGTTGTGTCATTGGTAAAATAAATTTCTTAGTGTTTTTTATTCGGAGTCGTGCTGTTGATCAATATCGGAGTCGGAGTCATGTTTTATTAACGACGTCACAGCCCTGATTATATTATTAATTTTATTTGTACGATACATAATAAATTATAGATAACTAAGCTGCCTTTGTTTACGTCGATATTGTTTTAATTGACTTTTGTGATTTATGTATGAATGCAACATGCCTAAAAATTGATCACGAGGTTGTGCAACGTACATGTTTTTATTGTGAGAGGTTTATAGCTAATAAATAAACGAATTAAGTATTTGGAAATAATACCGAATGAGTAAGTTATTGACTTCATAAAACCGCGACTTCACGATTCCGTCTCCGATCCTACAGCCCTGGCTGTGGGAAATCAATTTGAAAAGATTTAGTTGATATTTTAAACACTGAAAGAAAATTTTCAGTACTACAGTAGTAAGACAATATATTGTTTATGTTTAAAACATCATGTCTTTCCACCAAGAAGTGACAAATAACACATTAAAAGTGACGTTTAATTGAAACCTAGAGTCGTGTACAACAAAACTCATGAAATTTGAATTGTTACAACTTTGTACGATTCCGCATGTTTTGTCATTAACTACCCGGGTTTCGCCTTTCGGCATCTTCATGCATTCTATCACAAAGATGGTACAGAACTGACAGACAATAAACAATTAGCATAGTCTATATACCAAAGGTATTAATTACAGGAAAACACAGACCCCAAGAAAAACACTAATTGGCAGACTAATTTAATAATATTAATCTTATAATAATCAACACAATTCCTGTGATAATTTTCATTATCGATTAATCTTGTTAATGAGTCATTCTTAAAAGGGTTTTACGAGGAATAATAATCATTGAAATATAATTGGGTTTTAGTCGTTTCATGCCAAATCGAAATAAGCGGGTATTTCTCAAAAAAAAAAATGACGAGAAACAAACTGGTGAAGATTATTAGAAAACAATCATGTTGTGTTATGATACGAAAATTAACTTTAACACTATAGTTTTAAGACCTTGTTATATTATACATTGCCTGTGATAATTTTTGTTAATGATTATTCTAGTTAATTAGTCATTCTTGATAGGGTTTTACAACAAATAATTATGATTAAGTCAGTTCAGTTACATCCGTGCGGTATGCCCGAAGATTCCGAAAGGCGAAACTCAGCACGTTAGTGACAAAACATGTGGAATCGTACAAGTTTGCAACAATTCAATTTTAATACTTAAATTCTATCGACAGTCGATATCGTAAATTAAAACAAAAGTCATTTTAATTGGCTTGTTACGTTCTACTGTATTCGCTACGTAATGTTGTTATTTTTTAATGTTAACCTACGCAGCAATAGATAGCATTCGTGCTTAAAGACAGTAATTTATCTAAATATGTATCTTGAAGAAAACTTTACATTGCCAATACAGTAAACTAGGAAACTTTGCGATAAGATTTATTGGCAAAGTTAATGTAACTGTTCTACTTTGATAGTCAGACGCTGATTCTATTCTCAGTATTCTGCGGTAAACATTAGTTAAGAAATTCACACAAAAAATCTGACCTACCTTAAATTCTGAGAAGAAACAAAACTCTAGAATATATTTCTTTCAATTTATACGACTCCAAAATGAGAGTTCTGCTATCCTTTATAATGTCAAATCTTAGTCGTGGACGTGAACTGTTTATTCTTCTAGAGCAGTGGTTTTCATGTGCGGCCACCATTAAATATTGATATTTAAAAAATGTGCTTTTACAAATCAATTTGTAATCTGACAAATCCAGCATTAAGTCGAGTTTAAGTAAATGACCGTTTATAATTCTGTTTCTTTTTTCTTCAAAAGAAATATGTTTTTACAAATGAATTTGTAAAATTATTATTATTTTAAAATTCATTAAATTAAATCTGACTTATCCAGCATTTAGTCGAGTTTAAGTAAAGGACCGTTGTAATAATAAAACTGTTCAAAATCTTGGTCGAAGTTATACGTTGACCATGAATCAAGTCATATAAGATTTAACAACAATTGCTTTATTAATTTTGTCGATTTTACCTACAACTGTATATTGTGAAAGATCATTCAGTATAATGCACTATATAAAAAATAAATATCGAAAATATTTTTATCACATTTGGTGCGGACACGAAACATTTCCAAAGGACAGTTGATGGTTATAATGCGGCCACAGTGAAATTTCATGTGAGAGCCACTGTTCTAGAGTTTACAACGAACGTGATAATGGACTTGTCACTGGTTAGAAAATTTACAATCATCAACAGTATTGTTTCGGAGGTTGACATATTCCACGTGGACGAGAGTAAGTCAGGTGAAAACTAATTTTTAATGTATTATATTACGTTTTTTCTAAGCTTAC